>LS990923.1:17990019-18555019 GCA_900464855.2 Musa schizocarpa | reverse complement strand
ATATTCTTAAAATGAGTCTTATGAGAAACCTATAATGTATGTCTAAGTAGCTCTTATAATTGATATTATTATTTATGTCACTAATAGTTATTATTTTAGCTATCTTATTTTGTTATTATGTATATACATATTATTTTTATACATGATAATAAGATTATCCTAAGGGGGTCATTATGGATTGTATTAGGAAAGACTAATAGTATTATAATACATAGAAGAAAATATGATATAAATGATATATAACCATTATAACTCACATTTATAGTCTCACTTAATATAGTATTATGATAATTATTAAATATATAACATGTTTTCTAAAATTATGCATATATTAAATTATTTTTCAAAACTTAGAATCCAATCAAACAAAATTATTTTAAAAAATAATTTTATTTTTATGATTTTAAATTTTAAATTTTATATTTTTTTATTAATGAATCAAGTGAAAAAAATATTAATCATATATGTGGTCATAACCTAATTGGTAAGATATATTAAAGATATTGCTTAGATTCTAATTAAAGATTTAAATATTAATATTTATGTAAATCCAAATCTTAGATATTGATATTGATAGAAGGGAATATCCAAGTTACCTGTTTAAACCCTCCGAAGTCTTGCCTATAAATAGGTAGAGTATTTTGAAATGAATCTATTAGGTAGAGTCGTTTGAAATGAATCCATGACTTTACAACAGGAATTAGAAGAGAGAGTCGAAGAGGATTAGTTCTTTACGGGGATCAAATCAAAGGCAATAATCGCATTGAAGGTATTTCGATTCAATGTAACATATTGAATAAAAATATGGATACCATTTTTTTCTCGGATTTATGTTATAAATATTTTTTACATTACAGATATGTCTAACAACAATTACAACAAGGCCCTATCTCATTTCAACTCGATTCAGATTCCTGATATGGCCCTTGTTGATGGTGTCAGTGATCTCAGCGAACTATTCTGCCATATGTGGTGGGGGCATCACAACTGTAGTTATTAGATTGGGATGAAAGAGGATGATGAAGTCCTTGGAGGCATACAACTCTAGTTATTGGTTGAGTTGGAAAGATGGAGATGCTTGGAGGCATACAACTCTAGTTATTAGTTGAGTTGGAAAGATGGAGAGGCCATGGAAAGCCCATAAACATAAATATCGTCCCATAAACATTAAGGACTTCATTCTCCGTATAGGACGCCAAGGTCAAACCCTAGCTATCGAAACCTCATTCCTTCTCAGTTCCACTTCTATAACACCGATACACTAATGAAAAATCATTAACTCAAACATGATTTCCTCAACGGTTGATGGATAACATAATGAAATCCATAAGGAAACATTAGTAAGTGATAAGGGTAAAAATGGCAACGCGCCACGTCAGCCACGCCAAGTGGACGCACTCCTCGAGGAAGCAAGCATTAATGCCGACTCGACGTGCGCCAACGTCACCAGCCCTTAGCCAACAACCTCAGCATTTGACCCCGTGCACTCGGCCGAGACGTGGGAGCGCATCGACCGAGGCTCGCCCATGCCTTGCGGCGGCCCGGTTCTCCACGCAACCCCAGTGGCAACGTTAGACGCCACGCGAGGTATTGTCCTGCCCCTGCAAACGGGCATATCAAGTAACATCAAACTCATCTATAAATACTCCAGAGCTCTAACGAATAAGGAGGAGGGACTTGGACTCCAACTAAACTATGACTTCGACTGCTCCACTAAAAAACCCTCTCCACCACCACTGATTGGATCGTCGGAGGGGTCGGGCCGAACTTCCGACCCGACCTTTGTGCAGGTACGAAGACGACGACGACCCCTCGCTAGGCGACCGAACGAGGGAACACCCCCCGGAGGAGCCAACAACCCCGCACGCACCCGACCCGGACGTTCGTCGAAGCCCAACTCGGAAAGATCCCCACGTCGACCGGGCCCGAACCAAGCCGCGTCGGCCCCGAGGCCACGGCTTAAAGTTGTTTACACTAACATTTTGGCGCTAGAAGGAGGGCCCGCCCCAGCATGTCGAGGGATCATCAGGTCAGCTTTGACGAACCAACGGTTGGGGGACCATACCTGGTCAAGGCTTCGGGGGAACGCCCCCCGCTTCGGGGAACTCGCGATGAAGGTCCCGCCATGGTCTCAGAGCGCTATTGGCGGATATTTAACGATCCGGGCCTGTCACCGCCCGACGGGGCCCCCGTCAATTCCTCGCCTGTATCGCCCGAGGCCTTCCACGACCTCACTCATCAGGTCCGACTACTCACCAACATGGTGCAATCCATGGTTCCCCTTGTCTCCCACCCACCGCGCGCCCCGGCCACCCAACCATTACATCAACAGGAGCCGCCCAGTGGAGTTCCCACTACGCCTCGGGAGCTCCCCGCCTCGCCTCCTGTCCCATTTTCCCCACCTGCGGCGCAGGCAACGGTCTACCCGAGAGGCCGCCAGGAACTCGAGGCACTCTCCTTGGATTCGGCGGATTCCCTGCGCGCCCAGTTGCGCCTCGTCAACCAGCGGCTTGACGATGTGCAGAAGGAGGTCCACGGGGCGAGGGGAGAGCTTGGGGAAGACGCACCCCGGAGATCTCCGTTCACACCCGAAATATTGGAGCACACGGTCCCCTCGAGCTTCCGACTCCCCCCCCCCTGGACACTTACGACGGCTCCACCGATCCGGCCGAACATGTGGCGGCCTTCCGCGCCCGAATGGCGCTCTCCGAAACCTCTGATGCCCTGACATGCAGGGCATTCCCCACCACTCTGAGGGGACCGGCCCTCGCGTGGTATGGCGGCTTCAAGACCGGAGCAATCGCATCCTTCGACCAGCTCGCCAGTGACTTCGAGCTCCACTTCATAGCCTCTGCGCGGTCGAAGCCTTCCATGGCGTTCCTCCTCGACTCAACCAGAAGGAGGACGAGCCCCTCTCCCTTTATATAAATTGCTTCGTGTCAAAAATCCGGGAGCTGCCGGACGCTCACCCTTCTTTGTCAATGCAGGCGTTCGTAAGAGGCTTGCGCCCCTCCAGGCTTTTTTGGTCTCTCGTGGAGCGACCTCCCGTCTCGATTCCCGAGCTGCTCCAACGCGTGAACCAATTCGTTGAGGCCGAGGCCTGGATGGTGGGGAAGCGGCCGGAGCACAAGAGGGAAAGGTCGGAGCCAGCTCAGGGACAACCGCTTCCTACGCCCAGGCGAAAGCTGAGCCGGTCCGACCCGCCCACGCTGAGAACCCACCTACCCTCTCCGGATGCCTCCCGGACGGAGATATTTCTCCAGATAAGGAAGAGGGGCCTGCTCAAAACCCCCTTCCCGATGAAGAACCTGCGGGAGCTGGCTGACTGATCCACGTATTGTCGTTTCCATCGGCAAAGCGGACACGATACCGAGGAATGCCGCGAGCTGTCGCAACAGACCGAACCGTCAAGGTCGGGTCGGAAATGCCCGCGGAGGAATGGGAACAGCTCGTCGGCTTCTTACAAGAGAACGCCGACATCTTCGCCTGGTCGCCCTCCGACATGATGGGCGTAGATCCAAGGGCCGCCCAACACCACCTCAACATATCACCTGACGCCCGGCCGGTGAAGCAAAAACTGCGACCCCAGGCCCCGAGCAGGCAACGAGCCATCCGCGAAGAGGTGGAACGACTCCTAGCAGCTGGCTTCATAGAAGAAGCCAAGTACCCGCGATGGCTATCCAATGTAGTTTTGGTGAAAAAACATAATGGGAGCTAGCGAATGTGTATTGATTACACCAGCCTCAATCGTGCATGCCCAAAGGATTGCTACCCGCTCCCGAGGATCGACCAGCTCGTGGATGCAACCACTGGGCACGCCCGTCTCTCATTCATGGACACCTTCTCTGGTTACAATCAAAGCCGAATGGCGCCCGAGGACCAGGAGCACACGGCGTTCATCACTAACATGAGAGTATATTTTTACAAAGTGATACCTTTCGGGCTGAAGAATGCGGGCGCAACATACCAGAGGACTGTGGACAAGATGTTTGCCCGACAAATAGGGCAAAACATGGAAGTCTACGTGGACGACATGATTGTGAAAAGTCACGTCCCGGCAGACCACCTAGCCGACCTGTCCGAAACGTTCGCCACGCTTCGAAGCTATGGCCTGCGACTCAACCCGGCGAAATGCGCCTTCGGCGTCGATTCGAGAAAGTTCCTCGGATTTATGATACACGAAAGGGGAATCGACGTCGATCCGGAAAAGTCCAAGCAATCATCGACATGCAAGCCCCTCGGACAATTAAGGATCTACAGCGGCTGAATGGAAGGCTGGCTGCTCTATCCCGATTCCTGTCCTGGTCAGGAGATCGCTGCCACACTTTTTTCCAAGCGATAAGAAACCCAAGGGACCTTCAATAGACCCCCCAATGTGAGGAGGCCTTCGGACAAGTCAAGCAGCATCTGGCCAACCTTCGTCGCCTCGCCTCGGTAACAATGGGGGCAGAACTTAGGATCTACTTGGCAGCCTCACAATATGCGGTCAGCTCCGCCCTTGTCAAAGAAACCTCCGGCGAGCAGTTGCTCGTCTACTACGTCAGCCATGTCCTAAATGGACCCGAGGAGCGATATCCACCGATCGAGAAGCTCGCTTTCGCACTCGTACTAGCGGCCCGGAAATTACGCCCTTATTTCCAAGCCCATCCGATCAAGGTAATCACCGACCAACCCCTCAGGCAAGTGTTGTCAAAATTCGATATTGCAGGTCGACTCCTTAAGTGGTCGGTGGAGCTCGGAGAATTCGACATACATTACGCGCCGCGGACCGCCATCAAAGCGCAGGTAGTAGCCGACTTCATTTCGGAGCTCGCCCATCCCGAAGAACAGCCCCCTAATCAGCCGGGCGAAGCATGGACCCTCCAGGTGGACGGCTCGTCCACTTCGATCGGGGCCGGGGCGGGACTAGTGCTATCGACCCCCGACGGACAGTCTTTCAAGCGCTCCCTTCGCTTTGGGTTTCACGCAACCAATAACGAGGCGGAGTACGAGGCACTCCTAGTGGGGCTCAGACTATCCCGCGAGATGCAGGTGGATGCAATCGACGTCCTTACTGATTCGCAGTTGGTGACCGAGCAACTCAACGGGGGATATGAGGCCAGAGAACCCACCATGGCAAAATACCTAGCCGAGGTAAAAAGCCTGGCCTCCTATTTCTCTTATTTCACGGTATCTAGGGTGCCAAGAAGTCAGAATGAGCATGCCGACGAGTTGGCCATGCTGGCTTCAAAGCCAGCTTCCAACGCCCACCTCGAGGTCAAGGAGCTCCCCTCTCGCTCCATCTCGGTCTCATTAGTGTCTACGGCCAACGCCCGGGACACATGGGTAGGGGAAATGCTGCGCTACAAACGCGACGGGGTCCTTCCCGCAGATAAAAACTCGGCCCGACGCATCCGCCGAACGCAAGCATGGTACTTTGAGGCAAACGGACGGCTTTACAAGCGGTCCTTCTCTCACCCACTCCTACGATGCCTCGAGCCAGAAGAAGCGTCGATAGTTTTGGCCGAGGTCCACGAAGGGATTTGCGGAGAGCACATTGTCGACCGGACCTTGGCCTACAAAATTCTCCACCAAGGATACTACTGGCCCACCATGGTCCGCGACGCAAGCTCCTATGTGCAGAAGTGCGGCCCGTGCCAAAGGCATGCCCGAACCCCTCGGCAACCGGCGGTCCCGCTCGCTCCCATCAATTGCGCATGCCCATTCGCGCAATGGGGACTCGACCTCCTCAGCCCCTTCCCTCTAGCCTCAGGGCAGCGGAAATTTATAGTGGTCGCGATAGACTACTTCACCAGATGGCCCGAAGTCGAGCCGCTGGCAACGATCACGGAACTACAGATCGAGAAGTTCATCTGGAGAAACATCATGACCCGGTTCGGCCTACCCCAAACCATCGTCACGGACAACATATCCCAGTTCGTGAGCTAGAAGTTCCAAGAATTCTGTGTGAACTACGGGATCAGGTTAAAATACAGCTCGGTGGCCCATCCTCAGACGAATGGTTTGGCTGAGGTAACTAACTGTTCCATCCTAGACGGGCTCAAGAGGGTGACAGCAGCCCAATCGGCCTGGGTGGAGGAGCTCCCCAGCATTTTGTGGTCCTTACGGACCACCCCCAAAACCGCAACCGAGGAATCGCCCTATAGTCTCTCATACGGGACCGAAGTCGTTTTACCCCCCGAAGTAGTTTTTCCTACCCCACGGGTGGAAGAGTATGACGAAGAGACGTCGGCCCAAGGACTGCGTGCTGGCCTCGACCTGATCGAGGAGCAGCGAGCCTACGCACACCTAAGAGATCTCTCCTACAAAAGAGCCGTAGCACGAATCTACAACCACAGGGTACGCCCCCGACCCATCAAAATGGACGACCTAGTCCTACGAAGGGCCGAGGTCAGCGATCCAACCGAGAAGCGAGGCAACCGGCGCTAATTTGGGAGGGACCATACCGGGTTATCGGCGTCGTCGTCCAGGGCACCTATCGGCTTGCGACCATGGAAGGCCGTCCCTTACTAAGAACTTGGAACGTGGGAAACCTCAAGAAGTTCTTCGTGTGAACCGAATACCAAGCAGAGATTCAAACAAAGCCCTCTTACTCAAGAAATTACAAGCCTGTACAACCAAGCAAAGGTTCAAACAAAAACTTGTATTCAAAAAATTCAAGTTACAGGACTAGACCGACACAAAGACCAACCAAAAATCTACAGTTACATATGTGACCTAGAAAGCAGGTCCCTCGACACTGTCGTCGAAGGGGACCTCTTCCGGCATATCTAGGTCGTGATCTTCGGGGAGAGAGGCGAAGGGGTTCGCTTCGACCTCCAGACCGCGGTGACGTGCCTTGAACCGGCCCAGGGCAATCCTGTATCCATATTCATAGGTAACCTGCCCCAACCGAACCAGCCCCAGCTGGAAGCCCGAGGACTGCTTGTAATCTTTAATGATTTTCTTGTCCTTCTCCGGCCGTAGACCCTATTCCGCGGCCAGGGCCTCGGAAGCCGCCTTCGCCTCAGCCGAAGCCTCCTCCCACTTCTTGGTAAAAGCAACCTTCGTTCGGGCGAGTAGCGCTTTCCGGTCGGGTAACCCTCGATAGTCCACGGGCTCTTCGTCGCTCGTCGACCGCCTTCGCCTCCAACTTTAGACGAGAGACTTCCGCCTCAGTCGCCGCCGCCTCGGTCCTCAGGCATGCCACCTCTACCTCTAGCTCTGAGGAGCGCTGCTCGGCCGCCGCAACCGCTTCAGGAGCCGCCCCGGCACGGACCTCCTCGATCTCCCTCCGTAACTCGGCGTTTCGATCGCACAGAATGCCGAGGGCCCGACCCCCATCGCGCACACGGTCGGCCAACGCCATAGCGTAGTGTTGGCCCTGCGAGAAGCAAACAACACATCAGTACGAATATGATCAAGATACGAGAAGGGGACCTGAGGAGGAACACGTACCCACAGCAGGGACTTGGCGGATTTACTAAGAAGAATGTCCGAGGGCATCGTGTATAGCTCCCGAGCCATATCAGGGTGAAGCCCGCCTCGGACGAACAAAGCCGTAGCTTCCGCATCCGCCCACACCCGCTGTCCGTGGGTCAACCCCGCCCACCAGGCTTCCAACGGGTCAGAATCCCGGCCCTCGGGCAGCCCACCCATCAACCGAGCCAGGTAAGGTTCGCCCTGCGCCGTCACCGGGAGGCGACATAAATCCCGGATGGAAGGTTCCCGAGGCGCCTTCCTAGTCCCCGCATTGCTCGGTCCAGCCTCCCCTCGGTTGGTGCCTTGACGACGGTCGCGACCACTCGATTCGGCCACCACTTCCCTTGGCCGAGCCACCGGAGGGGCCGATTTCTTCGGAACAGCCCTTCTAGCCTACTTCCGAGGACGATCACCCTCAAGCACCACTGGCGCCTCCCCCGTACCGACACTCGGATCGGTCGGACGACGTGGCGATGAGGATGAATGTCCCCCACGCACCAACATTAGGTTCACCATTTCTGCACAAAAACAACGACCATTAAGACCCCAGAAGAAACAAAACATCTGCAAGACCCAGCCACTACTTACTAAGGGCATACCTCGAGGCATCAGGCTCAGACCCGCCTCGACCAGCCACGCCTCAGTCATCTCCCGAATGGCCCGAGATGCCGGAAGGATTCCCTTAAGTCTCAGGAGAGCCTGGCACTCCCCGTCATCTAAAGTCGGGACGGTGTTGTCAATAGTGCGCGCCGCCCATCGGAGCCCAAAGTTCCAGCCTCTTGAATGGCTCATGTAGAAGAAGCGCTCCTTCCACCCCTTGTTGCTGGAAGGAGCTCCGCTAACACAGAAACCCGGCCGGGCGGACAGATAATAGCCCCCCGATCCCTTGGAGAGGCAAAAGTAGGAAAGGAAGAGAGACCGACTATGAGTAATATTGGCGTAATGACACTCCCCCAGGAACGCCACAAGATAGTGCTAGGAATTCGGCGCCATCTGAGAAGGAGAGATATGCCACCATGAGACGCAAGCGCTCACGACGGGGTGAAGTGGCAGACGCAGCCCGGCCTCGAAGGCATCTAGGGTCAGGGCGAAACCCCTTGGGATGGGGTCGTACGCCTGTTGCCCCGGCTCAGGGACGACGAGCGAAAACTCCTTCGAGATACCATAGCGACCCCAGAGATGGCCTAGCAATGACTCGGTCACACTAGAGTCAAGATCGTGCGGCCACATCAGCGACTCAAGCGCTCGTGCCGCTTTCCCATCCGACGACGAACAAGGGCTCGCCAGTGACCCCCCCTCTCCGGCACCGCCTGAAGAAGGCGGCGGAACTGATAAGGGCAAAGGGGAAGGAGACGAAGAGGCCATCCTTACCAAATGCTGGAAGGAGAAGAAGGACGACCGATGAAAAAACGGGATCCACCATAAGGGAAAAAAATCCGATAAAGAAGACGTGCGTGTGGCCAACTGCACGCTATTTATAGGCTAAATCCCGCCAAAAAGACGACTCTCCTTCTCCCCCTACACCACCTCGAAAAAACCCCAACAACACGTCATCATAAATACGACCTGACGTGGCATCTCCCCCGCCCTCGATACGAAACCCGAGGCATTTAAACCTTATCAGTCTCGAAACCCAGCACTACCCAAAAGAAGCAACCTCCTGGGCTCCCCCAGAAAAACGATCTAACTTCTCGCGCGCGCGCCTGTCACTGAACAGTAAGTCACCTATCACCGCCCAAGTTGCTACTCGGTCGCACGATGCCCGAGACCACGCCTATGTGGTTTGCCCGCCTGCGTCGTGCTACTCGGTCGCAAGATGCCCGAGACCACACCTAGGCGGCCGGCCCGCCTGCGTTGTGCTCCTCGGCTTCCTGCTCCCGAGACATGCCTGCGCGGCCAGCCCACCTGCGTCGTGCTCCTCCGCTTCCTGCTCCTGAGACACGCCTGCGCGGTCGACCCGCCTGCGTCGTGCTCCTCGGCTTCCTGCTCCCGAGACACGCCGTAGGCGGACATGCCTGTGTCGTGCTCCTCGGCTTCCTGCTCCCGAGACACGCCTGCGCAGCCGACCTGCCTGCGTCGTGCTCCTCGGCTCCCTGCTCCCGAGACACCTGCGGCGTTTTTTTTGCCTTCGCGTCGTGCTACTTTCGGTCGCGACGATGCCGAGACCACGTTTCGCTGGGTTTGCCCGCCTGAGTCGTGCTTTTCGTTCGACGATGCCCGAGACCACACCTAAGGCGACGGTGGCGCTGCGTTTGCTCCTCGCCTGCTCCTCGCTCGCCTGCGCCAGCCGCTGCCACTTGCGTCGTGCTCCTCGGCTTCCTGCTCCCGAGACACGCCTGCGCGGTCGACCCGCCTACGTCGTGCTCCTCGGCTTCCCGCTCTCGAGACACGCCCTCGCGACCAGCCCGCCTGCGGCGGGCTCCTCAGCATCCGGTTCCCGCGACCACGCGTGCGCCACCCCCTCGTTTTTTACCGCGGAACCTCCATGATACCCGCGCCCCCCGCGGCAAGCTAATGGGCGATCTCATAGCTAAAGCCATGCATCGGACTCCCAGTACGAGGACCGACGCATAGCTTCTTTCCGGGGGGGAATATGATAAGGGTAAAAATGGTAACGCACCACGACAGGTGGACGCACTCCCCGAGGAAGCAAGCATTAATGCCGACTCGACGTGCGCCAACGTCATCGGCCCTTAGCCAACAATCTCAGCATTTGACCCCGTGCACTCAGCCGAGACGTGGAAGCGCATCGACCAAGGCTCGCCCATGCCCTGCGGCGGCCCGGTTCTCCACGCAACCCCAGTGGCAACGTTAGACGCCATGCGAGGTATTGTCCTGCCCCTGCAAACGGGCACATCAGGTAACATCAAACTCATCTATAAATACTCCAGAGCTCTAAACGAATAAGGAGGAGGGACTTGGACTCCAACTAATCTACAACTTCGACTGCTCCACTCAAAAACCCTCTCCACCTCCACTGATTGGATCGTCGGAGGTGTCGGGCCGAACTTCCATCCCGACCTTTGTGCAGGTACGAAGACGACGACGACCCCCCGCTAGGCGACCGAACGAGGGAACACCCCTCGGAGGAGCCGACGACCCCGCACGCACCCGACCCGGACGTTCGTCGAAGCCCAACTCGGAAAGATTCCCTCGTCGACCGAGCCCGAACCAAGCCACGTCGGCCCCGAGGCCACGGCTTAAAGTTGTTTACACTAACAGTAAGTAATGGTGTAACACATATATATATATCTCATCAATAAGTACTGATATCTTAGTCCAAGGCGTACCAATCGTCTTTGCTTTATTTTCTTTCTTTCTTTTTTTTTTCTTTTTTTTTTTAAGTTACACTAGGTCGTATTATCCCATTGTTCTTAAAAACAAAAAAAAAGTTGCATGAAGTTTAAGCGTGAGATTTTAGGCCTCTTCGTTTACTTTTGCAGCACGATATTGCAGAATTTTGAAATATTTGTTGAATTCAAATTGGCTCCGTTATAAGGATCAGTTTCTTCATTGGTTGTGTCAATTTGTCACAAGCTAACATGACAATAGAACTCCTTGAGCCAATTTCTGGAACAGGAATTTCAATCAGCTACGGTGACACTGTTCACAATAGAATGGCTTAGACATGTCTCTGTTTCAGCGATACTAATCAAGATGCTGCTGCTGCATCAGGGCTTAAATCCTGGTGTGCATTTATGAATTTTGTCTTGCATTACTGTTCCTTGTACAAGTTGGAAACATAACCTTCTTCCTCTTTCTTGTGTAAGTCTCTCCATATGTATGCCCTGCTTCACTGTTGTTGTATGCCAAGTTCACCTTCAACTTTCAGTTCTGAATATTCTGACATGCTGGCTGTTGTATATCATTTCTGATTCCACTCGTAATCATCATAATCTCCAATAGTGAGTGAAGCCCCTCTCCCTTTCAGATTTGCGGATGTAAATGGTATAGAATGTTCCAGAACTCATGCAAGGCTTAATTGATGGAGATGCAATAGTGAAGCCGATTAATATCATGATTGTTGAGAATAGGAATTAAACGAAAACGATATCTGTGTTTGATATGGTGCTCTCTATTTATACACACAGGAGGAGGATTTTTCAACAGAGTAGCGATATTTCCTCATATAGTTGAGAAAATCTCAACTGTTATCATGGGAAATCTTAGCTGTTATCAAGCCCCCACAATATGGTGTTCCTGTCAATGATGTCGATCTTCGACCGATATGATAAAAATAGTTTACGGGCTAGAAGCTTTGTGAGTAAGTCTACTAGTTGATCAACCTATGCACGTGAGAAACACGTAGTTGATGTCTAACAATTTGTTCTCGTACAAAGTGAAAGTCAATGGCTATGTGTTTCATGAGTAAGTGGAATACTGGATTGACGCATAGGTACGTGGCGCTAACATTATCATAATATATTGTAGGAGTAGAGATGGAGTTGATGTCAAGTTCTTTGAGTAGATTCATAACCTAATTGAGTTCTTCAGCAGCAATTGCAATAGCACAGTATTCAACTTCAGTTGTAGATCATGCAACTATCGTTTACTTCTTAGAACTTCAACTGATTGGATTAACTCCAAGAAAGATAATATACCCCAACATGGATATTCTATCATCAAAGTTCCCTGCCCAATCAGCATCAACAAAGGCATGGAGATGAAGGGGAGTGTTTGCGAAAAAAAAAGCCATTATTGAGGGTCCCATGAAGATATCGTAAGATTCATTTAACTGTAAACCAATGCATAGTAGATGGCTGATGCATGAATTATGATAATTTATTGACCGCAAATGAGATATTTGGGCAGGTGAGATATAAGTACTATAAGGAGCTAAGTACTTGGTGGTATTGAATTGAGTTTGTAGTAGGGCTTCCATCACGTAGTTTGAGTGACTCACTAGTAGACAGAGGAGTTGTAATCGCTTTTGTGTCTTGCATGTTCGTCTTTGATAATAGATCTTGAATATACTTGTTTTGTGATAAGAAGAGTCCTAAAGATGTGTATGTTGCTTCCACTCTCAAAAAATAGCTCAATGTTCCTAGATCTTTAAGAGAGAATCGATATGCTAAATGCTCGAGGAATACCTTAATTTCCATAGGATTATTGCTTGTGATAATAATATCATCCATATATACCAAAAGATATATTGTATTACCACTTTGGTGACGGAGAAATAGTGAGGTATCATACTTGGAGTTGATGAAGCCAATTGATGTAAAAAATGAGCCAAGTTCAGTGTACCAAGCCCTTGGAGCTTGACGAAGTCTATAAATATCTTTGTAGTTTACAAACATGCCTTGGATACTAAGGGTGGATGAAGCCATGAGGTTGCTGCATGAAGATATCATCAGTTAGCATCCCATGTAAAAAGGCATTGTTAAAGCAGGATGCTTCGATCGGGATGAGACAATTAAAGCAGGAAAAATCATGTTGTGCCGGAGGAACATGTCAGAAGATTGGACATCAGGTCGGTGGATCGGTCGACGTATCAACAGAAGGCTTCGAGTCATGGACTCGGGCATCGGGCCAAGAAGAGCAGGTATTGTGCAAAGGATATGGGAGTTGCGGAGTCAACTGGTCGATTGGGCAATAGGCCGCAGGAGAGGACGATGCACCGAAGAATCGGACGAAGCGTCGAGAGACCAATGACATGTCGGATAACTTGGTTAATTGCTTAGGATTAATTGTCTCGATCGAAGTTTTGTTTTACTTGTTCAGGATTAACTACGATGAAAGTAAGACATGCAGCAGGAGTTACGCTGGAGTCAAGACTATGATCACATTGGGAGTTCGAGAGTTCGACGAAAGTTTGGATGGTCATCGGAGGTTCTACGGGAACAAATCCGAGAAGTCCAGGAGCTTGCCAAAATAAGCTCGTCAAAACTCGCCAAATGGATCGTCGTAAGTCCAGGAGTTTGCCGAAAGTCCGCAAGAGCATCACCGAGGGTTCATCGGATGATCGATGGAAGTTCGCCGGAAGCTCGTCAAAAGAAGTAATTGACGCACCGGAGTAAGTTATAGTAAATGCCTTAAGAAATATCATAGTTAGCATGTAGATTAAGTTAGGAATGGGAGATGATCCCATTAACTTAATTTGGGGGCAATTGGGCCCTTGACAAACCCAAATTGGGATGAATGGATCAACCCATTTGGACCAGAATTCCTGCTAGGCAGTGGCACCGCCCAGGAGATGGTCTCCCAAGAAAGCTGGGTGGTGCAACTGCCCCAGTCAAGCAGTGGCACCACTTGGGCTCAATCTCCAAGCGAGACTAGGTGGTGCAACCGCCCTTGACAATCGGTGGAACTGCTTGAGCTCGGTCTCCGAGCTCTACTAAACAGTGCAACCGCCCCTGATAGGAGGTGGCACCACCCAGAGGCTCAGTCTCCGAGCTCTGCCAAGTAGTGCAACCACCCCTGATAGGAGGTGGCACCGCCCAAAGGCTCAGTCTTCGAGCTCTACCAGGCGGTGCAACCGCCAGACCCCGGAATTCTGGGAGATGACAGTTTTGAGCTCGAAAATCAAACTGGTTTGAGGCCTATAAATACCCCACCCTTTCAGCAATGAAAGGGCAACCAAAGACACCGAAAATCCAATCTTACTCTATGATTGTTAGAGCTCAAAAGTGTTGTAAAGGCTAGAAGTTCTCCTCCCTCTTTTCTTCTAAGTTTTGATCTTTCAAGAGAGGAGAGAAATTCTGTAATGGTTATCTCCTAAGCCCATCAAAAATAGTGAAACTGTAAAAGGGTGGTTGGCCTTCGCCTATTGAAGGAAGGCCTCTAGTGGACGTCAGTGACCTCGTCGGAGGAGGAATCCAAAAGTGGATGTAGGTCAAGATTGACCGAACCACTCTAAAATTGCTGTGCTCTCTGGTTTACATTTATTCTTGTTGCTTACCTTACTGCAAACCTCCATATGTGCTTTACTTCTTCTTTACTTTTGTTGCACTCCTTTACGAACTCGCTTTCAAGTTAAGTTTCCGAAAACGGTTTTACGTCAGAAACGATTTCTTCGTACGAATGCAATTTTAAACGTTGAAAGTTTTCCACTACACTAATTCACCCCCCCCCCCCCCCCCCCCCATCTTAGTGCTCTTAATCCTAACAATTGGTATCAGAGCTTGGTATTTCTCATTTCGGATTTACACCTGAGAGAAATGGCTCTTCATGGCTTTCAAGAGGGCTTATCGGTTGTTCGTCCACCGTTGTTTAACGGATTGGACTACACTTATTGGAAAACTCGAATGAGAGTTTTCTTGATTTCTATGAATTTGAATTTATGAAATATTATTGAAAATGTGTTCAACTTCCCTCTTAACCGATGAACGAATGGTCAGATTTGGAGAAAAAGTATTTTTCTTTAAACGCAAAGGCCATGAATGCCTTATTTTGCGCTTTGGACAAAAATGAGTTCAATCGGATTTCTACATGAGTAATGACTTTTGATATTTCGCGAACACTTGAAATCACACACGAGGGAACTAGTAGAGTCAAAGACTCGAAAGTTAACATTTTATTGCATAATTTTGAGCTTTTTCGAATGCAACCAAGTGAGATTATAGGCGACATGTACACCCATTTCATGGATGTCATCAATAATCTAAGAGTTCTTGGTAAATCTTTTTTGAATTTTGATCTCATAAGCAAGATTTTAAGATCTCTTCCAAAAAGGTGGGATCCTAAAATAATCGCAATATAAGAAACAAAATATTTAAATATTTTTCCACTTGAAAAACTAATTATTTCATTGATGACATATAAAATGGTGCATAATGCACATGATGAACAAAACAACCTTCCAAAGAACAGGAAGGATTTAGGATAGAACATTTGAAAATCACTCGAGTAGAAGCTCAAGTGATGGTGAACAAGAATTACAAATGAAATCTAAAATGTTCATAAAACAAAAATTAAAAAGCAAAAAAAAGGGACCTACTTGCTTTAAACACAAGAAAAAGAATACAACTTGGGATGAATTGAGTTCCTCCGAAGACGAGGAGAAAATCAAGAAAGGCAAGGTGGCAAACTACGCCTTAACGACATTCAACGATGAGGTAATCAAAACCCCCTTAATTTATTTTGAAATTACTTGATGCTTTCATGATATATTTTCTTTTTTAGTTTAGAATTAATTTTCTTGAAAACTGCATGTTTAAAAATAAAAATACAAAAATTATGATCATGCTAGTAATTTCGAAAATGATAATATTACATATTTTATGATAAACAAATAAAATAATTTTGATTGAAAGTATGAAATCATGGTTAAGAAGTAATAATGTTTATCATGTTGATTTCCAATGTTATTTCTCATTTTTTAATGAAATCATATTTGATTCGAAGTAATGCATAAAGTTGTAATGAAAATATTGAAATTTTGATACCATAATTTGACGATTTTATGCATGAGATTTTAAGTTATACATGATGATAAGCATATGTTATTTTTATGAATGTATTTGAAAAACTATGGCAAAAATGTGCCCGAATGCACGAATTTATTAAGATTATTTTTTGGACTTTCTTGATTCAATGATCAAATCACTATAATTGCTATAATGAGAATTTTACACTATTACATGCCTTAATAACATGTTGAAAATTATGTGTTTTGAATACAAAAATTTCTATGATCATAAGCATGTTTTATCTTCATGATTGTGTTTGAAAATCTATAGCAAAACCATGTCCGAATGAATGAAAGTGTTAAATTTTATTTTCGGATTTTCTTGATCCTAACACTTCATTTTTGAAAATCTATTTATCTTGATTTGATTATTTAAATGTGCTTTATCTTGATTTTTTAAAATTTATAAATTGAGATTTCTTATGCTTAAATCAAGATTTTATATGAATGAATTAACATCTTATTCTCTTACAAGATTGAATGAATTCTATCTTTTTCATGATCTCCTAAGAATTCTTTATGTTATTTATTGAAGAGGAGATTTGTTAAAATGAATCACGGTTTCTCTTGATTTTTCAAAATTATAACTTGAGTATTCATTTTATAAATCAAGATTGTTATATGTTCTCTCATGACATCTTTTAAGGCTTATGACCTGAATTTTGTAAAATTCTTTGAATAAATGAAATATATCTCATCACCTAATAATTCTTCTTGATATTCCTTATGTGATGATATGAATACATGAAATACTCATTAATTTATTTTGATGTATACAAATAAGAAGTTTCGATCATGCATGGTAGAATATAATTTGACAAAATTGGTACCATCATGATGTGAAATAAATGATGATTTTATATTTTATAATTTGGTATGATGCATACAATGATGAAATATTCATGAATTTGAAATGATGCATGCAATACTTATGACAATGATGTACATGATGTATTGCATATAATGTGTATCTTGAATGCTTTAAATGATAAATGTTTAAAAATTTTAATGTTTGAGTATCATGTATGATATGATAATTAATGATGATTGATTTATTTTTCGGTATCGTGCATGTTTTAATAAAAAAAATTTAAAATTATGTATGTTTTAATTTGAATATATAATGATGCACAAATAAGATTGATACTTACCTTTATCATGATCTAGAAATTGATGTAAAGGGTCTTCCCTTCTTTTTGATAATGACAAAGGGGGAGATAGCTAGCTTGCACAAGACAAGGGAAGCAAAAATTGCAAATGTACATATCGCAAAAAGGGGCAAAACTTATTAGTTTGCTCAATTCAAATGTGCAATCTTGTAGTCTCTACCAAATATGCAATCTTACCTATTTCAAGAAGCAAAACTTGCAACTTGCACATTGCAATATGAAGCAAAAATCATGAGCTTACACAAGAAAGCTATCTTACATTAGCTTTCGAAATCTTTGCTAGCTTGTATGTAGTAAAACTTGCATATCGTAAGAATTTGCTAGCTTGTATATTGTAAAACTTGCATATTTCAAGAAGAAAGAGTTACTTTCTTGAACATCTCTAAATTGCTAGCTTGCAAGTTCTAAAATGTTGTAACATTGCTAGCTTGTATGACGTAGAACTTGCTATCTTGAACATTACCAAAAGTGCTATCTTGTATGCTGTAAAACTTGTATATCTAAAACTTGATAGCTTAAATGTTCTAAGCATGATGTAACACTTGCTAAATTTTCTAGCTTCAAAACTACATGATGATAAAACTTGATATTATGTTTTTCATGCAATAAGTTGAATTAATACTACAAACACAAGAATAGTTGGACTTCTCCTTTTTGTTGATGACAAAGAGGGAGAAGTATGATGTTATGCATAAGTTTATGCTTAAGTTCATGATGACGTGTTGCAAGTATTCATAATGAATATTGCAATGACTTGAATTTAGTTTGAATTCATGGTTCTATCAATATGGCATATTGATAGGGGGAGTTTGTTTAAACTCCGGGAGTTAAGTTTAACTCCGTCATCAATTAATTATCATCATCAAAAAGGGAAAGATTATTGAATCTCGTTTTTTGATGATGAAACCAAATGATAATTGTGTTTATGTTTTAATCTACATTTAGAGTGATGCAGGATGCTTCGATCAGGATGAGACAATTAAAGCAAGAAAAATTATATTGTGTAGGAGGAACATGTCAGAAGATTGGACGTCGGGCCGGTGCATCAGTCGACGTATCGATAGAAGGCTTTGGGCCGTGGACTCGGGCATCGGACCAAGAAGAGCGGGTATTGTGCCAAGGATATCGGAGTTGCGGAGTCAACTGGCCGATTGGGCAATAGGCTGCAGGAGAGGACAATGCGCCGAAGAATCGGACGAAGCGTCGAGGGACCAATGACATGCCGGACAACTTGGTTAATTGCTTAGGATTAATTGTCTCGATCAAAATTTTGTTTTATATGTGCAGGATTAACTACATGAAAGTAAGACATGCAGCAGGAGTTGCGTTAGAGTCAAGACTATGATCACGTTGGGAGTTCGAGAGTTCAACGGAAGTCCGGACGATCGTCGGAGGTTCTGCGGGAACAAATCCGAGAAGTCCAGGAGCTTGCCAAAAAAAGCTCGTCGAAACTCGCCAAGTGGATCGTCGCAAGTCCAGGAGTTTTTTGGAAGTCCGTAGGAGCATCACCGAGGGTTCATCAGATGATCGACAGAAGTTCGCCGGAAGCTCACCGAAAGAAGCGATTGATACAACAGAGCAAGTTGCAGTGAATATCTTAAGAAATATCATAGTTAGCATGTAGATTAAGTTAGAAATGGGAGGTGATCCCATTAACTTAATCTGGGGGCAATTGGGCCCTTGACAGACACAAATTGGGCCGAATGGATCAACCTATTCGGACCAGAATTCCTGCTATGCGGTGGCACCGCCCAGGAGATGGTCTCCCAGGAAAGTTGGGCAGTGCAACTGCCCCAGTCAGGCGGTGGCACCACTTGGGCTCAGTCTCCGAGCGAGACTGGGCGGTGCAACCGCCACTGACAAGCGGTGGAACCACCTGAGCTCGGTCTCCAAGCTCTACCAAGCGGTGCAACCGCCCTTGATAGGAGGTGGCACCGCACAGAGGCTCAGTCTTTGAGCTCTGCCAAGCGGTGCAACCACCCCTAATAGGAGGTGGCACCGCCCAAAGGCTCAGTCTCCGAGCTCTGCCAAGCGGTGCAACCGCCCCAGTCAAGCGGTGCAACCGCCAGACCCCAGAATTCCGGGAGATGACAGTTTTGAGCTCGGAAATCAAACAGGTTTGAGGCCTATAAATACCCCACCCTTTTAGCAATGAAAGGGCAACCAAAGACACCGAAAATCCAATCTTACTTTGTGATTTTTAGAGCTCAAAAGTGTTGTAAAGGCTAGAAGTTCTCCTCCCTCTTTTCTTCCAAGTTTTGAGTTTTCAAGAGAGGAGAGAAATTTTGTATGGGTTGTCTCCTAAGCTCGTCAAAAGGAGTGAAACTGTAAAATGGTGGTTGGCCTTCGCCTATTGTAGGAAGGCCTCTAGTGGACATCGATGAACTCGTCGGAAGAGGAAGCCAAAAGTGGATGTAGGTCAAGATTAACCGAACTACTCTAAAATTATGGTGCTCTCTATTTTGCATTTATTCTTGCTGCTTACCTTACTGCAAACCTCCATATGTTCTTTACTTCCTCTTTACTTTTGCTGCACTCCTTTACAAACTCACTTTCAAGTTAAGTTTTCGAAAATGATTTTACATCGGAAACGATTTCATCATACGAACGCAGTTTTAAATGTCGAAAGTTTTCCGCTACACTAATTCACACCCCACCTCCCCCCCCCCTCTTAGTGCTCTTGATCCTAACAGGGGTGACTTAAGGTATTGTATACCATAAGCAGAGATGTAGGATATGAGGGCTTGATATTCGCCGCCACCATCAGAGTAAATTATTTTAATTATAGATTGAAAGAAGTTCTCGACCAACCTTCTAAAGTTTATAAAGATTTTTGAAACTTTAGATTTATGGTGGAGAGGGTATAACCATGTGTACTTGGTGAAATAATCTACGAAAATAACATAAAATCAAAACTTATCAAAAAAAGTGATTGGGGCATGGCCCCAAACATCAATATAAATAACTTCAAAAGGTTTAGAGCAAGATATGGAGGATAGTCCAAAGGAGAGTCGATGACTTTTATTACTTAAACAAGCATAACAATGAGTTATAATGCTACTAGTTTGAAGCGTAGGAAGAGAATAACAAGAAAGTATTTTTTGCTGGATAAAGGATGAATGATGACTAAGACAATGATGCCATACATCAGTTAGAGCTGTGACCGAAGAGTAGGTAGTAGGTTGGGTGATTTGTAGAACTAATGGCCACTCGTAAATATTGTCCTTACTCTGGCCTCAGACCAAGGATGCCCTCGTGCTCAAATCCTTGACAAGAAAGGAGTTAGGAAATAATTCAATTGAGATATGATTTTGTTTGCAGAATTAAGAAATAGAAATAAGATTTCGTTTGATGTCGGGTACACACAAAACATCATCGAGCGTAAACGTAGTACTATGTGAATTAATCATTGTGGAGTAATGGGGACTAGTATGAGTAATGGAGAGTCTGTTACCGTCACCAATTATGATATCTTCGTTTCCACCATAGTTGGTGTGGATGGATAAATTCTATAGATCAAAGGTGATGTGATGCACTAGAGTCCACAATCCAATTTTGATAACTAATAGTCAAAGTAGTTGTAAGATTTGCATGAGGCTAATGTGATGGAGGAGGAAGTCTGGGTTGAGTTCTACAGACTTTTACAAAGTTGCCAACTTTATCACATAATTGGCAAACAACTCTTTATTGATTTATATGATTAGGACGCCAGAGTTGAGGATAATTGAAGTAGCTGCTTTGATGGTTGTAATTGAAATGTTGAGAAGTTTGAAGAGGGGAGGTTTGTTTAGAGCCCACAAATTCAGGAGGTATACTGGCCAAACCTTTGTTGATGGTTTTGTTATACCAGTTGCTCTTTTTCTTAGATTTTTGACTAACTCGAGCTGTGATGGATGGTCCTAGCAACTTATCCTCACACTTGAGATATATCTCATAGTCAATTACATAGAGTTCTTCAAATGACATCGGTGAGTCGCATGCTCGTATTACTGTTGTTAGTTCCTTATACTCATCCCTACGGTTGTTAAGTGTGTAGATAATTATTTTTTTATCACTAAGATTATGATCTATCAGGGTCAAGTTATCGATAATAACTTTTATATTTTGTAGATAGTCAGCAATAGTACTTCCCTCTAGTTTTGCTTGCATGAGACTAGATAGGAGACCAAGCAAGCGAGTGAGCGAACGATTTGCCAAGGTGGTTTGCAATTTGTACCAAGCTTCCGAAGTAGTGTCACATGAAGATATAAGTGGGGCAAGGGATCTAGCGACTGAAGCTTAAATTGCTTGAAGGACGAGATTATCTTGGCGTAGCCATAGTTTGTGGTCTGGATTTGGTACTGGATTGGGCGCTCTTGGAATGTTGAGTATTTCTAGTAGACAACGAAGAGAGCCATCGATGTAGCCTAATAGATCATAGCCAAATAAGATATTAGAAAATTGAGCATGCCAGATGCGTAGTTGCCACCTTTGGATAACTTGAAGGGGAAAAGAGTTGCAGCATTGATGGAAATAAGGCCTATAGTGGAAAAGGTATTGTGGTTTCCTGCAGGAACAATAACTGGAGCATCAGATGTAGATGATGAGGATATATTGGGCATATGTACCAATCTAAGGGAGCAAGATGGGAGTCTGCAATGATTATGCGGGTGAGAAACAACTGTGATTAAGTGCAGGTAGTTATACTTCTTCCTTGGAGGAACTATTGTTGTACCGACCATAGTGATCAGGAAGAAGTGTCGATGTAGATTAGTGTTGACAGGAGAAGCAATTCTATTCTGCTATGAGGAGGTCTCTTGTACTGATTGCTTGCTAACTTTTCAAGCAAAAGGGTATTTGCCATGTGATGCTACTGTAAGCATAAAATTCTGTAATTATGTTGTATTAAAATATGGAAATAACCTTTATGCTAGGATTGAAATCAAATACATAGATCTCGTTTAACGATGCGTACCTTTTGATGCCATATGTTTGGAGATTTCTGTTTGATCTGCAAACACCGTCTTTAATCCAAGATTGCTGCAAACACCGTCTTTAATCCAAGATCGTTGCAGAATCTACAAGAAGTAGATCCTTTCTCCTCTATTCCTATCCTTTCACAAGACCAATTAGATTAATCTAGATTGATGGTTTTAAGGAGAGAGTTTAGGGAGAGAGTTGAGGAAAAAACTGTAATCCCTCAACGTAGATGGAGAGGTGTGTCTATACGTCTGTACGTGTGTACGTGCCCTTAGTCCCTAGAGGCCCTATCTTTTCATAGGCGAGAGCAAAAATATTTCAACAAAACCCAATTAGTTATATTATACATCTTATCCAATTATAAAGGGTCACAAAATCTAATATTCTCTCACTTGGCCCATTAATTGATAAGATATAAAAGAGATATTCAAAATCAAAATAAATAAAATAAATTTTGTTTGAAAAACAATTTTACCTAATTGGATTTCAAAGAATTTTGAAAAGTATTTTATACATGGCCATATTTTTAAAATAAGCTAATAAGTCTAATAAACACAATAATACTATATCAAGTCTAACTATCAATGCAAGTCATAGCAGTTGTATTTTATCAATGTCATACTCCCTTCTATGTACCACAACATTATTAGTCTTTTCTAATATAGTTCATAATAACCCTTATAATTTATCTTGTCAAAACAATCATGTTATTGCATTCAACCATAATATGCATAAATATAAATGTAAATAGGATAGCAAAAATAGATAACTTTAATTAAGCAAGAAGAATGTCAATAATAGCATCCACATAAATATTCATCACCATGTCTTTTATGACTTGCTCGCAAGCCCCATTCTAAGAACATGTTCTTTGAATATTTTACACTGTAAGACTTTTGTCAATTGATCAGTAATCATCATAGTGGTACTCAAGTTCTCAATTGGCACTTGTTGTTTCTGGACTCTTTCTCTAACCATCAAGTACTTTATCTCAATGTGCTTGGAACCACTAGAGTACTTGTCATTCTTAGAGAAGAAAAGTGCTACGGTGTTATCACAAAATATCTTCGACGGCTTGACAATTGAGTCGACCACACCAAGTCCTGAGATGAAATTTCGCAGCCATAAAGCTTTATTTATGGCCTCAAAGCATGACACAAATTCAGCTTCTATTGTTGATGATGCAATAAGCGATTGCTTTGCACTTTTTCAAGAAATTACCACACCAACTAACATAAATACAAATCCTGAAGTAGACTTCCTACTATTGAGGCAATTTGCAAAATCAACATCTGAATATCCTGTCACTTTAAGCTGATATGATCTCCTGTATGTGAGCATATAATCTTTCGTCCCTTATAGATATCTCATTACTTTCTTTATAGTTTTCCAATGTTTCATTCATGGGTTGCTTTGGTATCTTCCCAGCATTGCAACTATAAAACTGATATATGGTCTTGTACAGGTTTGAGCATATAATAGACTTCCAACTACACACCCATAAGGAATATTCTTTATTTGATTCTTTTTAAAGTCATTTCTTGGGCATTGGTTTTGACTGAATTTTTCACCTCTAGTAATAGGTACATCATTGGCTGAGCAAAGTTGAATATTAAATCTCTCCAAGATATGATCAATATATCTTTTCTGAGACAATCCTAATAATCTTTGAGATCTATCCCTGAATATCTTAATGCCAATAACATAGGCTGCCTCATTCATATCAACCATCTTAAAGTTCTTATTGAGAAATATCTTGGCTTCGTGCAATAAACCAAGATCACTATTGGCAAGTAAAATATCATCCATATATAAGACCAATATAATAAACTTACTCCCACTTACCTTCAGGTATATACACTGATCAACAGTGTTTTCCTTAAATCCGAAGGAAGTAATGGTATTATGAATTTTATATACCATTGTTTGGAAACTTGTTTAAGGCCATAAATATATTTCTTAAGTTTACAAGCCCAACTTTCTTTTCTCTTTTCAATGAATCCTTTAGGTTTTCTCATCTAGATCCATAAATAGATGATAATGAGCTATAAATAATTCCATATATACCATTGTTTGGAATCCTTTTCAATGAATCCTTTAGGTTTACAAGCCCAAGTTTACAAGCCATAAATAGTTCCATATAGATTTTCTCATTTAGATCCCCATTAAGAAATGCTATTTTCACATCTATCTGATGTAACTTAAGATCATAATGAGCTACTAATGTCATGATGATTCTCAATAAGTCCTTTTTAGAAACTGGAGAAAAAGTCTTATTATAGTCGATATCTTCCTTTTGAGAAAAACTTTTGGCCACAAGTCTGGCTTTATATCGTTTGATATTGCCCGTTGACTCACGTTTTGTTTTAAAGACCCATTTACAACTGACTCTTTTACAATCATTGGGCAATTCAATGAGATCCTAGACACCATTCTGGACCATTGATTTTAACTCTTCTTTCATTGCATCATACCATTTTTCAGAATCGTTACTTTCTATGGCTTGTGAAAACGATAAGGGGTCTCTTTTTATTCCTATATTATAATCTAATTCTTGTAGATATACCATATAATCATCAGAAGTGGCATGTTTTTTTTTTCCTTTGAGATCTTCTCAAATCTACCAATTCTGATTGTTCTACAAGATCATCAGTGACGACATCAACATCATGTGAGAGTTCTTCGATGTTATTTTGTTGTTCACCCTCATCAATACTCTCATTGATTTGAAAAACAATAATCTCTCGAATATGTGATGATATGGGAGAATTAACCTGAATCTCCTCAATATCAAAATTAATCCTTCGAGATTTTTCACTCCCACGGATTTCGTCATTTTCTAAGAATTTTGCATTATCAAATTCTACTATCCTCAGACTATGATTAGGGCAATAGAATATGTATCCTTTAGATTTTTCTGGGTAACCAATAAAATATCCTGAAATAGTTCTTGGATCCAATTTTTTTTCATGTGGATTGAATACTCTTATTTTTGCAGGACACCCCCAAATATGTAAATGTTTAGATTGGGCTTCCTACTAGTCCATAACTCAAATGGAGTCGATAAAACTGACTTACTAGGAACCCTGTTTAAGATATACATAGCTGTCCTAAGAGTTTCACCCCACATCGACTTAGGTACAAAGGAATAACTCATCATGCTCCTAACTATATCATCATAGTATAATTTCATCTTTTAGCAATACCGTTCTATTGTGGCACACCTGGTAATGCATATTGAGCACAAATACCCCGTTGTTCTAGGAATCTAGCAAAAAGACCAATATTCTGACCAGATCCATCATATCTGTCATAAAATTCACAACCCCTATCAGATCTAATAATTTTAACTTTTCTATCTAATTGTCTCTCAACCTCATTTATGTACACTTCAAGAGTATCAACAGCTTGAGACTTTTCATGTATTAGATAAACATAGTCATATCTGGACAGATCATCTATAAATGTGATGAAATAATTTTTTCCACTAAAACAAGGAATATGGAGTGTGTTGAATCTCAAATTTTGATGATGAAACTAATTGATTGTATTTAGATATTTAACTACATTTTGAGTGATGCAGGTCTACTCGATCAGGATTAGACAATTGACACAGGAGGAATTGACGTTGCACTGGAGGAGATCATGTTAGGATATTGGACGGCAGAAAGCTTCGGACGTCGGGCATCGGGCCAAGGAGAGCGGAATTGCGCCAAGGATATCAGGGTTGCGGAGGTCGACCGCCGATTGGGCAACAAGCCGCAAGAGAGGACGATGCGCTAAAGAATCGAATGAAGCACCAACCAATGATGTGCCGGGCAACAGAATATCAATTCACATTGTAATAATTGTCTAGATTAGAGTAGAGTTTTAGTTTGTGTGTGCAGGAATAACTACGATAATGACAAAGACATAAAGCGAAACAAAGTGTCGGAGTCAAGCGCGAAAGATTCGTTGGGAGTTCGAGAGTTCGACGGAAGTCCGAAGGTTCTGTAACATCCCATTAGTCCCACATTGGAAGTGGGGAATGTGTATGATTAGCTTATAAGGGCCTGATGAGTGTACTACGTTAACTCCCGCTTGAGCATTTTGGTCCGTGGTTGCAAGGACCAAAATGGAGTTATTGGCCAGTTGGCTCATCAGACTCGGGTCATGACATTTGGTATCAGAGCCGACCTAGCATTTGGGCAGGGTGAGAGGGCTCGAGTAGGAAAGGACTACCCGTGGATGGAGTCAGAGAACTCATCACGGCGTGGAGCCACCATTGAGTTAATCCTCACATGCACTATGCTAGGGTTCGATCTGGGTTATGTCGGGCCTTGACGAGGACATCAAGCTAATTAAGTTGGGGATAATGTAACATCCCATTAGTCCCACATCGGAAGTGGGGAATGTGTATGATTAGCTTATAAGGGCCTAATGAGTATACTACGTTAACTCCCGCTTGAGTATTTTGGTCCGTGGTTGCAAGGACCAAAATGCAGTTACCATTAGTCCCACATCGGAAGTGGGGAATGTGTATGATTAGCTTATAAGGGCCTAATGAGTATACTACGTTAACTCCCGCTTGAGTATTTTGGTCCGTGGTTGCAAGGACCAAAATGCAGTTATTGGCCAGTTGGCTCATCAGACTCGGGTCGTGACAGGTTCGTCGGGAATGCTGCCGAAACTGGCCGAGAATGAGTAAGGAGCTTGCCGAAGGGTTTTTCGGAAGCTCGCCGGAAGATTCATGGGAAGTTCACGGAGCTTGCCGAGAAAGCTAGGAGTCGCATATCCTATAACCCAAGTAGGGGCCAATTGGGCCCGAGTTCGGACTAGTTTGGGCACCGCCAGATTAGGTGGTGGCACCACCCAGAACCCGAGAACTGAGCGGTGGCACCGCCCAACACCCGAGAGGTCCGGCGGTGGCACCGCCAGCCTCGGAAACCCAAGAGAATTCAAAATTTGGAACCCAAATTTGAATCCTCTTGGGGTTCCAAATTTGAATCCTCTTGGGGCCTATAAATACCCCTCAATTCTTAGCAGAGAATACAACTTTTGCAAAAGAAATAGATTGAGATAAGAGCCTTAGCAAAGTCTTAGCAAGTCTTGTTTTCAATTGCTTGAGTGTTCACCTCCTTCTTTCTCTTTGAAAATTTGTAAGAGAGTGAACCACTTGTAAAAGGTCGTAAGAGGGGTATTTGTCCTTCCCCTTCAAAGTGATTTACTAGTGGAAGTTGGGAGCCTCATCGAAGAAGGCTACGCAAGTAGATGTTGGTCGCATGACCGAACCACTATAAATCGATTTGCGTTTATCTTATTGTCATTTATATTACTGCAAACCATCTTCACTTTGATGCTCTACTTCTTTCTCCTTCTTACGTATGCTTTCAAGTTAAAACGCAATCAAAACGGTTTCAAACGAAATGTTACTTTATCATACGAAGTTTCCGAAAGTGTTTAAATCATCGAAAGTTTATCGTACTTTACCACTGCACTAATTCACCCCCCCCTCTTAGTGCCGCTCCTATCCTAATAAAGTGGTCCGCAGATATCAGTATGAATAATCTCAAGGAGTTCTTTATTTCTTGTGGCATTTTTCTTTATATGTTTAGTTTGCTTTCTCTTAATGCAATCTATACAAACATAAAAATCAGTGAAGTCTAAATGTTTCAAAATATTATACTTTTCTAATCTTTTAATTCTTTCCTTTGAGATATACCCCAATCGTCTATGCCACAATATAGAAGATCTTTCATTATTGAAACTATGTTTCAATCCAATCCAACACATGATTGTAGGGTCATTAATGTCTTTGCAAACTCAAGATCCAAATTAATTCTGTACAAACCATCACACATAATTCCAAAACCAACTTTTATCGAATCATAAAACATGTTGAGTTTACCATTACCAAAAGAAAGACAATATCCTAACTCATCAATTCTAGAAATTATAGGAACATAATATGTGTCAATAAGATCCATCATGTGACCTGTCTTTAATCAATCCTTTTTTATATGTCCTTTCTTGCCATAAAAGAATCACTTTACAGTAAAGACTTTCTTTTCATTATTCTGTTTAACATTCCCAGACCCGGCAAGTTTCTTTGATTGATAATACTTCAATTTTTTTTTCTTATTACCAGCTCCTTCAGTAGAAGCCATAACATTATATGAAATTTCTTGCCTTAATTTCAATTCTTCCTAAACACACATGCTAGTTAACTCATTCAAGTCCCACTTATCCTTATTTGTATTATAGTGAATCTTAAATGAGCCAAATTGAGAATGAAGAGAATTGAAAATAAACTGTACGAGGAAAGACTCATCAACATTCATGCCTAATGTTTTAAGTTTTACAACTTTGTCAGCCATATTAAGGATGTGATCCTGAATTCCTCGAGTGCCATCATACTGAGTTATAGTCAGTTCTTTCATTAATGTGTCAACCAATGACTTATCAGCATATTTAAATATATCTTCAATAACCTTTAAATATTCCTTTACGCTAGTTGCAATCAGTAATGAAGTCTTTATGTTATTTGCAGTTATCATTCTTATGAACATTAAATTAAGCCTATCAGATCTTTCCCAAGCCTTCATTTCATTAACTTGTTCTATTGTACTTTCATTAGTTAAGTCTGCAGGCTTTTCAATAAGTAATGCTAAATCAAGATCTAATACACCTAGTGTGAATTGCACATGCTCTAATCATTCCGAATAATTTGATCCAGAGAATACAGGGATACTAGAAGCATAAGAATATATATGCGGAAGTATCATTGCAAAAATATAAAATAACATTAATGCTTTAAATTTGTCAAAAATTGATGAACTATTGATATCATCTATATTACACATTTGGGTGAAATATTGACATATCTAGTATTCACTCAAGAATATTTATGGAGGACTGATACCATCCTTGTGGAATAGTATTGTTACCTTTGGGTATACAACCCTAAACTGTAAGGATATCCAAAACAGTATCATCCTACCCCATCACATAATTATTTGAATTAGATTCTCCTTTGGGATTATCTAAATCTCTTAATTATATGTGTCATTATGAATATTATTTTCTTAATGTCATTTAGGACTAATTCCTTAATATTATTTTATATATCATTAGTCTAGGTCACTTTGGTGGCTACAAGACTAATGCAATAATATAAAATAAAATTTAAAATATCCTATAAATGATAAAACTTTTATTGTAATTCATGTCACAAAAGTCTATCATCCCAAGCCACTTTGGTAACTACAAGTCGTAACTACAAGTCAGATAAAACTTAGGAGATGAATTACAAATAATATTCATCAATTTTTTTTAATTTTTACTAAGCAGTTCAATAATAGAATAAACATAATAATTATTGAACATTAATCTTAAGCAGTTCAATAATAAATAATTATTGAACATTAATCAATAAGTAGTTCAATAATAGAATAATCATAATAATTATTGAACCTTAATCAGTAAGAAAACTCATATGATAATCATGATAACATATAATAATGTCTTCATGTGAAAGGTAAACATTATTTCATAATTTCAAATATATATATGTGAATAAGTAAATAAAATTTCAAGAACGATAATTGGATTTTGATTTTATTTACCACATGTATAATCAATAATTCATATGAGAAAACTATAAAGTAAACCATAATTTATAGTTTTTTTAATCAAAATTAAATCCAATCAAATAATCAAAAATATAATCATGATTAAATTTAATCATAATTATAATAAATCATATTTATCAATTTTATAATTGAGAATATAAATTAAAGTTCTCAATTTCATAATGATAAAAAAAAATGAAAATATTTGATAGGATATAAATCGAAAATATACGATTTATGAAGGGCAGAACTATAATTTGGCAGAAATTAGACCCGAGGGTAAAACCATAAATATGTTGACAGAACATAAACTGGAATTACGAAATTCACAAGGGGCAGAACTGTAATTTTATAAAATCCTATCCTTGAGGGCAAAATCGTAAATATGCTAAAACCCTAATCTACCACTCGGGGCGCCATTGCTACCTGCGCGCGGCCGCTGCGTGGGCGCAACCTATTCGCACGCACGGTCGCCGCTAGGGCTGTGTGCCTTCGTGCTGCCGGTCGTCGCGTGGGAACTATGATGCCCGCGTACGGTGGCTGCATGCGTTACGGTGCGCACGCTACCCAGCGTAGCCTTTGTCGTAGATTCACAGCGAGGTCGATGATGACCATTGCTGCTTAACAATTCTTGGAAGATAAAGGTAATTCATGCATCGTAAACAAATTAATAGATCTAATGCATTTGATCTCAAAAACCTAGGCTTTGATACCAATTGTAAGCATAAAAATCTATAATTATGTTGTATTAAAATACGGAAATAACCTTTATACCATGATTGAAATCAAATATATAGATCTCGTTTAACGATGTGTACCTTTTGATGTCATCTGTTCAGAGATTTTTGTTTGATCTGCAAACACCATCTTTAATCCAAGATCGCTGCGGAATCTATAAGAAGTAGATCATTTCTCCTCTCTTCTTATCTTTTCATAGGACCAACTAGATTGATTGTTTTAGGAAAAGGGTTTGGAGAGAGAGTTGAGGAAAAAATTGTAATCCCTCAACGGAGATGGAGAGGTGCGTCTGTACGTCTGTACATGCCCTCAATCTCTAGAGGCCTTATCTTTTTATAGGAGATCTATGCTGCCACTGTTCACGGTGCAGCTATAGTTGTTGACGCTATTGCAGCAACAACGACACCACCATTGCTGAACGTGTTGCAGATTGTAGTCCGGTGAGAGGCTGCAGCTTGCAGTTCTGTGAGAGGATGTAGCTTGCAGTTCTGTGAGATGCTGCGGCTGAGGATGTAGGGTAAGGGGGAAGGCGAAGTTGACAAGGCTGGTAGGTGGTGATTGTTGAGATAATGTTGTGGCTGCGACCCAAGGGGAGGCAATGGACTCTGGCAGGGAAGCAGTCGCGGGGCTACGGCGGGAGGTGACCACTAGAGTGAGGATGGCCGTGAAGAAGGGATCGTCGTGCCGACGATCTACAGGAACCAAGGAGAATGTGGAACGGAGGAAGAATGTGTTCCGTGGTCGGTGAGGACGTCCCGCTTGGGCAGAGAGCGTGTAGACAGCAGCAAGTGCTGCTGCGGGCTGCAGCGAGTGGACTGACACAGAACTACAGCGGAGGAAAACAGCCACTGGTCGTCGAGGAAGTGTTGCAGTAGCCGTAGGGAAGAAAGCGACTACAGCAGAGCAGCCTTCGTTGCTTCAAATGGATGTTGCTTCGGAGAGGCCGAGGAAACGGTAAGAACGGGAGAAATGGAAGGGGAAGGGAGTGAGGATTTTGCAACAATTTAGGAATGGGCTTGGGAGATCTGACAAAGCAGGTGGCCGCAAAGAATGTAGCCGGCTCAGGTAGGAGAACACTGGCAGTAGTGAATGAAGCTTCGATTTAGTTGACGGCGTAAAGAACAAGCCGCCGAGCAGACCAGCGAAACAGGGGAAGTCCGGCGAAATCAGATCTGGAGATCGGATCGGTAGCTATGACTGCAAGAGAGATGCTCTGATACCATATTAAGAATAGAAACGAAAATATCTGTATTTTTTATACAATGCTATCTAATTATTCATAGAGGATTTTTCTTAATAGAATAGTGATATTTTCTCGAGAATTTTTCTTATCAGAATAGTAATATTTTCTCATATAATTGAGAAAATCTCAACTATTATCATGAAAAATCTTAAATGTTATCAATGATTATGTGCATTCATAACAAACGACCGGGTGAAAGAAAAGTAAGTCACCGATTAGATGAACAGATGGAAGAATCGCATGGATGCTGCCTACACTTTGTGAAGAAATTGATATGTTTATGATGACTAGTCCTTGTGTTGTAATTCATATCGATATTCAATCAACTTTATTTCTTCAGGATCACTTGTGTTCCTCTCTCATTTCCCTAACATGAAAATGCTCTCAAACCACCCACCTGTGTTTTATTTTTATTTTTATTTCCTTGCATAAATTACTGACTTCGGTCCTCTTCTACCGTGCATCATAACCTACGAATGCAAAGATTTGCTTTTCAAATGGCCTGAAGTGTCTTTCTTTTCTAATGAAAATAACATCCCCATTTATCCAAATATTCTAACAAGGTGCAGTGTATTCCAACCATCATCCATCTCTAATCTCCTACTAATGCTTGTATCCTACCGTTCTTTTGTTGGGATAATTAATTGTTTTCATATTTTTTTATAAAGTATGTGTGATGAAGACAGGTTTTCAACTCAATACTTTGCTATCGATTGTGAATCTTTACTAATTAAACTAATTAATATCTTTAAAAGTTATCAAATAAGGTTTGAAATTCTTAACCTTTATAAGTAGGTATGGTATATCATCATTATATTTATATTTTAGATTAAATTTATTTTTGAAGATGGTTCCAAGAGGAGATATATATAAGATATATTAAAAGAAACATTAAGTCTAATATGATTTTGTTAATGAGTGTGTAAGGTCTAAGACTTAGGAACATAACACTCAAAAGAATACATCAAAAAAGATATAATGTTTGTATGAGAATAAGACTTGTTAAAAAGAAGAGACTTTTTAAAGCATCACTTTTTTTCATTTTCAAGATAAAAATATGTAGAAATCAATTATTTTCAAGTGATAAATTAAATATTATAGATTTTTCTGGGACTTGTAAGATAATTACAAGTAATCTAGGATTTAGGAACCTCAAAATTGATAAAATTTTCATTCCTTCCATATAAGAGCAACCATCATGTTCCTTATAGAGAAATGAATATAATTTTCTCCATGAAACTTTAGATCAAAATTTTATATAATATAATTTATCTCATGACTATCATAATATTAATATCATTATTGATTTGAGTCCGATCATAAAATTTTGATTCATTATAAAACTAAGAGGCCAGTTTGAATACATTAACTTTCTTTAATTAATTTTAATTTATATTTAAAGGCATTCATCCATTCTCTCCAAAGTTCACAAGATTGGTGTAGTTCATGGTCACTATCTTTCTCTTTTTTATTCCCGTTAAGAGTTTTAAAAATAGATATTTCTTTCCATTCATATAATGATAAACGGGTTTGGAAGTTTCACCCCAAGGGGTTGCCTCTACTAATTTGCTTATTTACTTCTTCATAGCCTTAATGATAATTGATGGAATATAAAGAAAAATAACTTTTGTATATGAACAAATACTAGTAGGCCTATGCAGCGAAATTAAATGAAATTACAATCAAATAGAAAACTAAGATATATGTGGAAAACCCCTCCAATGTGAAGGGTAAAAATCATGGGTCAAACTAGAGATAATCCACTATGAGAATAATGAATATACAAATCTCAATCTCTTGCCCTAAACCCTAGCAACAATCACAAGAGAATAATTGGGATACAAGGATCACGTCACTGTCCACAATATCTAAAACCTCCCCAAGTAATCATAGCAAGAGTCTATTGTAGATTTGATCTAACCAGAATACTACTAGATTTGATCTAACCAGAATACTCAACTGCAAGTTGTCTTGGCTCCCATTTCTGTTTCGATGTATCCTAGTTTAGGATGCAGAACAAACACAAAAATGCATGTCGTGTATTGTTGGTGTAAACGACTTTAAGCCGTGGCCTCAGGGTCGACACGGCTTGGTTCGGGTCCGGATGATGGAGATCTTTCCGGGGCGGCCCTTGAGATCGCTGAAGTGGTCGATTGCGGTGGTCCGATCGAAACGGGGTCACTGTCTCCTCCGGGAGGAAACTCCTCGCTTGGGCGTATAGTGGGAGGCCTCCGTCTTCGTACCTGCACACAGGTCGGGTTGAGCTCCCCGACGATCAAGTTAGTGAATAGTGAATAGTCGCAGGTTGCTGTAAAGGGGGGTCCGAAGCATGGCTTCAGGTTTAAGAAACTATCCTTGCTGGGCGGTTGCCAGCCGTTACTAGGGGTGTGAGAATTGTGGAGTTTAGTAGTTAAGGAGGGTTGGACATGCAGTGGTGAGCCTGGGCAGTATGCGGCTGAGGGGCGTGACTCGGGCAAGCAGGTTGCGTAAAGATAGTGGTCTCGGGCAACATGCAGCGGAGGAGCATGACTCAGGTGGGCAGACCGCGCAGAGGTGGTCTCGGGCAACATGCAATCGAGGAGCACGACTCAAGCGGGCAGGCCACGCAGAAATAGTGGTCTCGGGCAGCATGCAGCCGAGGAGCATGACTCAGGCGGGCAGGCGACGCAGAGGTAGTGGTCTCGGGCAACGCGCAACCGAGGAGCATGACTCAAGCAAGCAGGCTGCGCAGAGGTGGTCTCAGGCAACATGCAATCGAGGAGCACGACTCAGGCGGACAAGCCGCGCAGAGGTAGTGGTCTCGGGCAACGCGCAACCGAGGAGCACAACTCAGGCGGGCAAGCCATGCAGAGGTGGTCTCGGGCAACATGCAGCCGAGGAGCATGACTCTAGCAGGCAGGCCGTGCAGAGGTGGTCTCGGGCAACATGCAGCCAAGGAGCATGACTCTAGCGGGCAGGCCGCGCAAAGGTGGTCTCGGGCAACATGCAGCCGAGGAGCACGACTCAGGTGGGCAGGCCGCGTAGAGGTAGTGGTCTCGGGCAGCACGTAGCCGAGGAGCACGACTCAGGCGGGTAGGCCGCGTAGAGGTAGTGGTCTCGGGCAGCATACAGCCGAGGAGCACGACTCAGGCAGGTAGCCCACGCAAAGGTAGTGGTCTCGGGCAGCGCGCAGTCGAGGAGCATGACTCAAGCGGGCAGGCCGCGTAGAGGTGGTCTCGAGCAACATGCAGCCGAGGAGCACGACTCAAGCGGGCAGGCCGCGCAGAGGTAGTGGTCTTGGGTAGCACACAGCTGAGGAGCATAACTCAGGTGGGCAAGCCGCACAGAGGTGGTCTTGGGCAACATGCAACCGACGAGCATGACTCAGGCGGGTAGGCCGTGCAGGGGTGGTCTCGAGCAACATGCAGTCGAGGAGCAACTTGGTTTTGATCAACGATCTACTACATAGTGAAGTGCGGACGTGGGCGGCCAGGCCATTCCCCGCCTGGGGAAGCCCAGGGGGTCGTCACTTTCAGGAGTCCCTGGTTTTCGAGGCTGAGAAGATCAGCGCTTTAGCCTCCGCACCGCGCGCCCGCTAGCTGCCACGTCAAGCCATATTTATGGCGAAGTGATGTTTTGGTCTGCTTGACACAATCGTGCTTCAGGAGAGGAAGGGTCACCGTTTTGGCAGAATTTGGCCTATAAATAGCGTGCAGTAGGCTTCCTGCACGTCTCCTCACTTGCATTCGCCTAGTTGCTTCTTCGGACCCTATTGCTTCGTCTGAATCGGTTATCTTGCTTCTCCTTCCCAAGGTCAGTAAGGATGGCTTCCCCTTCTTCTTCGCTCCTGCCTTCTTCACCTCCTACCTCCGGTAATGCTAGAGAGAAAACATCGTCGTCGAGCCCCAACTCGTCATCCGACGAAAAAGTGGCTAGGGCTCTCAAAGCCTTAATGTGGCGGCACGACCTCGACTCGATTGTGAGCGAGTCGTCGCTTGGTTACCTCCGGGGCCATTATGGTATCCCGGAGGAATTTGTGCTTACTGCCTCTGAGCCAGGGCAGCGGGCGTACGACCCTATTCCAAAGGGTTTCGCCTTGACTTTAGACGCCTTTGAGGCCGGGCTACGCCTCCCATTGCATCCCGTCATCACCTCTTGTATCTCATGGTGGCGCATTTCCCCGTCACAGATGGCACCGAACTCCTGGCGCTATCTGGTGGCGTTTCTAGGGGAGTGCCACTACGCCAGTATTGTCCCGACCCGATCCCTCTTCCTCTCCTGCTTTCATCTTTCCAAGGGGTCGAGGGGTTACTATCTGTCCGCCCGACCGAGCTTTCGGGTTAGCGGGGCTCCTTCCAGTAATAAGGGATGGAAGGGGCATTTCTTTTTTGTCTGTCGTTCGGAGGACTGGGGCTTCAGGCTCCGGTGGGCGGCGCGCATGATTGACAACACCGCCCCAGCCCTGAACGACGAGGAGCGTATGGACCTTCGGCGGCTTAAGGAGATTCTCCCAGCCTCCCAGGTTATCCGAGAAATGACCGAGGGGTGGCTAGTCGAGGTGGGTCTTAGCTCGGTGCCTCGAGGTATGCCCGTAGTGGGTAGCGTTAGGGTTTTCTAAAAGATCGTTTTCGGTGTTCTGACCAATGTCGGTGTTTTCGTGCAGAGATGGTGAGCCTCGTCGCTGTGCGCGGGGGGCGCTCTTCGTCGGCCGCATCGTCACGTCAAACGGTCGAGCCAAGGGCCGGCTCAAAAGAAGCACCAGTAGAACTCGAGGCCAGTCGGCCCCGAAAGAAATCGAAGATCGGCACCAAGAAGGCAGATATGCCGCCAGCTCAGGCCAGGGAGGTCGTTGTTGAACCAGGCCGTCGCGATCGGCGACGGGGCCCCAATCAGGGTGAGGTCGGCCCAAGCAACGAAGGGGCAGGGAAGGCGCCCCGGGAACCCTCCATCCGCGACCTGTGTCACCTTCCCGCAGGAGCGCAGGACGAGCCCTATCAAGCTCGGGTGATGGGCGGACTTCCAGAGGGCCAACCCTCCGACCCGCTGGTCGCCCGGTGGGCAGGCCTGACCCACGGGACATAGGTATGGGCCGACGGGGAGGCCGTGGCCTCCTTCGCGTGAGGCGGGCTTCATCCTGATATGGCTCGGGATCTGTACACCATGCCCTCAGACGTTTTGTTGGGCAAGTCTGCCAAGTCATTGTTGTGGGTAAGCATCTTGCTATTGACTTCCTGACTCTTTCTCTTTGCAAGGCCAACATTATACCATGACGCTGATGGACCGTGTGTGCAACGTTGGTCGAGCCCTCGACGTTTTGAGCGACTGCAACGCGGAGCTGCGTCGGCAGATCGAGGAGGTCCGCGCAGGAGCGACTCCGGAGGCTATTGCAACGGCCAAGTAGCGTGCCTCCGATCTGGAGGTAGAGGTGATGCGCCTCTCCTCTGTCGCGAGGGCGGCCGAGCAGCGCGCCTCTGAGCTAGAGGCGGAGTCGGCACGCCTCAAATCAGAGGTGAAGGCGGCCAAGGAGCAGAATAAGGAGCTCCAAGTGTTCCTGAGGATGACTCGGACTGAAGCTCGTCTGGCCCGGGACGAGGCGTCGGGCCTCGCTTGAAAGCTGGAGGAGGCACGCGCCGATGTGAAGGGGGCTTCCGACGCCCTGGCTACCAAGATGAGTCAGCGGCCAGAGAAAGACAAGAAGCTGATCGAGGACTACAAAGAATCCTCGGGCTTTCAGCTCGGTTTGGTCCGGTCGAGGCAGGTCACCTACGAATATGGGTATCGGATTGCCCTGGCCCGCTTTAAGGTGCGCCACCCTAACCTGGAGGTCGAGGAAGACCTCTTCGCCTCCTGCCTCGAAGACTTGAGCGTTGGCATGCCGGACGAGGTCCCTTTTGATGACAGCGCCGAAACCTCCGAGAAATAGGGTAGAACATTGTAATAACCTAGGGATTTGGGTTTAGCGCGGTAACTCATCTAGTCCTGTAATCAAGTTTCGATTTAAATGAAAAACTTTTGTTCCAGACTTCTGCCTTATCCCTTTCACCTCATATGAAAAACTTCTTAAGATTTTGCACGTTCCACGTTCTCGACAAAGGGTGGCCCGGCATGGTTGCAAACCGATACGTGCCGACCCTGATGAAGTCGATAACCCGATAAGGTCCTTCCCAGTTGGGGGCGAGCTTGCCGCGTGCCCGGGTCGGATTGCTGACTTTGGTCTTGCGCAAGACTAGGTCGCCTAACTTAATTGGTTGAGGTCGTACCTTACGGTTATAGACTCTGGCGACAGCTCTTTTGTAAGAGAGGTCTTTCAAGTACGCGTCAGCGCATCGCTCTTCGAGCAGGTCGAGGCTGGCTGGTAGTCCTTGGTTTGACGTCCTTTCGTCGTAGTTTTCCGTCCGAGGGGTAGGGAAAACCACTTCAGGGGGCAGGACGGCCTCGGTCCCGAATGAGAGGCTATAGGGGGACTCCCCGGTTGCAGTATTGGGGGTGGTCCGCAGGGACCATAGGATACTTGGGAGCTCGTCCACCCAAGCCGATCGGGCCGTGGACACTCTCCTCCTAAGCCCGTCCAGAATAGATCGGTTGGTCACCTCGGCCAATCCGTTCGTCTGGGGGTGGGCCACCGAGCTAAACCTCAGTTGAATCTTGTAGTTCACGCAGAACTCTCGGAACCTCGTGCTGGTGAATTGGGATCTGTTGTCCGTGATGATGGTTCTGGGCAAGCCGAATCGAGTCACGATGTTTTTCCAAACAAACTTCTCCACTTGTCATTTTGTGATCGTTGCTAGTGATTCGGCCTCCGCCCACTTTGTGAAGTAATCTACTCCCATGACAATATATCTGCGTTGTCCCGAAGCTGGTGGGAAAGGGCCGAGGAGGTCCAATCTCCATTGTGCGAATGGCCACGCGCAGTCAATGGGGGCGAGCGGAACCATAGGCTGCCGGGGCATTCGGGCATGCCTCTAGCACGAGCCACACCGTTGTACGTAAGATCTTGTGTCTCAGGACATGGTGGGCTAGTAGTATCCTTGGCGAAGGATTTTGTAAGCCAAGGTTCGTCCAGCGATATGCTCACTGCAAATCCCCTCGTGGACCTTGGCCAGGACCGTCTGAGCCTCTTCAGGCCCGAGGCACCGCAGTAGAGGATGCAGAAGGACCGCTTGTAGAGTCGTTTGTTCACCTCGGAGTACCATGCCTGCATTCGGCGAATGCGCCGAGCCGTAGCCTCATCGGCGGGAAGAATCTCGTCGCGCTTGAAGCTCAGCATCTCCTGCACCCATGTGGTACGTGCGTCGGCTGAAGATACAGCTGAGACCGAGATGGTGTGAAAGGGGAGCTCTTCAATCTCAGGTTGGGCTTTGGAGTCCGACCTTGAGGCCAGTTTAGCCAGCTCATCGGTTCGCTCGTTCTGACTCCTTGGCACCCTAGATACCGTAAAGTGAGAGAAATTAGAGGCTAGGCTTTTTACCTCCGCTGGGTACTTCGTCATGGTTGGTTCCCTGGCCTCGTATCCGTCGTTGAGTTGCTCGACCACCAGCTGCGAATCGGTGAGGATGTGGATGGCATTCACTTGCATCTCAAGGGCCAGTCTGAGTCCTGCCAGGAGTGCCTTATATTCGGCTTCGTTGTTGGTTGCTTGGAACCTGAAGCAGAGGGAGCGTTCGAACGAACGCCCGTCAGGCGCTGATAACACCAGTCCCGAGCCCGCACCACTCGAGGTAGCCAAGCCGTCCACGTGCATGATCCACGCTTCCCCAGGCCACCCAGAATCCTCGTCCTCCATCTGAACGAGTTCCGAGATGAAGTCGGCTATCGACTGGGCTTTGATGGCTGTCCTCGGCATGTAATGTATGTCGAACTCTCCAAGCTCTACTGACCACTTGAGGAGCCGACCTACAACATCGAATTTGGATAAAACCTGCCTGAGCGGTTGGTCGGTGATTACCTCAATCGGGTGGGCTTGGAAGTAGGGGCGCAGTTTTCAGGCCGCCAGCACGAGCGCCAAAGCAAGTCTCTCGATTGGCGGATACTGCTCCTCAGGTCCATTCAGGACATGGCTGATGTAGTAGACCGGTAGTTGCTTACCAGAGGCTTCTTTGATCAGGATGGAGCTGACCGCATGCTGGGAGGCAGCCAGGTAGATACTGAGTTTTTCCCCAAAAGAGACTGAGGCAAGGCAGGGGAGGTTGGCCAGGTGTTGTTTGACTTGTCCAAAAGCTTCTTCGCACTGCGCCGTCCATTGAAAGTTCTTCGGGTTCTTCAGCGCTCGGAAGAAGGGGAGGCAACGATCACCATATCGGGATAGAAACCGAGATAAGGCAGCGAGCATTCCGTTCAGTCGCTGCAAGTCCTTGATTGTCCGAGGGGTTTGCATGTCGATGATCACCTGGACCTTTTCCGGGTTGACGTTGATTCCTCTTTTGTGTATGATGAATCCGAGGAACTTTCCCGAGTTGACGCCAAAAACACACTTTGTCGGGTTAAGTTGCAGACCATACCTCCGTAGTGTGGCAAACGTTTCGGCCAAGTCGGTCAGGTGATCCGCCATCGCATGGCTCTTCACGATCATGTCGTCGACATAGACCTCGATGTTCCACCAGATCTGTTGGGCAAACATCTTGTTCACGACTCTCTAAAAGGTAGCACCGGCGTTCTTTAGCCCGAACAGCATAACTTTGTAGAAATACACCCCTAGATCAGTGAGGAAAGTCGTGTGCTCTTGGTCCTCGGGCGCCATTCTGATCTAGTTGTAGCCGGAGAAGGCATCCATGAACGAAAGGCGGGCGTGCCCGGCGGTTGCGTCGACCAGCTGGTCGATCCTCGGGAGGGGATAGTAGTCCTTTGGGCATGCACGATTGAGACTGGTGTAGTCAACACACATCCTCCAGCTCCCATCATGGGTACTTGACTTCTTCAATGAAGCTTGCTGCCAAGAGTCGCTCCACCTCTTCACGGATAGCCTGTTGTCTGTCTAGAGCTTGCCGTCGTGGCTTCTACTTCACTGGTTGAGCATCGGGTGATATGTTCAGGTGATGTTGGGCGGTCTTTGGGTCGACGCCCGTCATGTCGGATGGCGACCAAGCGAAGACGTCAGCGTTCTCCTGCAAGAAGCCAACGAGCTACTTCCGCTCTTGCTCGGGGAGTTCCAACCCGACTTTGATCGTCCAGTCCGGCCGATCCTTCATCAACGGTATGTCACAAGTGGGCGCCGTTGGCTCAGGATGTGGGGTCGGCCGCTTCGTTTCCCACAGGTCCTCCAGGGGTCGGTCGGTCTTTGCCCTTTTGTGTAGTGAGACCGCCGTCAGGTAGCATTGCTCGGACTCGCGGGGGTTTCCCCAGACTTCCCCGGTCCCAGCGTGGGTCGGGAACTTCACCGTCTGGTGGTAGGTGGAGACTACGGCTCTAATCTTGTTGAGGGTGGGACGACCGAGGATGAAATTGTATGCGGTAGGGAGATCCAAAGTCAGGGGCAGGGTGACGGCTCCCAACGACGAAATCGAGTCGCTGGTGAACCCCGCGAGCACCGAGCACATGGTGCTAGTCATAGGTGCCCAGCAAGCCAATCACGTGAGTGATGGCACGTGTGACTTGATACAGAATCTTTTTGCTTATTATATTTTGGCGTATATCACTTTATAACTATTGCATAAATACATATATATATTGTGATGTCCTTGGATTTGTGCAATGGGAATCGGATCGTGATGAGATCACGATAATGAGATCGATTCACCTTTAAACACATATCCTAAATAATCCCGGTCATATGTTACTCGAGAGGGACATCGTGATAACCGGATAGACTGGTGTGCTATATACCCATCCATATGATGGATGCAAGTTGGTCTCATAGCTGCTCGTGTAGGGACACTAGGGATAAAGATGTGTGCTCATTGGAGAATGAGTTCATCGATTGATCCGCTACGGAATGCCGGATGGTTGATGATGCCTTATTGTCGGTCGATTCCGTAGTCCTAGTGGTGTATCCGGTCCTTAGACTTGAGACACCAAGGATGTCCTGTATGAGTGCTCCACTCTTTGATACCGGACTTATAGGTTTGTTCGTCCCGGATCTAGTGCATTTGGTCATTGGGAATGGTAGTCGATCTTTACGAGGGCTATTGAGTGTCGATAGAGGATCATCCACTCTGGCGGCCATGAGAGGAATATCCCATGTGTTCTTGCTTAGACAAATCCGGCGGGGTCATTCGGGTTGAGAAAGAAAGAGTTCTAGGAGGAGAATCCGATTAGAAGCTGGAGACTTCAGTAGAAACCGTGATGGGTCCGACAACACCATGCTCTCATATATACGGTCTCCGGGATATTAGATGGATGAGGGACTATAGGTACATGGTAATCGAGACGACAGTCCAATGGATTGGATTCCCGGTAAGATCGGTGGGGACTACTACAGAGTGGCCTAGCACGTCCAGAAGTCGATGAGTCGAGTGAATTATTACGAGATAATAATTCACCGAAGTTAGAAGGAGTTCGACAGGTATGACTCACGGCCCACTCGATATTGGGCCTAGAGGGTCACACATATATGGTAGGCATTGCGATGAGTAGAGGTTCGGATATGAGATATCCGACGGAGCCCTTGTCTTATTGGATGCAGATCCAATACCCACCAGGAAGGACCCATTAGGGTTTGACACGAGATCTCTATAAATATGAGGGATTCACAGCCTCATAGGCTAGAGTCTTTGCTTCCCTTTCCTATTCTCCTCTCCCTCTCCACCTCGTGAGGCACGGAGTTTTGAGGAGGGTCGTCGAACCCCTTTGTGTGGATCACCGCTAGAGAGGAGGACGCTTGACCTCCTTCACCCTCTCCTAAGGATCTGCAAGGAAACAGGGATATCTGATCTCCCTAGGTAACACAATCTCTATCACGCAGTTTTGTGTTTTTCTGGATTTTACGCACCAATCTTCGCATCTACTACGAACATCTTTTGGGAATCGGGATTTTTGTTTTCTTGTTCTTCCACAAGATATGATGTCGCCCCTTGATTTCCCAACAGTGGTATCGAGCCGGGTTGTTCGTGTGAATCATTGGTTTTTTGAACTCGCGCGTGTGTTGTGTTTAGAAGAATTTTGATGTCAAAATCGTTGACAAAAAAGCGAGAAAGGGCAACAACAGCTGTTCTTGCCCTCGATCTCGATGCATGCAACAGTTGGAATGAAAAGGGCAGTGCCGTACCGCAAAGCAATGGCCGGCGGTCTGTTTATGCGGCAGGTTTGTTGCCGGCGGGCTGGCAGCCCACAGAGGGCAGAGGCGCCAGCGGCGCCGCCCGCCAGAAGTGAAGCGGCGCCGCCGTCGCGGCTGGCAGGCGACGCCACCGCCGCTATTCCTCCATGGCTTAAACCCCCCCCGGGGATGGGCGGCCGCCCTGGGGACAGCACCGCCTGAGGGAGGCAGTGGCCGGCGAGGCGCCCACACGATGGCGATCGTCGCCATGGCGCGTGCCGCCCGCAGGGCGAAATACCCCTCCCAAGATGTGCCGCCGCCAGCCAGGGTATGGCGGCGGCGGCAGCGGCAACAGCAGAGGGAATTAGGGTTTTGGGCAAAAGGATAGTTTTACCCCTGTGAATTTGAGAAATTTCAGTTTCTGTCTTTTGTCCAAATTACGAAAATACCCTTAGGAATTGAAAAATTCCATACATGTCCCTAATTTCTGAAAAATATTAATTAATTAAAAGGTTTAGTTGATTATTATTTTTATTATTATCTAGTAGTCCTACATTATGATGATTATTTATACATGTGATGTATGATGTGTGGACGGATGATCATGGACCGTGTGATGTGTGTACTTGTGATTATTATTATTGAGGTCTGCGAACCTCCATTATATTTCTCGTTTATTGTCGGGCCTGCGTGCCTATGATTAAGTTGTAATCACATGAGGAGGCGCAGCGGGAGCGTGGATGCGATAGCGGGACCCACGAGACGGACGATCGTGATGCATCAAGATGTCGACGGAACCGAAGCGAGGGCGAGATGGACGATCGGGGGGGCATGGAGATGCAGATTTGCACACATAGATCTTGATGTGAGTGATTAGGCCCTCATCGCTCGGGCCTAATCATATTAGGTTGTGGTCCATGATCATCGATGTGATTGTTTATACACATACTAGATATGTATATATATTTGCATGCGATGTAGATATATATTAAATATGTATATGTGTGACATGTCATATTAGGAGACCAAATTATAGAAACATCTCGATAATATTAAATCGGAAAACGGAGGCAATTAGATTGACCCGTGGCCTTCCATCGTTATGAGTAGGAACCGATTCCCGGTGTAGGTTGAGTTGGTCGAGTCCCTCGAGACTCACCTATATCGCATGATTCGCTATCTTGCTTACGACATAGAGATGTCACCGGGTGACTTGAGGACATGGTATGCTTGGTCGAGTCCCTCGAGGGTATATCATCAAATGAGACTCATCTTGTAACGAAGGTGTTGACTTAACCGAAAGCATCATGGTTGGTCGAGTCCCTCGAGGCCATGGTGATTGGAGGTCGAACAGGACGAGAATCACAAGGAGTTGTGATCGGCAAGAGTTGCCTACCTTTTAGGCTTAGTGTGATTGGTCGAGTCCCTCGAGGTTACACTAAGACGCCGATTGGATCCCGATCCCCACTAGAAGTCTCTTTGGAGACTTCCGTTTCAAATCTTCGAGGGTGTCGCGTGACTCGTTAGTAAAATAGTGGGAGCATATTAAGATAGAAGTCCATATCTTGATAGTTTATTTTTCGCAAAATCTGCATGTTATTCATTTTTCGCTACATCTTTATATTCAGAAAATGTCGCTTTCAAATCCCTTTACGTGGCATACTTGATGTCAACCGCCTTTATTGGTCCAAATTAAACGGATTGGTTCCGTAACTTGAGAATTGTTCTCACAGTGGAGAAAATCGTAACGCCCTTGATCTGATGATGCCTACGCAGAAGAAGGGCAAGCGAAGATGAGATCGCCGCTACGTGAAGTACATTGATGACTCCACTCTTGCTCGATTGCTATATGTTGGGCTCTATGACTCCGAGAGTTACAGAGACAACATGAAAAGATGGATGCCGATCCATTCTCCCACGGTCCGAAAATTGTTTGAGGAACAGGGGAAGGACTCAACGATATGAGATATCCAAGAGCCTTTTCCGCGCTAGGATGACTTGTTCAGAACCATGTCCTAAAGATGATTGAGTGGATAGAGAAACTCACAGGTCTAGGAATGGTCCTAGAGGATAACTTGTGTGTGGACATTGTGCTTCAGTCCCTACCAGATTCCTTTTCACAGTTCATAATGAATTTTAATATGAACAAGCTTGAGGTGACTCTCCCAGAGTTCCTCAATATGTTGAGGGAGGCAGAGAGTACTATTAAGAAAGAGAAGCCAGTTCTCTACTTTGGTGAGACCAGAAAAGAAAAGGAAAGCAGAAAGGTCCCTTAAGAAGGGAAAGGGCAAGGGCAAACAAGGTAAAGCAAAGGTTGCTAAGAAAGACCCAAGCAAAGGACAAAGGCCAGTGCTTCCACCGTGGTAAAGATGGGCATTGGAAGAGAAACTGCAAAGAGTACCTTGCAGAAAGGGAAAACAAAAGCTTGATGAAGCTTCAGGGTACATTCATGATCGGTCTCCATTTGTCGGACTCTTATGATAACACATGGGTATTGGATATCGGTAGTGCTTATCATATATGCAATTGTTGCAGGTTTCGGCAAGGCCTAGGGAGACTACTGAGAGAGGCGAGATGGACCTCAAGATGGGTAATGGAGCAAAGTTGCTGTATTATTTGTGGGCGAGGTCGCCCTACATCCGCCTAGTGGAGCTTTTATTGCATTAGATGCATGTTATTTTGTTCCTTCTATTATCAAAAACATTATCTCCATTTCATGTTTAACAGTTAGTGGATATAAATTTGTTTTTGAGAACAATGGTTGTTCGATATTATTAGATGATAAGATCATCACGAAAGGAACATTGCATAATGGTTTATTTATGTTAGATACCACTCCACATATCATGAATGTAAATGTGTCCAAAAGGAAACGAGATGAGTTGAACAGTGCATACCTGTGGCATTGTAGGTTAGGTCACATCCATGAAAGAAAGATTCAAAAGTTTTTAAATGATGGATATCTAGATCCATTCGACTATGTGTCATATGCGACTTGTGAGCCTTGCATTCGTGGAAAACTGACCAAATCTCCATTTAGTAGAACTGGAGAGAGAGCCAATGAGTTGTTGGAACTCATACATAGTGATGTATGTGGACCCATGTCAACTCATGCCATTGGAGGTTACTCCTACTTCATTACATTTACTGATGATTTCTCAATGTATGGATATGTGTACTTAATGAAGTACAAGTCCGAGGCCTTTGAGAAATGAGAGAGAGTATAAGAATGAGGTGGAGAAACAGACTGGAAAGAGTATCAAAACTCTTCGATCGATCGAGGAGGTGAATACTTAAGTACAGAGTTTACTCAGTTCCTCAAGGACCATGGGATATTATCCCAATGGACACCTCCTTATACACCTCACTCAATGGTGTCTCCGAAAGGAGAAATCGTACATTATTAGATATGGTATGGTCCATGATGAGTTTTATTTGACGCACCCATCTCATTTCGGGGATATGCCCTAGAAACCGCAGACTTACCTTTCGAACAGAGTTCCAACTAAAGTCGGTAGTGTCTACACCATATGAGATATGGAAAGGGAAGAAGCCCCGATCTTAAGGTTGTTAAGATGGGGCATCTGCCCATGTTAGAAGACACAACCCCGATAAGTTAGAATCAAGGACGAGGCGATGCAAATTTGTGGGATACCCCAAAGGAAACTTGTGGGTATTATTTCTATCATCTCAAGGACCAAAAGGTCTTTGTAGCTAAGAGAGCAGTGTTCCTTGAGAAGGAACACATTCTTGATGGAGACAGTGGGAGAATGATAGAATTGAGCGAGGTTGGAGAACCAAGCTCAAGCACCACTCTGACCCGAAGTCCTGTTCGGTACCTAATACACAAGTATCAACTTTAATGCAGTGTCTGATAGAGTATCCCATCCTCTGAGAGATATGTGGGACATATTAGAGCAGAGGATGTAGAGGATATTGATCCTCGGACCCCACGAGGAGGCTATTATGAGTATAGACTCGGGAAGTGGAAAGAAGCCATGAAATTCGAGATGGATTCTATGTACTCCAATAAGGTTTGGAACCTAGTTGATGCGCCCGGAAGGTATTGTACCCATCGGTTGCAAGTGGATCTTTAAAAAAAGATCGGAGTAGATGGAAAGGTAGGGACCTATAAAGCAAGCAAGGCTAGTGGCTAAGGGGTATCGTCAAAGGCAAGGTGTTGACTACGATTTAAACTTTCTCACCCGTAGCAATGCTAAAATCCATCAGAATTCTATTGGCTATTGCAGCACACTATGATTATGAGATCTGGGAGATGGATGTGAAAACCGCATTCCTCAACGGGAACCTCGAGGAGGAGGAGGTGTATATGATGCAACCCTGAGGGATTCGTGTCCAAGAACTGCCCAGATAAGGTGTGTAGGTTGCTTAGATCCATTTATGGACTAAAAGTAAGCTTCTCGAAGTTGGAACATAAGATTTGATGAGGCAATGGATCTTATGACTTCGTTAAGAACAAGATGAGCCTTGTGTATACAGAATGGTAAGTGGGAGCCATATCACCTTTTTTTTGGTGTTATATGTGGATGACATCCTCATCATTGGGAATGACATAGGAATGCTATCCACAGTAAAGGCTTGGTTATCTAGACACTTCTCCATGAAGGACTTAGGGGAAGCATCTTATATCTTGGGGATTAGAATCTATAGAGATAGATCCAAGAGGATGCTTGGCTTGTCCCAGTCCAGGTACATAGAAACTATTGTCGAAAGGTTTGGCATGGAAATTCCAAGAGAGGTCTCATACCGATGAGACATGGGATATCGCTTTTTACGAATATGTCCCCAAAGACTCCAGAAGAAAGGGCGAACATGGATATAATACCTTATGCCTCAGCAATAGGGTCTATCATGTATGCCATGCTATGTACTAGGCCTGATATAGCGCATGCTCACGAGTGTCACGAAGCAGGTATCAGGCGGATCCGTGCTTGGAGCATTTGGAAAGCAGTAAAGTGTATCCTTAAGTACTTGAGAAGGACTAAGGATCTTTTACTAGTATATGGAGGTAATAGCCTTAAGGTTGAAGGCTACACCGACTCAAATTTTTCAGTCCGATGTCGATGATAGCAAAGTCTAATTCAGGGGTATGTGTACACCTTGAATGGAGGAGTAGTGTGCTGGAAGAGTTCCAAGCAAGATACCACTGCTGACTCGACCACAGAGGCGGAGTACATTGCTGCATCAGATGCAGCAAAGGAGGGAGTCTGGGTGAAGAAGTTCATCACAGATTTGGGAGTCGATACGGGTAGCGAAGAGCCGATCTCCCTATATTGCGACAACAATGGGGCAATTGCTCAAGCGAAGGAACCTAGGTCTCATCAGAAATCTAAGCATGTTCTGAGGAGGTTCCACCTTATCAGAGAGATCGTGACCCGAGGAGATGTAGCAATGGAAAGAGTTCCATCCGAAGATAACATTGCAGATCCACTGACAAAGCCGTTGTCTCAGATTGTCTTTGAGCGTCACAGGAGTCTGATGGGGATCAGACATATAGGTGATTGGCTTTAGGTCAAGTGGGAGATTGCTAGTCATAGGTGCCCATCAAGCCAATCACGTGGGTGATGGCACGTGTGACTTGATACAGAATCTTTTTGCTTATTATATTTTGGCGTATATCACTTTATAATTATTGCATAAATGCATATATATATTGTGATGTCCTTGGATTTGTGCAATGGGAATCGGATCGTGATGAGATCACGATAATGAGATCGATTCACCTTTAAACACATATCCTAAATAATCCCGGTCATATGTTACTCGAGAGAGACATCGTGATAACCGGATAGACTGGTGTATACCCATCCATATGATGGATGCATCTGGGGTCTCATAGTCGCTCGTAGGGACACTAGGGATACAAGAGACAGTGCTCATTGGAGAATGAGTTCGATTGATCCGCTACGGAATCTTTGGATGGTTGATGATGCCTTATTGTCGGACGGCGCGATTCCAGTAGTCCTAGTGGTGTATCTGGTCCTTAGACTTGAGACACCAAGGATGTCCTGTATGAGTGCTCCACTCTTTGATACTGGACTTATAGGTTTGGTTGTCCCGCATCTAGTACAACCGGTCATTAGGAATGGTAGTCGACCTTACGAGGGCTATTGAGTGTCGATAGAGGATCATCCACTCTCGGCGTCATGAGAGGAATATCCCATATGTTCTTGCTCGGACAAATCCCTGGCCGGGTCATTGGGTTGAGAAAGAAAGAGTTCTTGGGAGAATCCGATTAGAGCGAGACTCGAGTAGTAGAAACCGTATGGGGTCGACAACACCATGCTCGATATACGGTCTCCGGGATATTAGATGGATGAGGGACTATAGGTACATGGTGGCGAGGACGAGGCAGGTCCAATGGATTGGATTCCCTCAGATAAATGCGGGACTACAAACAGTAGTGGCCTAGTAAACGTCCAGTAGTCGATGAGTCGAAAGTGAATTATTACAGAGATAATAATTCACCGAAGTTAGAAAGGAGTTCTAACAGGTATGACTCACGCGCCAGACTCGATATTGGGCCTAGAGGGTCACACACATATGGTAGGCATTGCGATGAGTAGAGGTTGGGATATGAGATATCCCGACGGAGCCCTTTGTCTTATTGGATGCAGATCCAATACCCACCGAGAAGGACCCATTAGGGTTTGACACGGGATCTCTATAAATAGGAGGGATTCACAGACCTCATAGGCTAGAGTCTTTGCTTCCCTTTCCTATTCTCCTCTCCCTCCACCTCGAGGCTGGAGTTTTGAGGAGGGTCGCCGCAACCTGCTTTGTGTGGATCACCGCTAGAGAGGAGGACGCTTGACCTCCTTCACCCTCTCCTAAGGATCTGCAAGGAAACAGGGATATACGATCTCCCTAGGTAACACAATCTCTATACGCAGTTTTATGTTTTGCGGATTTTTACGCACCAATCTTCGCACGACGACGAACATCTTTTTGGGAATCGGGGATTTTTGTTTTCTTGTTCTTCCGCTGCACATATGATGTCGCCCCCCTTGATTTCCCAACACATGGGCTCCAAGGCTTCTTTAGCCAACCCAAGTTTCTGGAAAGTGTCAAGATAGAGCACGTCGGTTGAGCTCCCCGTGTCGATCATGATCCTCCTCACCTGGGCATTAGCGATCCGAGCCGTTATTACAAGCGCATCGTCATGCTCTGATCGCTCAGCGCCCTCGGGAGGGAACGTGACCTCGGGGTCGGGGCCGCGTTGGGGAGCATCGCCCTAGCGGAGCGGGCGTAGGTCTTCCTTCCAGACATACTGATCCCTTCGGATGCTGGGCCGCCTATGATGACGTCGATGTGGCGCTCAACGGGGCCCTCCGGATGGGGCGAGAGTTCCCTATTCTATCGGATGTACCGACCGAGGTGTCCTCTGTGGACGAGCTCCTCGATTTGCCGCTTCAGCTCGCAGCACTCCTCAATATCGTACCCGCTTTGCTGGTGGAAGCGGTAATACTTGGACTGGTCGGCGAGTTCCCGCGGGCTTTTCATCGGGTTGGGGGCCTTGAGTAACCGTTTTTTTCCTTATTTGGAGAAATATCTCCGTTCGGGACGCGCCCAAAGAGGGCAACGGGGTCCTCAGCGCCGACGGGTCAGGCTGGTCCATCCTACGCCTCGGTGCGGCGGACAATTGTCCCCGAGCCGACTCCAGCCTAGCCCTCTTGTGCTCCTCCCGCTTCCCGGCCATCCAGGCCTCGGCCGTGATGAACTAGTTCACGCGTTGAAGCATCTCAAGCACCGCGGTGGGGGGTCGCTCTATGAGGGACCAGAAGAATCTGGAAGGTCGCAGGCCTATCATAAACGCCTGCATCAATAGAGAGGGATGAGTGTCCGGTAATCCTCGGATTTGTATTGCAAAACGATTCACAAAATGGGAGAGGGGCTCGTCCTCCCTCTGATTGAGTCCAAGGAGCAGCGCAACGAAAGGTTTCGGCTGGGCGTAGGCCAAGAAGTTGAGTTCGAAGTCCTTGACGAGCTGGTCAAAAGAGGCGATCATCCTGATCTTCAGGCCGCTGTACCACGCGTGGGCCGGCCCTCTCAGAGTGGTGGGAAACGCTCTACACATCAAAGCATCATAAGTTCCGTACAGCGCCATCTCGGCACGGAAAGTGGCTACATGGTCCGCTGGATCGGTGGAGCTGTCGTATGCGTCCAAGGAGGGGAGTCGGAAGTTCGGGGGGCCTGTTTGATCCTGTATCTCGGGTGTAAATGGAGATCCTTGGTGCGTGTCCACCCCGAGATCTCCCCTCGACCTGCGAACCTCCTTTTGCACCTCGTCGAGCCGCTGACTAACGAAGCGTAGCTGGGCTCGTAGGGAATCCGTGGAATCTGAGAAGAATGCCTCGGGTTCCAAGCGGCCTCTTGGGTTTGCCGTCGCTTGATCCCCAAGTGGGGCCGTTCGGTCCCGAGGGGAAGTCGGAAGCTCCCGGGGTGGGGTGCGAGCCCGAACGGGTGGCTCCTGTTGCCGCAGCGGTTAGATTGCAGGCGGGTGCAACGGACGAGAAATGAGTGGGAGAATGGACTGCACCATACCGGTCAGAGTTCAGACTTGATGAGTGAGGTCTTGAAAGGCCTCGGACGATACGAGTGACGGGCCAAATGGGGCGCAGTCGGGCGGCGACAGGCCCAGGTCGTTAAATATCCACCAATAGCACTCTGAAGTCTCAGTAGGGGGTTCGTCTCGAGATTCTCCGAGCGGGGGTGTTCTCCCGGAGCTCTGATCGTGCGTGACCCCTCAACTGTGAGCTCGTCTGAGTCAATAGGGCGATCCCCTGACATTCGAGCCCTCCTTCTAGCGCCAAAATGTTAGTGTAAACAACTTTAAGCCGTAGCCTCAGGGCCGATGCGGCTTGATTCGGGTCCGGATGATGGGGATCTTCCCGGGATGACCCTTGAGACCGCTGAAGTGGCCGATTGCGGTGGTCCGATTGAAACGGGGTCGATGTCTCCTCCGGGAGGGAACTCCTCGCCTGGGCGTCTAGTGGGAGGCCTCCGTCTTCGCGCCTGCACACAGGTCGGGTCGGGGAGCTCGACCCAACCCCTCCGACGATCAAGTTAGTGAATAGTCATAGGGGTTTTTTTTGTTCTCCCCCTTTTCCCTCGGAGCACGAGGGTTTTTATAGTGAGGGTTACCGTTGCCTGATGCGCCTACTTGCAGGGAGCAGGATCGTACTTCTGGTAGCGTCTGACATCGATGTTGGCGTGGCGTGAGGGATCAAGCCTGAGCAGGGTGTTAATATGCCTTGGTCAGCGTTCCGATCCGCTTTGATCAGGTGCTGATAGGTCAATGGAGGCAGGAGGCGTCATATGGGACAGCTGACGTCACCCGGGTCTTATCGTTATTATTATCTTCATCATGTATTTTGTTCTTTTTCTCCTTATTTCCAACTCAAACATGATAACAGGAAGCCTCGAGATCGACATCAAAGGGATCCAAAGTTGTTGCACTTTCTATCATATCACTTGTACCAAAAGCTGAGGACCACGCAAAGAGGTTTTGTGGTTGGTAGTGCTTTGAACTTGCACCCTTTTCCCCTGAGTTCGCCTACCCCTTGCATGGCCTGCTCCTCCTTTTGGCCTCCATGTCTCCGTCATGTCTTTCCTCTCGCTGAGCTCCCTTTCCCACAAGGAAGCCCAAATTATGAGCGGCTCACATGTCTGCTGCTTTGTGGTCCGTGCGTCCCTTCCTCCCTGGGTGCCTTTTCTCACAAGGGTTCAAGTTTGGCAACCTTTTTCCCTGTGAAACTTGTTGACTGAGGAAAGCGTAAGCATTCGTCATCTTTGTGTAAAGTACATTTCCATGACTTCTCTTCAATGATTTTTTATGTCACACTTTGCCTTCTAAAACACTTTCATGTTCCTCGTTACAGACTTTGAGCCATGTTAGCGGAGAAGGATGACAGTCTCTGCTTTGTCATAATAGTGCCACCACCACTGATGCATGGTAAGCATGCTTTGCTAGCATTCCCAAAAGCTGCAGCGTGGAGAATTATTCATTCTTCTACTAGCTTAACTACATTAAGGAGGTATGTGCTTCAACTAATTATATATGCCATCTCCATCAGTATTCATTACATTTGTCCACTTATATTAATGATCATTTGCTCGGATGAGAAACACTCTGTCACATGGGCTGCTGATATCTGCTCTCTCCTGTCATCATAACCCTTGTACTAAAAGCATGGGACAATGTCTGCCTGTAAACCCAAGTTTGACCCTCCCCCTTCTCTCATGACATTCATTCAATTTCCAAATTGCGTTGCTTGGGCACAAACTCGAAACCCCATAAACTAACACAAACAGGTGATAGGACAGGATGGGATAATAACTGCACGAAGTAAATATACTGGGCTGCTATCAGTGCCAAGCAGCTCCAACATTTAAGCCATTCAGACCAGCCTTTTTTTCGTCTACCAACAGAGAAGCAAATGGACAGGACACACACTACATGCATATTGGAGCCAAGCTCTCTTACATTACAGCACACATACTGGTGGTGTTCTCATCACTGCAAGGATGGCCATGGCCACCAGTCTCCGTTGAGTGGTAGCTGAGATAAGGGCTTTGGTAGTAGGGGTAGGGATAGTAGTAGTAGCCAGTGTAGGGAGGGATCTGAGGTGACCTGTTGTACATCACCTGGGGCTGCATGTACCTGCTCTCATTCATTAGCATGTTGATGTTATTGTTGTTGTTGGTGGTGGTGTTGAGCCCTCTCAGGTTCATCATCATGGAAGGTGCCTGGTTCAGATACCCTTGGTCCTGTAAGGGCATCATCAGAGGCGGTGATTGATGATGGTTCACCGCAAATCCACCACCATTACCATTACCATTCGCAGAGAAACCAGCAGAGAAGTTGGTCCCTGGCTGCTGCTGAGCTTGATGCAACCCCATCCCATTACCCCCACCAAGTCCTTGGAGACCTGCCACACCCAGCAGTCCATTGCCCAATTTACCCTCCACTGCACCACCACCCAAGAGAGGAGCTCCATTGCCCACCTTGTTGTGAGGTGCAGCATTTGATCCCTTCAATCCAGTAGCTTGATTAGGATTAGCTCCACCCTTCTTCCCTCCTCCACTGTTGTTACCATTCCCACCAGGTTTGACATTTTTCTTGGCATTAGCTGCTGCTGCTGCTGCTGCGTTGTTTGACTGCTTTAATAGATTAAGCTGCTTCATTTTATCACCAAAAAAACGCAGCTCATCATCTTCTTCCTCATCATCAAAACCATCGTCGAATTCATCGTCATCAGAGCTGAAGGACTCGATGCTGTTGTGCTGGTTCTTGAATGCTTTAAGGCCCTGGAGGAGGGCTTGGTTGCCTTGGTTGCTTTGGCCTTTGTTGTTCTTGTTCCCCTCTTTTCCTTGATATTGATGGCCGGGCTTGTTGCTCTGGCTGTTGGACTTTTGAGGCCACAGCTCTGCATGCCTTCCTGATCTTGCCAGCTTCTTGATCAGGGTGTTGGAGTCCACATCCCCTGAGACTGTGACCTTCTGATGCTCTGCATCTATGTTGACTGTGTAAACTCCTGATTCAAGAGGTAAATGGAGTAAGCACACACCTTATACAAGCTATTCCTGTTGCTTCCAAATGACCAAGATTGAACGGATCTAAGAATGAAGTCACCATTACCTGGAAAGACAATCAAGACATAACAAATATCTTCGTAGTTTTCAGATATCACTACAAAATTTCACAGGAAGAAACCAGACATGGAGCAAAAAATAAAACCAAGCCTCAGAGGAATAGTATGTATCTGTTGATCAACAACTCCAAGTAGCATATTCTTCCTAGCAAATTATTCTTGGAGACAGCACAGTTCCCCAGAAAACTATGAAAACCAGTAGCAAAATAGCATCCATGGATGCAGATTTTCCTGAGGGGAGAGAGAGAGAGAGAGAGAGAGAGAAAGAGAATTTTGTCATAGAAAGGGCAAAAATAAGAAGCAGCACCAAACCAAAGTGGCTGTCTCCATTATCAGCATGAACACAGCATGCTTTTCTGCAGGAGTGATGTCAATTTAAGGTAATATCCAGCAAAAGATATCAAATAAGGTTTTGATCAACATAGGAGACACCAAATCTTTATTTCCTCTTCCATGTTCTTCTCAGGTTTAACAAGAAATAACTTGCATCATTACCACAAATTTTCAGGGAATCACATCAGATAAGAAGAATCACCTTCAATTTTCTGAAGAAGTTTCTTCACCTCCTGCTTACATCCATCACAATGTATGTGTACTTTGAGGATCACCGTCTGCAACAGCAACCACCCAACCAACCAACGAAAGAAAGAAACTTTCTCAGCTGGCCTCACATCTTCCTTTTCCCTTCCCAAGGCAGGCACAAGAAAGAGAAAGAAGAAACGATGATACCTGGATTTTGAGCAGCTTAAATTCCTCAACTTTGTTCATCTTCCACTGCCGATGCTGCTAAAACAGTCTTTGAGCAGTGAGACAGAGACAGAGAGGATGTGGAGGAGCTGCTGCTACTACTTCTACAACTTTCTTGGCTTCTCCTCAGGTATGTTCTTTCCCTTCCCTCAGCATCCTCTCATCAAACACACACTTGCTCTGTGCAGCACGACCTCATCGTATACTTCATTATATATTATACCAGGGAGAGGAGCCTGCCTGCAACAACATTCAGGCCGCGAAAAGCCATCCAACGGCCAAAACAAGGGTTACAAGGAAGCAGAGTGAGAGTGATGGAGAAGCGGTGATGTGATTTGACACTGAGTTCCAGGTGATAATTAACATGCAGGAAAAATAACTCATCATGTTTCTTCTTTCTTTCTTTCTTACTTGGAAGGAAAGAGAAATTAAAAAAAAAAAAAAAAAAAAACAGCGGCCTGACAAAAGGAGCTAATGATGCCCCACTCCTGCCCCCCTACTTCTACGCGTAGCCTCTGCCTTTCTTGCTTCCGTCACTTGTCCCCATCCCCCACAAATAGTTGAAGATGAGAAAGAAGGATGTGTGTGCGCGTGTGGGAGAGAAACTGTTTCCAAAGCCACAATGGTAAATTATATTCAGTGATGGGTTGTATGGATATGTATGTGGTCACGTGTCGATTGCAGGTGAGAACTTTTGTTACTTCTAAGTCTATTTTATTAACATGTAATGCTATGTAGTAGTGCTTGACAGAGTAAGCTGCATGGTTATGGCTCACCCAAGTTAACCATGCATGATGTGGCCAGTGTAGAAGACATGAATGTACTGTGGTTTGACCAACATGCTAATCGTTAACAATTTCTTTAACTATATATAATCATTTAAATGTATTTAAGCTGAAAATTGCAACAGCAGCAGAAAAAAAAGATAACGATGTGGGTGGGGCTAATCTAAATTTAAAATGGAAGCCAAACATAATCCCACTCCTTGTCGGCAAAAGACTGCTCTTGTTTCAACCCTCGGCCTATCAGAACAAGAGAGCCGTTTCTGAGACGATGAGAAAAGTAGTATAACGTTTGCATTGACCGTGGCAGGCAGGCATAAAGAGAATCCCCACGGAGCACGAGACTGGCTTCGGAGTTGCGCTTTCGAGGAATTATGTTGTCGTCTTGTTCCTCTCCTCCTCTATTCTATCATCCTCATCATCGCTACTACTATTGTTATTATTCACCTCTTATTTCTCCATCCTATTTGCCAAACATAAATGAACAATGGTGTATGGAAGCATCCAAGCTTGTGAAGCAACTTATTTGTAAGAGTTAGCCGCAGACTCAACAAAAGCTGTGAGAGAGAGACCGAGAACGCAGTAAACAAAGACTGACGATGATGGAGTAGTCCTTCCAACGAGGAGCTTGTCTTCCCACACAAGCTCTCCTCCTCGTTTCCCCATCATAGTCTCTTTCTTTGTTTCCTCCGCACGCAATAACGAGGCCTGCTTTCGAGTTGCCAACCTCCTTCCTGCCATCATTACTCCCCAGCTGCTCCTGCTACTGCTGCACTGCATGCGAAAACAACATCTCCTCCTCCTACTTCACCATTTGTTCGACCTCCTCTCCTGCACTGCAGGGGAAGTCGAGAAATGTCACTGATCTGCACCGAACAGCTGAATGACTCGTCTCACGATGGAGGTGTTGATCGGAATCACTGGAGGTCCGTGGTGTCACGAACAAACTTCTAAACAGGAGGTTTGATGTAATGCTTATGTATGTCCGTGTCTTTTGGTATGTTCATGCAATGTACAACATGTAGGGGGACGGTCGAAGGCTTGATAGTCCCATTTTAGTTGGGTCGGTGGCCCTTTAGGCTTGTAAATAAAGGTTGTGTCATGTGGACACGTGTGAGAGATTTTCGGTCTATAATGGACCATTTTACCCTTTGTTGTGCAACTGTTCAGAGCTTGTAAAGTCTGTTTGTAATTTGCATTGTCTATAAAGTGTTTTTCGGAGATGTTTACTTGTGGATCCCAAGTGAGGCCTTTTCTCTGTCCTGTTCTCTCTTTTGTGGGACCTAAGGGACCATGGGAGGCAAGGGGGAGGTCGAATGACATGGACGGACACGCAGGGTGCCGCACGACTTAGGCAAAAACCAGCTAAGTCCGTGGATGATGGTATTAGAGCGGAACAAGCACTCATAGAAACACTTAGCATGCAAACGTGGGGACCTAGCAGAGGGCTGCGTTGAGGGCGATCAAAGATGACGCGCGACCGTTTGAGGGAAACGGGCATGGAGATGTTGGGAAGAGGAGTCCTTTCAGAGGAGCGGGCATCCGAGATTGGCATTTAGAGGAATTGCCAACCCTTCGCGAAGAGGCACCACGAGAACAGACAAGCTTGGAAGAATGTGAAGCGCCAAAGGTTGGGATGGTTGAGTTTGAAGCTACTGGCTCAACGTTGACAACTATACTTGATGGTGCTTTCAAGGCAAGCGAGGCTTTTGGTAAAGGATGAGACCATGCAAGGTGGAATGAGTTGCTCAACGACCAAAAAGAGTTATGCAAAGCTCACAGAGGTGAGGGAATTGCTAGCTCGAAGAATTTGGTACTCATACATGGGCTTGTATGCGGACGACGGAATGTATTGGTGGCCATCCCAAGGCTTAATCAAACTCGGCGCCATGGAGCATTGAAACTTTCTCTTGGCATGTGAAGGATACGCCCATAGGAGGTGAAGGGTGCAACTAGTTTAGTATGTTGCTAGGCCCCGAGGGGTCTGTGAGGGGTTGTATTGACGTGAGTCGCAATCTAGCAAGTGTGTTTGCAAGAGGCGAGAACAATGCACGATTTGTTCAAGAGATCTGGAGTAGTCAAGGGGATGGTGGTCTCCAAAGCGAAAGAGAGATGTTGTTCCAATGGGACAGTTATCCAGAGGGATAAGTCCCGGCTCTCCGAGAGGGAGAATCATGTGGGGACGGACCTCATAAGTTGAGGAGGAGTACCTCAACAAACAACAACTCCATGAAGCTCAATGGGTGAGCAGCAAGCGGCGAGGAGTCGTCGCGATGATCTCGCTGAGAGAATGCATTGGTGGATGCATTGCAAGATCAAGTGGGGGAGTGACCCAAGGCAACACAAATGAAGGCACACTTGGAGTCGATACGGAGATCGGACTCAAGGGAGGGCTGACCCGTGGAATGGTGGGCGCGAGGGCCACCATCAACTCAATGCAAAAGCGAGGAGCGGAGCAACTTGGGTGTAACTTGGTGAAGTACCCAAGCCGCTTGAAGGGAGCCAGCATAAAAGTTGGAACATGGACCAGAAGCATAGTGCTTTCCTTGGACAAAGGTCAAGGACATGAACTCTTGCAGAGGCAAGAGCAGGATCATGTTGTTCCATGGGTCCTTCATTCTGACGAGAGCGGACTCATCTTGCATGGTGCCAAAGACGAAGGGAGCTTCGGGGCACATGCACCTTATCTCGGAAGAGCATTTGATGGAGGAACTAAGGCGACTCAATTTGCGGAGGCGAAGTTGGGATCAGAAGGCCTTAGCACGGGGCAAGAGGATGCAGAGGCGGGTACTCTTGAAGAATATGCCACAATGTGTTGTCATTCAAGTTGCTATAAAGGAGGCGGTAAGAGCTTAAGATTGTGCCGGTAGGGGTAGAGGCCCGGGATCCGCATAATGGTGCACTAATTGTAGCGAAGTCGGGAGACTTTTCGGAGCTACTAGGCGATGGACTGGTCCTAGAGCGGTGCTTCATCGTGGTGTGACCCAAGAGTGGGTCGATGAAGGTCGATTGCCGAGGAGCTTTTAACAAAATCGAAGGTAGAGGAGACCCTGCGATGTATTGGTAGAGGCCACATGGAGGGTTCACAATTCGAAGTTTTTCCACAAGGATCGAATGCAATAGAGATGTCATCAGGAGGCGACATGGTGCAGCGGATCGTGGTGGAACAGTTCATGGCAATGCGATTCACACAACCTAGCCCCGTAAGGGATTAGATCATACGGAGGTATGATTGGGAGCTACCGGAAGCTCCACTTCGGTGAACAACACGACGGCAAGAAGGGCTATGGATTCAAGGAGTGAAAGCCATGGTATCGCTGGAGGCTGGTCTTCCCGTGCGGCATCGAATTTTGCATCGGATGAAAGCCTTGGTCATCAGATATGGGGGCCGGTTCCACCAAGGGAAAAGTTCGAATGCAAGTACCAGTGAGTCCCATAGGAGGGACTTGATCATACTGCGGTATGATCGGCAACTGGAGAGTTGGACTGCTCCAGAGCTCATATTCGCTTAAGGGAGCCCGACAAGTCGAGGACAAGGTCGAAAGTGTTTAACGTTGCTACCAAGGAAGCTAAGGAGAACAGAATCGGTGCAAACCCTACAACGTGATGGCGAGGCCGTGCATGGGAGTTGCGTCATCTCTCCATCGACGACAGACGGACTGCTTGGAGAACACAGAGGTGTTGAAGCTGGGGGGTCGAAGGGGAGAGGAAGTTTAACGACGAGTCCGAGAGGGACTTAGCTACCCAAAATCAAGCATCGTTAGAATGAAGGTGGACTTAGAGGAGTGCCACGAGACATTTCTACTGATCGTGAAGAAAAGGGATGCAGATGCGAGGATTGACGGATAGTAGTGCCATGGGCATGGCAGCGCCATGGTACTGCAGAGGCGGGACTTCCGTGAAAGTCATTGATCCCTTGTTCTCATGGAGGGAGCGCTTGGTCGTAAAGGGGTCGAGGAGGTGGAGCATGCAGAGGCAAACCCAAGCACCGGAGACAAGGTGAAGGGCGAGGCCAAGGAACTTCAGAAGACCGGTGTCAATGAGTTTCTCATCAAGATAGTTGAAAGTGAAGGACTTGGGTCATGCAAGAGTGCACGACTAAGGAACGGCGAAGTAGTCAGTCTGTGATCAGGTTGTACCTTCGCTACTCGGGGGGAGTAGGCTTGGCTGTGGTTGATGGAGAAGACGGTACAATCCCGTGAGGCGACCAAATCTATTAGAGAATTACTCCAAGTTGGGGTGAAAACTTCCCGCATTCCGAAGTTCAATGGCATTGAGAAGGTGAATCACGTTAGCTAACTCAACGAAGGAGTGCAAACACTTCAAGTGCTTGAAGTGTGAGCAAAGAGCAAAAAGCGATAAGGCCAACTCGATCGATGCATGGAGTACAACCTCGAGGGGGCTAAGTCAAGTAACCTTTGCCCTTCAACCCTTAAGAGAATGGGCAAAACCGAAAGTACCCCAATTCTCTTATCTATCCAAACAGAGGAGCTCGCAAAAGTTCAAAGACCCTTCGAAGATAATGGAAGACAATAGTTGTCAAATCCTCACCAATGGTGATTAGTGTTACTGAGAGTAGATTGTCCGCTTCATTTCCCAACGAAATGCCAATCGAAAGCGGAAGTGATGTGAACCTACTTGGATGTGACAACTAAGTGAAAGAAGAGTCAATGAGCAAATTTTGTGGAGGAAGGACCCAAATCTTCAGAAGTTTGCGAGACGATGCTCGTTAAAGCTCCAACAAGCATCCACCCAGTTCAAGCAGCATGAGACATTTTGAGAGACTAGCGCAGTAAGGATGGTCTTTTCCTTCATTTGAAGGATCCGCAGGAATCAACAAGGATCAACACAACTCAGCCAACCCCACACCGGAGTCAGAGTCATTGGTGAGTTGAAGCAGCATGGCGGATCAAAAGATTCGACTACTCAAAAATAGCAGCGGAGAGTAGCTGGGAGTCAAAAGGCACATTGTAGTTGGAGCAGAAGATTGAAGACTCAACAAAGGCGATGAGTTGCAGTGTCGACAAAGGCTTCAACGAGGACGTCGAAGGGATAAGTGGGGGAGAATGTCACGGACAAACTTCTAAACCGGGGGTTTGATGTAATGCTTATGTATGTCCGTGTCTTTTGGTATGTTCATGCATTGTACAACATGTAGGGGGACGGCCGAAGGCTTGATAGTCCCATTTTAGTTGGGTCGGTGGCCGCTTTAGGCTTGTAAATAAAGGTTGTGTCATGTGGACACGTGTGAGAGATTTTCGGTCTGTAATGGACCATTTTACCCTTTGTTGTGCAACTGTTCAGAGCTTATAAAGTCTGTTTGTAATTTGCATTGTCTATAAAATGTTTTTCGGAGATATTTGCTTGTGGATCCCGAGTGAGGCCTTTTCTCTGTCCTGTTCTCTCTTTTGTGGGACCTAAGGGACCATGGGAGGCTTCGGGGAGGCTGACCCTTGCGGACAGACACGCAAGGGTGCCGCACGACTTAGGCAAAACCAGCTAAGTCCGTGACAGTGGGGTAGGTACTGGAGACGATTGCGATGGGGTTGAATGAGTCTTATCAGTGCCATTACAGCCTGCTGCAGATCCAATTCATTAAGACACCAAAGAAAGAAAGGCAGGTATCAGTTGGTGGTGGTAACTGCAGGTGCCATGGAGAGCGATGTCCGTGTTGTGATGATATCTATCTATGGAACGATATTTGTATTGTCAATGTTTTTCTTAAAAAAATTATTAAACCAAATAAAGCGCTATCTATTTTTGTGCGGATCTAACGTTGTACTAATTAATTCAAATATCTCGCTTGGACGATTGGTTGATGCTAAGAAATAAATATATTCTCAATGAAATATCGACACCTGAAATAATTAAAGAACTGTGTATAATGATATTGTTAAAATTAATTTAAATAGTTAGGATCAAATAAAATAAAAATAAAAATTTATATTTAAATAAATAGATGAATGTGAAAGATTTATTGGGTTATGATAATTTTTTTTTATTTTAAAAATTTTACTTTATATTTTTATCAATATAAATAAGAGCTCTTATAACTATATATTAAAAGTACTCCAAATTTCTTTTACTATTCTCTTTTCCTGTTCCGTTATGCAGAAAAGTAAATAATGTAGTATCGAAGAAAATCAACAAGAGTACATTGATAAAAAAAGAATGAAAGGCTAGTAGATCTAGAAAAATAAAAAGGAGGAAGATGATAGACATTAGAGTAAGTATTCCAAATCAATTTCTTCATATATTCAAGGGTAAAAATTATCAATTTTGGACTGTTAAAATAAAAATTTTATTTATCTCACAAGGATTTTAGAATTTGGTAGAAGATGGTTTTCTTAAGTATAATCTATAGGATCCTAATATTACTAAAGATAAAAAAAATTAGATAAATAAGAATATACAAAAAGATGCAAAAGCCCTTTATATGCTACAACAAGCAATAGATAATTCTCCAATTTGTCAAATCATGATGGCATTAATATCAACATAAGCCTAAAAATATTAAAAAGTATATATAGAGATACAAACAAGGTAAAAATTTTAAAGTTTCAAATTCTTCGATGTGAATTCGAAACCCTTTTGTGGAAGATTTTGAATTTATCATTGATTTCTTCTCAAAAGTATCCTATATTATGAATCAAATAAAATCTTATGGTAAAAATCTAAAAAATCAAACTGTAGTAGAAAAAAATTTATAAAGTTTATCTTCAAAATTTGATATGATTTCTACTACTATGATTAATAAAAATATATTGTCTATTGATAAATTACCGGGCTTCCTTTTAGTTCATAAACAAAATGTAAACATAATTTCAAAAGAAACTTCAAAATATGGTTTTCAAATGAAGATAGATCATGAGGACCAAAAGACAAATTCAAAAGCCTTATCTTAATAGAGAGATCAAAATAGAACAGGTTATGATTAATAAAATAAGGGCAATCAAATAAAGATTAGAGGAACTCGAATAAAGATAACAAAAAAATTCATCAATGTTTTTATTGCAAAAAAATTGGACATATTGTAAATTATTATTAGTATAAAAATAAAAATCCAAATGTTCCTCTATGCTCTTATTATAAAAAATATGATAATCTTGAAAAGGATTGTTAGAACAAAAATCAAACAAATTATCATTAGAAAAATAATGATGAAAAATGGGATGAAGAAAATATTTTCTTTATAGCATCTGATGAAGAATATTATAGATTTGTTTGGATTTTAGATAGTGGATATAATAATTATATGATAGTGGATAAAAGTTTGTTTCAAAGACTTGATGATTCAATCAGATCTATAGTCAGATGGGAAATGATAATAAGGATCAAGTGGAAGGAAAATGAATAATTACTATGAACACCAAATCTAGTAATAAAATTATTGATGATGTAATGTTTATTCCTAGTTTAAAATGAAATCTCATTAGTATAGGGTAACTAATGAGAAAATAATATTATATAATATAAACGATGAAAAATACTTGATTTATGATAAAATAAAAATAAAAAATTAATGGCAACTATGAGGATGACAAAAAAATAAAGTGTTTATCTTATTATTTTCAGATTTCTCTTTATATTCTATTGTCACTAATGAATCGATATTATGACATAAAAATTATGAGTATCTAAATTTTTATAGGTCTATACAAACTATCTCAGGTGACAAATCCTTCACAATTCAAATTGGTAAGAAGATGCCTCAGAATAACTAAAGTTAATGAAAGTTCTGATGAGAGGGATAAAGCGCCACAATTTAAGAAGCAAAAAGTTTTGGATTTTATTTCATCTATCACTAGTAAACCTGTTATAAAGACCGCTAAAAAGAAGAGTACCAGTAATGATGAAGATGAGAATGACAAGCTAAAAAGTCTCGAGCATCAAAAGATTATAGTAGTTCTGATAAGTCTTATGAGGAAAGTAAAAATGAGTAACCACTAAAGACTCCGAAGAAGGTTAAAGATGTAAAAATGATGCATACAACTTCAAAGAGTGAAAAATAAACTACTACAAATTCTAAATTAAAATGACACAAAACTCTTAATACAAGTCAGACTCAAACTCTTCAAAAAAATTCACCAGAACTTAAAGAAGACTTTCAATCCTCTGAAGATCATGAAGACTTATAAACCTATGAAATCAGTTGATAAAGAAGAAATTCAAATGGACTACTATAGCACCAAAGACCAATTTGCTAGTATCTTCACAAAAGCTTTAGCAAAAGAAAAATTTTATTCCAAAGACAACTTCAAGTTATAAATATTTGAATTAAGGGAGTGTGTTAAGATTAATTCAAATAGTTAGGATTAGATAAAATAAAATATAAAAAATTAGATTTAAATAAATAGATAAGAATAAAAAATTTATTGAGATATGATTTTTTTTTTATCATTTTAATAAACTTATATTCTATCTTTTAATCAATATAAATAAGTGCTCTTAGATCAATCTAAAATAATATAGATTAAAAATACTATTAGTTTATTCTACTATTCTCTTTCTCTTCTTTCTAAATTTCGACAAGAAAAACAAATAGTATGATATCATAATCACAGAAGTCAAGTGGATCGAAATTCATTATAGTAACTCACCTCATATGTTCGTATAAATATGGACTATGACATAAAAATCCAACTTTTTTCCTTTCTTACTACGTGTGATGGGACACTGTTAAGACCCTGCACCTGCGGTAACGAAGTCATCCACCGCAACTTGAAATCTTACTATATACTGCACAACGCTGTTTGCCATTAAACGAAGAAGAAGGTTAAAAAAAAAAAAAAGGAAAGAAGAGATTGTTCTCCTTCGCCAACCCGCACTAGGAATGCTAGCCATACGATCCTCTCGCTGTGCGTTTTGCTCGAACAACACGAATAGCATCTCCGAAGACCCACCAAAAGAGACGTCTGTCTTCGCTGCCTCGTCTCCGACGAATGCAAGGCAGGTCAAAGCCATGTCCAAGTTTCTTGATTTGCCGAAGCCAAGTCGATGGTAAAGATAGTGTCTTCTCCTATGTAAGGAAACGATTCATCATGCACACCTGCACCTCATTCACTGCTTTATCTCCCACTATCAAGATTTTGATAAGATTAATTTAAATAGTTAAAATTAGATGAAACAAAAAAAATTAAAATTTTAAATTAAAATTAATAAATAAAGTTAAAAAATTTATTGAGTTATGATTGATTTTTTTATTTAAAAAATTTATATATATCTTTTGACTAATATAAATAGATGTTCTTAGATGAATTCAAAGTACTGTAGATTAAAAATAATTCTCGTTCTTTCTACTATCTTCTTTCTTTCTCATTAAAGTTACATAAAAAGCTAACAAGTAATATAAAAAGCTAACAAGTATAACATCAAAATCTTGATTCAAAGAAGACTAACAGGAGTGTATCGACTAAAAAAAAAAAGAAAAAACTAGTAGATCCAATAAAAACAAGATGGTAGGCATTAGAATAAATATTGCTAATAAACTTCTTCATATATTCAAAGGTAAAAATTATCAAGTTTTGACCATTAAAATGAGAATTTGATTTATTTTATAAGTATTATGAATTTAATAGATAATAGTCTTGTTAAGTATAATCCGTAGGATCCCAATATTATTAAAGATAAAAAAGATCAAATGAATAAGAACATACAGAAATAAGCAAGAGCTCTCTACATATTATAACAAGCAATAAATAAGTTCCTATTTCCTTGAATCATATTAGTATCAATATCAATTAAAGCTTAAAAAATATTAAAAGATGTATTTGGAGGCATAGATAATGTAAAAATGATAAAATATTTTTTATGGCATCCGGTAAGTAATATTCTAGATCTATTGGGTTTTTAGATAGTGAATACATAATCATATAATATAGGATAAAAATTTATTTTAAAAGCTTGGATGATTCGATCATATTTACAGTTGAAAAATTATAATAAGATTTAGGTGGAAGAAAAAAGATTAGTTACTATAAACACCAAATATAGTAAAAAAAATTATTAATGATGTGATATTTATTTTTGATTTAAAATAAAATTTTATTAGTATAGGATAACTAATGAAAAAAAGATATTATATTATTTTATGATAAAAAATATTTTATTTATAATAAAAAATTAAAAATTTGATAGTTGTTGAATTTTAGATTTTGATGATAAAATCAATCGATGAATTAATGATCTAATCCATGTATTGAGATAAGTGATGTAGGACTAACTACGATTGTGAAAAAGGTAAAATAATTAAAGAACAATTGAATGTTGAGTTAGCGTCAATGATTGGGCATTAGGCCGAATGAATCAAGGGATACACCAAAGGATCGAATGATGCAGTGAAAACTCACCAGAAGGTCGCCGAGAGTTCACCAAAAGCTCGCTAAAAGTTCACCGGGAGTTTGCCGAAAGCTCACCAGAAGATCGCTGGGAGTTCATCGGAAGTTCACCGAGAGTTTGGTTGAACAATTTGTTAAGACTCTTGAATCTCGGATTTTGATGATGAAATCAATTGATGTGTTTGTCATCTAATATGTGTTTAAGTGATGCAGGACTAGCTTCAATCAGAAGAGACAAAATTATTAAAGCAGGAGGAATCAAATGTTGGGCCGGAGCAAACATGTTAGAAGATTAGACGTTGGGTCGGAGGATCGGTCGACGTGTCGGCAGAAGGCTTTGGTTTGTGAATTCGGGCATCGGGCCAAGAAGATAAGACATTGCACCAAGGAGATCAAATGTTGTGAGAAGACAACATATTGATCGGGCAATACGCCAAAGGAGAGGACGATGTGCCGAAGGATCGAACGAAGCGCTGGAAGAACCAATGACATGCGGACAACAAAGGATTCACTTATAATCGATAATGTCTAGATCGAGTTACTTTAGAGTCTAATTAAGTCAGTTTAGAATATAATTAGGCCAACTTAATTATGGGCCAACTAGGCCCAAGTTTGGGCTATGTTGAGCTAAGTGAAAGGCTTAAACAGTGACCCGACAGGTGGAACCGTCGTGGCATAGTCTTCGAGACTATGTCAAGTGATGGTACTATCAGTTTGGGTGGTGGTACATGCTAGTCATAGGTGCCTAGCAAGCCAATCACGTGAGTGATAGCACGTGTGACTTAATATAGAATCTTTTTGCTTATTATATTTTGACATATATCACTTTATAACTATTGCATAAATGCATACATATATTGTGATGTCCTTGGATTTGTGCAATAGGAATCGGATCGTGATGAGATCACGATACTGAGATCGATTCACCTTTAAACACATATTCTAAATAATCCCGGTCATAGGTTACTTGAGAGTGATATCGTGATAACCGGACAGACTGGTGTGCTGTATACCCGTCCATATGATGGATGCAGCTGGTCTCATAGCTGCTTGTGTAGGGACACTAGGGATACAGTACAAGTGCTCATTGGAGAATGAGTTCACTGATTGATCCGTTTACGGAATGCTGGATGGTTGATGATGCCTTATTGTCAGACAGCGATTCCGTAGTCCTAGTGGTGTATCTGGTCCTTAGACTTGAGACACCAAGGATGTCCTGTATGAGTGCTCCACTCTTTGATACCAGACTTATAGGTTTGGCTGTCCTAAATCTAGTACAACTGGTCATTGGGAGTGGTAGTCGACCTTATAAGGGCTATTGAGTGTCGATAGAGGATCATCCACTCTCGGCGTCATGAGAGGAATATCCCATGTGTTCTTGCTTAGACAAATCCCTGGCCAGGGTCATTCGGGTTGAGAGAGAAGAGTTCTCCGGGAGAATCCGATTAGAACGAGACTCGAGAAGAAATTGTATGGGTCTGACAACACCATGCTCTATATACGGTCTTTGGGATATTAGATGGATAAGGGATTATAGGTACACGGTAACTGAGGACAGGCAGGTCCAATGGATTGGATTCCCCTGTATCGTCTGGGGACTACGGCGTAGTGGCCTAGTACGTCCGTAGTTGATGAGTCGAGTGAATTATTACAGAGATAATAATTCACTGAGTTAGAAGGAGTTCTGACAGGTATAACTCACGGCCAGCTCGATATTGGGCCTAGAGGGTCACACACATATGGTAGGCATTGCGATGAATAGAGGTTCGGATATGAGATATTCGACGGAGCCCTTGTCTTATTGGATGCAGATCCAATACCCACTAGGGAAGGACTTATTAGGGTTTGATAGGGGACCTCTATAAATAGAAGGGATTCAGAGCCCCATAGGCTAGAGAGCTTTTGTTTGCCTTTTCCTATTCTCCTCTCCATCTCCACCTCTGAGTAGGCCTAAAGTTTTGAGGAGCGTTGTCGCAACCCTGCTGTGTGGATCACCGCTAGAGAGGAGGACGCTTGACCTCCTTCACCCTCTCCTAAGGATCTGCAAGGAAATAGGGATATACGATCTCCCTAGGTAACACAATCTACTATATACGTAGTTTCATGTTTCATGGATTTTTGCGTACCAATCTTCGCACGACGACGAACATCTCTTTGGGAATCGAGAATTTTGTTTTCTTGTTCTTCCGCTACACATATGATGTCGCCCCCAAGGATTTCCCAACAGTGGTATCAGAGCCAGGTTGTTCGTGCGAATGATTAGTTTTGAATTACGTGTGTTGTGTTTAGGAAGAATTTTGACGTCAAAATTGTTGACGCAAAAACAAGGAAGGGCAGCAACAGTTGCTGCCCTCGATCTACGTGCGTGCAGCGCAGCCGAAGGCGGGTAGCACAGGGGCTGCGTCTGCTGCAAGCAGGCCACCATGGGAGTTTCATCAGTAGTATTCTATAAGATAGCATCAAGGGGAGTGATTGTTTAAAGTAATAATGCTGCAGCCGGCCGGTGGCCTGCTTGCAGCAGGCTTGCTGCCGACGGGGCTGGCAGCCCACGGGCAGAGGCGCCCGCCGCCGCTGCTCCCGAGGGCGAAACCCCCCCACAGGGGAGGTCACCCGACGGGATAGCACCACCTGCGGAGGTGGCGGCGCCCGATAGGGGCGCCCACCCGCAGCGGCAGCGCTGCCAGCGGGCGTTCCGCCTGCAGGCGAGGGCAGTGCCCTCGCCCCGCCGCACAGGCTACTGCCGGTAGGGTGGCGGCGCCAGAAGCAGCGAAAAGGGGAAAGGGCTTTAGGGTTTTCTGGGTATAAGACAATTTTGCCCCTCGAAATTTAAGAAATTCCAATTTCTGTCTTTTGTCCAAATTATGAAAATACCCTTATGAATTCAGAAATTCCCTATAATGTCCCTGATTTCAGAAAATATTAATTAATTAAAAGGTTTAGTTGATTATTATTTTTATTATTATTATTATCTAGTAGTCCTACATGTTGATGATTATTTATACATGTGATGTATGATGTGTGGACGGATGATCATGGACCGTGTGATGTGTGTACCTGTGATTATTATTATTGAGGTCTGCGAGCCTTCATTATATTTCTCGTTTATTGTCGTGCCTGCGTGCTTATGATTAAGTTGTAATTACATGAGGAGGCCTAGCGGGAGCGTGGATGCGATAGCGGGACCCACGAGACGGAGGATCGTGATGCATGAAGATGCATCAAGATGTTGACGGAACCGACAAGGACAAGATGGACGATCACAGGGCATGGAGATGCACCGTTGCACACATAGATCTTGATGTGAGTGATTAGGCCTACTGGCTCGGGCCTAATCATATTAGGTTGTGGTCCACGATCATCTGGTGTAATTGCTTATACACATACTAGATATGTATATATATTTGCATGCGATGTAGATATATATTAAATATGTAAATGTGTGACATGTCATATTAGGAGACCAAATCATAGAAACATCTCTCGATAATATTAAGTCGGTAAACGTGAGGCAATTAGATTGATCCATGTGGCCTTCCATTGTTATAAGTAGGAACCGATTCCCAGTGTAGGTTGAGTTGGTCGAGTCCCTCGAGACTCACATATATCGCGATTCGCTATCTTGCTTACGACATAGAGATGTCACCGGTGACCTGAGGGCATGGTATACTTGGTCGAGTCCCTCGAGGGTATATCATCAAATCAGACTCATTTTGTAACGAAGGTGTTGACTTAACCGAGCATCATGGTTGGTCGAGTCCCTTGAGGCCATGGTGATTTGGAGGCCGAACAGGACGGGAATCACAAGGAGTTGTGATCGACAAGAGTTGCCTACCTTTTAGGCTTAGTGTGATTGGTCGAGTCCCTCGAGGTTCACTAAGACACTGATTGGATCCTGATCCCCACTAGAAGTCTGCCGGAGACTTTCGTTTCACGTGCTGAGGGTGTCGCGTGACTCGTTAGTAAAATAGTGGGAGCATATTAAGATAGAAGTCCAGATCTTGATAGTTTATTTCTTGCAAAATCTGCATGTTATTCATTTCTGCTGCATCTTTATTTTCAGAAAATGTCGCTTTCAAATCCCTTACGTGGCATACTTGATGTCAACTGCCTCACTGGTCCAAATTATACGGATTGGCTCCGTAACTTGTGAATTGTTCTCACAGCGGAGAAAATCATGTACGTCCTTGATACAGTGATGCCTACGCCCGAAGAAGGGGCAAACGAGGATGAGATCGCTCGCTACGTGAAGTACATTGATGACTCCACTCTTGCTCAGTGCTATATGTTGGGCTCTATGACTCCTGAGTTACAGAGACAACATGAAAAGAGAAGCTAATTCTCTACACTGGTGAGACCAAAAGGAAAAGGAAAGCAGAAAGGTCCCTTAAGAAGGGAAAGGGCAAGGTCAAACCAGGTAAAACAAAGGTTGCTAAGAAAGACCCAGCAAAGGACAAAGGCCAGTGCTTCCACTGTGGTAAAGATGGGCACTGGAAGAGAAACTGCAAAGAGTACCTTGCAGAAAGGGCGAAACAAAAGCTTGATGAAGCTTCAGGTACATTCATGATCAGTCTCCATTTGTCAGACTCTTATGATAACATATGGGTATTGGATACCGGTAGTGCTTATCATATATGCAATTCGTTGCAGGTTCTGGCAAGGCCTAGGAGACTAGAGAGAGGCGAGATGGACCTCAAGATGGGTAATGGAGCAAAAGTTGCTGTAGTAGCTATTGGCGAGGTCGCCCTACATCTGCCTAGTGGAGCTTTTATTGCATTAGATGCATGTTATTTTGTTCCTTCTATTATCAAAAACATTATCTCCATTTCATGTTTAACAGTTAGTGGATATAAATTTGTTTTTGAGAACAATGGTTGTTCGATATTATTAGATGATAAGATCATCATGAAAAGAACATTGCATAATGGCTTATTTATATTAGACACCACTCCACATATCATGAATGTAAATGTGTCCAAAAGGAAACGAGATGAGTTGAACAGTGCATACCTGTGGCATTGTAGGCTAGGTCAAATCCATGAAAGAAGGATTCAAAAGTTGCTAAATGATGGATATCTAGATCCATTCGACTATGTGTCATATGCAACTTGTGAGCCTTGCATTCGTGGAAAACTAACCAACTCTCTATTTAGTAGAACTGGAGAGAGAGCCACTGAGTTGTTGGAACTCATACATAGTGATGTATGTGGACCCATGTCAACTCATGCCATTGAAGGTTACTCTTACTTCATTACATTTACTGATGATTTCTCAAGGTATGGATATGTGTACTTAATGAAATACAAGTCCGAGGCCTTTGAGAAATTCAGAGAGTATAATAATGAGGTGGAGAACCAGACTGGAAAGAGTATCAAAACTCTTCGATCAGATCGAGGAGGTGAGTACTTAAGTACAGAGTTCACTCAGTTCCTCAAGGACCATGGGATATTATCCCAATGGACACCTCCTTATACACCTCAGCTCAATGGTGTCTCTGAAAGGAGAAATCGTACATTATTAGATATGGTACGGTCCATGATGAGTTTCGCTGACCTACCCATCTCATTCTGGGGATATACCTTAGAAGCCGTTGCTTACCTTCTGAACAGAGTTCCAACTAAGTTGGTAGTGTCTACACCATATGAGATATGGAAAGGGAAGAAGCCTGATCTTAAGGTTGTTAAGATTTGGGGCTGCCCTGCACATGTTAAAAGACACAACCCCGATAAATTAGAATCAAGGGCAGAGCGATGCAAATTTGTGGGATACCCGAAGGAAACTTGTGGGTATTATTTCTATCATCTCGAGGACCAAAAGGTCTTTGTAGCTAAGAGAGCAGTGTTCCTTGAGAACGAACACATTCTTGGCGGAGATAGTGGGAGAATGATAGAATTGAGCGAGGTTGGAGAACCAACCTCAAGCACCACTATACAGCCCGAGTCTGTTCAGGTACCTAATACACAAGTTTCAACTTTACGCATATCTGATAGAGTATCCCATCCTCCTGAGAGATATATGGGACATATTAGAGGAGAGGATATAGAGGATATTGATCCTCAGACCTACGAGGAGGCTATTATGAGTATAGACTCCGGGAAGTGGCAAGAAGCCATGAATTCTAAGATGGATTCTATGTACTCCAATAAGGTTTGGAACCTAGTTGATATGCCCGAAGGTATTGTACCCATCGGTTGCAAGTGGATCTTTAAGAAAAAGATCGGAGTAGATGGAAAGGTAGAGACCTATAAAGCAAGGTTAGTAGCTATGGGGTATCGTCAAAGGCAAGGTGTTGACTATGACGAAACCTTCTCACCCGTAGCAATGCTAAAATCCATCAAAATTCTATTGGCTATTGCAGCACACTATGTTTATGAGATCTGGTAGATGGATGTAAAAACCACATTCCTCAATGGGAACCTCGAGGAGGATGTGTATATGATGCAACCTGAGGGATACGTGTCCAAGAACTGCCCAAATAAGGTGTGTAGGTTGCTTAGATCCATTTATGGATTAAAGCAAGCTTCCCGAAGTTGGAACATAAGATTTGATGAGGCAATCAGATCTTATGACTTCATTAAGAACGAAGATAAGCCTTGTGTCTACAGAAAGGTAAGTGGGAGCGCTATCACCTTTTTTGGTGTTATATGTGGATGACATCCGGATCATTGGGAATGAAGTAGGAATGCTATCCACAGTAAAGGCTTGGTTATCTATACACTTCTCCATGAAGGACTTAGGGGAAGCATCTTATATTTTGGGGATTAGAATCTATAGAGATAGATCCAAGAGGATGCTTGGCTTGTCCCAGTCCAGGTACATAGAAACCATTGTCAAAAGGTTTGGCATGGAAAATTCCAAGAGAGGTCTCATACCAATGAGACATGGGATATCGCTTTCTACGAGTATGTCCCCAAAGACTCCATAAGAAAGGGCGAAAATGGATATGATACCTTATGCCTCAGCAATAGGGTCTATCATGTATGCCATGCTATGTACTAGGTCTGATATAGCGCATGCTTTGAGTGTCACGAGCAGGTATCAGGCGGATCCAGGCTTGGAGCACTGGAAAGTAGTAAAGTGTATCCTTAAGTACTTGAGAAGTGTTAGGATCAAGAGCACTAAGAGGGGGGTGAATTAGTATAGCTTAAAATCTTTTCATGATTAAAAACGAAAGCTGCGTTCGTTCGATAAAAACGATTTCGATGTAAAAGTCGATTCTAAGATTACTTTAACTTAAGATTAAGCGAGATGACCTTAAAGTAAATCTATGAAGGCAGTTTGCAGTTTATGATGGAAATCAGAATGCAAGCGCAAACTGAAATGCGACGTTCGTACGATAAAATCGGTTTATGTCTAAATGCCGATTATGAAGATACTGAACTTTGAGATATGTTTTATAAATGAGCATAAGGTAGTTTACAGTTATAATTGAAATCAAAACATAAACGTAAACTGAAATATGATGATCGTACGAAAAAGCCGATTTACGTCTAAACGCAGATTCGGAAAGCTCTGAACTTAGAAACTCGTTCGTAAAAGCGCAGAAGACAGTAAGCTATTGAGGAGGTTTGCAGTAAAGATAAAATACTCAAAAGTAAATGAAACCGAGATTTAGAGTGGTTCAGTTAATCTTGACCTACTCCACTTTTGGCTTCCTCCACCGACGAGGTCACCAATGTCAACTAGAGGCCTTTGTTCAGTAGGCGAAGGCCAACCACCCTTTTACAGTTTCACTCATTTTGACGGGCTTAGGAGACAACCCTTACAGAAATTTCTCTCCTCTCTTTACAACTCAGAACTTAGAAGAAAAGAGGGAGGAGAACTTTTGGTCTTTACAACAATTTTGAGCTCTAAGAATCACATAAAAGATCAAGATTTCGGTGTATGTCTGTGCCCTTTCAGTGCTGAATGGGTGGGGTATTTATAGGCCCCAACCCAGTTCAAATTTGGAGCTCAAAACTGTCAATTCCCGGAATTCCAGGATCAGGCGGTTGCACCTCTTGACTGGAGCGGTTGCACCGCTTGACAGAGCTCGAAGACTGAGCCCAAGCGGTTGCACCTCCTGTCAGGGGCAGTTGCACCGCCTCAGTCTGGCTCGGAGACTGAGCCCAGGCGGTTGCACCTCTTGACTGAGGCGGTTGCACCTCCTGCCAGAGCTCGAAGACCGAGCTCAAGCGGTGCTACCTCTCTGTCAGGGGAGGTTGCACCGCCTAGTCTCGCTCGGAGACTGAGCCCAAGCGGTGCCACCTTTTGGCTAGGGCAGTTGCACCGCCCAGTCTCCCTGGTAGACTTAGCCCAGGAGGTGCTACCTCCTGGCTTGGGCGGTTGCACCGCCCAGTGCAATTAGGGTCCGAATAGGTAGATCCATTCGGCCCAACTTGGGTTTTTCATGGGCCCAATTGCCCCAAGACTAAGTTAATGGGATCACCTCCCATTTCCAACTTAATCAATGTGCTAACTATGATTAATTCTAAGACAATTTCTGCAGCTTGCTCCGGTGCGTCAATCGCTTCTTCCGGCGAACTTCCATCGATCATCCGATGAACCCTCGGTGATGCTCTTGCGGACTTCCGGCAAACTCCTGGACTTGCGATGATCCACTTGGCGAGTTCCGACGAGCTTCGTTTGGCAAGCTTATGGACTTCTCGGATCTGTTCCCGCAGAACCTCCGACGACAGTCCGAACTTCCGTCGAACTCTCGAACTCGCAACGTGATCTTTGTCTTGACTCCGGCGCAACTCCTGCTACATGTCTTAACTCTCATCGTAGTTAATCCTACACACTTATCTTAACACATAGATTAGACAACAAATGACAATTGACTTCATCATCAAAATCCGAGATTCAACAATCTCCCCCTTTTTGATGATGACAATCAATTGATAATGGAGTTAACCTTAACTCCCCCTATCTATATGCCATACTTGAGATAAGTCATTCTTGAATTCAAGACCTAAGAATTCAAGCGACATATTGATAAGTTAAATCATTTGAACTTATCAATACTCCCGTCATGATTCCCATCATGATGTATTTCTCTAAAGATGATGTCAAGGCTTGACATTCATTTTCAGATTTTACATTACAAGTTTGAATGATGGTAATAGTAACAATTCATCATATTGTAAGATATCAACGTGTAAAGCTGTGAAGTAAGATTTTGATATCATTACATGATGTACACATTTCAAATATCTTAGCAAGTGTTGCATTTCTTCACATGGTAAGATATCAACTCAAGGCATAATGCAAATTATAGCATCTGTTCATATATCTCTTGGTGATGCAAGCATGGCAACATAATTATAGCATCAGTGTTTATAGTATCAATTCATATATTTCTAGCATTAATTCATATATTTCTCGCATCAATTCATATATTTCTAGCATGAATTCATATATTTCTCCCCCTTTGTCATCAACAAAAAGCATGTTAGCTGTGATAGTAGGAAAACAATATAAGCAAGTTATCAAGCATATAAAGGAAGGCATGATACGTAGATTGCTTTGAATACTTCTTCCTTTTTTTGTTATAATCCTTTGTGCATGAAGGAGGAAAGCCATTTGTGATTCCAGCTATTTGTTAGTTTACTTTGAGTCAAGATATGTGTTTGAAACAGCTTTTTGCAAGTAAAAATACTTTCATCCATATTTCAAGATAGAATTCACAAGCAAGAATCACGTCATCAAATCCATTTCAAAATTTTTTTTTCATGAAGACAAAACATTTCAACACATGTTATGTAATGGCAATCAGGTGATTTGATCATTCAATAAAGTCCGAAAAATAATTTTAACTAATTTATCTATTCGGACACATCAACATTCCTAATTCTCTTCTTATGAAATCAAATTATTCTTCACTTAGAGGTTTTGTAAAAATATCAGCTAGTTGATGTTTAGTATCAATGGCAATGACTTATCAACTGTATTGGTATACTTTTTCAACCTATATTTATCATGGAAATCAAAGCACAAGGTTTTCAAAACTTTTAGTTTCAATATAAAATCTGAGATAACCATTTAGTTTATATTTACCACAAGGCACAATGCATATATTTACAATGATAGATGTTTACAACTCCACATATGCTCAAAATATATCAGGCAACCATATCAAGGATCAAGACAAAGTACATCATGGTGTGTAACATAAGGATTTTACAACAACAACAGATGATTGTGTTCATACAAGCTCATTCATGAGGTGAAAAATTACAGTGCCTAAACAAGGAGTCAAATTGATGATGAATTTGCTGCAGCTCAGATAGGATTTAATCTTGTCGTTGTTCAATCCGTTCTTGTCTTTGTTCGAATTGGTCCATCCGAATCCCAATATCTTTGACAGATGATGTATGAGTTTGCTCAAATGGATGTGTTTCCTCAAAGGGACAGATCGGAGGAGATTGGGTACCCCTAAATACTGGTGTTTCCGATTCTGGTTCAGGTTGAGGGGGATCAGTTCTTCTTGGCATTCTAACCCAGTTACCGTTTCTATAAAAACATCTTAATCGGTGAAGTAGATTTTTATTTATTATGCTAAATCTATCTACTTTTATTACTTCTTCTTCCGATAGTATTAGAATATCGTAAGCTTTCATTATTCTAGTGATTATACCACCATATGGGAGCATCATGTCTTTCTTAGATAGTTCAAACATGTTTTGTTGGATAAGATAACCAAGACAGATGTCATGTCCTTTCATGATCAAATACATAGTTCCTAATTCTAATTGACTTATTTCATCATGATGGTATTGTTTAGGGAGAATTATGCTAGTTAGGATATGATGAAGTATCTTAGTGTTTAGAGGCAGTAGATGTTCACAACTTTTAGGAACAAATGCTAAGTTGGGATTGACAAAAATTGTTCCTAAGGCTTCAATATATGTTGTTCCAACAGTTTCATCATCCCATGATCCTCTAAAGTAAAGTCCTATACTTTTCATGGGAATGCCTATCATGTCGCAAATGAATCTATCCGTAATTGAGATGTGTTGTCCTAAAAGATAGGTGGACATTCTTTCTTCATCATCTATTTGTATGTTGTTGTAAAACAATCTAACAAGTCTTGGATAGATGAGTTCATTAATTTACAAAATTGGAAGTAGATCTAAGTTTACAAACCATTGGATAGTCTCTAAGTCTCTTAGTTCATTTAGATCTACGTATTTTCCCTTATTGACACTCCTAAGTTCGAAAGAGGAAAATTTTTCAGCATGGTTTTTTGAATCGAAAAGGGTGAGATCAAAATCTTCTACTAATCTCCTCTTTCCTTTGTCCCTTGAGGATCTTCTAGATCCCATAACTACTGCTGTTTAGAAGAATAGTGATAAGCAAGAGTAAATGAATGAAAAAATAAAGTTTAAGGGCTTCTTAGAGAGTACCTTAGTGAGATCTTCAAGAGAGGGAAGGATTGTTGATGTTTTGCTCCGAAATGAGGGGTATTTGGGATGCTAAATGGGGTGAAATGGGTATGGAGGAGGCTTGGAAGAGTAGAGGAGGGAAGGTAGTGAGTTGGGGTTGGTTTCACCGCCGGCCCTAGCTTGGGTTAAAAAGGGCATAGTTGTGGGCGGTTGCAGCTCTGGCTGGAGCGGTGCAACCGCTGGCAACACGTGACAGCTGGAGGTGCTACCGCCAGCTGGGGCGGTGCCACCGCCCGTAGGTGGTGAGCACTTGTTCTGAGCAGTTTGATTTGATTTGGGAGTTTTTTGTCTTGAGAAGAATTTTCATTCAGAGCAATCAACTTTACTTACGTAATTACGTAAGAGTTTTCATTTTAAGGCAAGGACTTTTGCACGATCAAGATAGATCTTTTAACGTGCACACTCTCAATGTCGTACACATGTTTGTGATATTTTGTTCAAGTTGGTAAGCCTTGCAAGTTCATGAGAGACTTAGTTACTTCATGATACAGAGTTGGATTCGAAGGTGATGAACGGATGAAATTGACGGGTTCGAAAATCCAAAGGATATGTGAATTTGGGAATCATATGTTTCTAATTCTGAAAAGTCAAATAAGGTTATATCTAAATCGCATTTGTGATTTTATAATCTCCACTTGTTATTTAGGCTAGAGAGCATTACGAGTTCCTTTTTGGATCTTGGGTCATGACTATCGAGAATCAAGGAGTAGAATATTATTTCTTGCTCCAACCTAAAATTTTATGTTTTTAATGTTTTTACAGGAAGCGATGATTTTTAGATACCCATTTGCTTTTGGGTGCCTCACAAATAGATCTACATTATCTATCATGTTGCATAGAATTTATCATGGTTCCTTTAGGAACCCAGATCAATTTGTTTGGACTAATTTTCTTGAATGGACAATAATGCGTCTTGTGTCCAAATTTGCAACAAAAGTTGCATTTGTTTTGATGTCGAACATATAAGATGGGGCCTTTTATGAAGGTGGTTGGATTTTGGTGAGGACTTCTCACAAATCCAATTCTACTTCTTTTGGGAACGTGAACCTTATTTGCAAGGATCATGTTTAATGACTTGCTACCAACCTCAAATTTCTTCAAGGTGTCCTTAAGTAGCAAGTTTTCCTTTTGGAGAGTTTCTAGATCATGGCATTTTATGCATGAGCTTAAACTATCATGATGTTCAGCTTTTAACTTATCGAAATTACAAATAAGACTATCATGCTCCTTTTTAAGCAATTTGTATTTTCTACTAATTGTCTTACATTCATCAAATTATTCATGGAAAGCATTTAATAATTCATGATAAGGTAAATCTGCATCAATTAAATTTGTTACCTCATCTCCGATGGCCATTAAGGCGTAATGAGCAACTTGCTCGGTGTTGGACTCCTCTTTTTCGGATGCGCTCGAATCATCCCATGTTGCTTTGAGCGCCTTCTTCTTGGATGTTCTCTTCTTGGCTTGGGGACAATCACTCTTGTAGTGTCCAGGCTTTTTGCACTCATAGCAAATAACTTGGTCCTTCTTGGGTTCAAGTTTATTTTTTGCGTCATTCTTAAACTTGTTTCTTTTAAAGAAATTTTTAAATTTTCTTGTTAGAAGTGCCAAGTCATCATCACAGTCCTCATCACTTGAGTTTTCTCTCAAGTAGCCTTCTGAAGTTTTAAGTGCCATATCCTTCCTGTTCTTTGGAAGGATGTCTTCTTGCTCTTCATGAGCTTTACAAGTCATTGCTAGTCATAGGTGCCCAGCAAGCCAATCACGTGAGTGATGGCACGTGTGACTTGATACAGAAGCTTTTTGCTTATTATATTTTGGCGTATATCACTTTATAACTATTGCATAAATACATATATATATTGTGATGTCCTTGGATTTGTGCAATGGGAATCGGATCGTGATGAGATCACGATAATGAGATCGATTCACCTTTAAACACATATCCTAAATAATCCCGGTCATAGATTACTCGAGAGGGACATCGTGATAACCGGATAGACTGGAGTGCTGTATACCCGTCCATATGATGGATGCAGCTGGTCTCATAGCTGCTCGTGTAGGGACACTAGGGATATAGTACAGGTGCTCATTGGAGAATGAGTTCATCGATTGATCCGCCACGGAATCTTTGGATGGTTGATGATGCCTTATTGTCGGACAGCGATTCCGTAGTTCTAGTGGTGTATCTGGTCCTTAGACTTGAGACACCAAGGATGTCCCGTATGAGTGCTCCACTCTTTGATACCAGACTTATAGGTTTGGTGTCTCGGATCTAGTACAAATTTGGTCATTGGGAGTGGTAGTCGACTTTACGAGGGCTATTGAGTGTCGATAGAGGATCATCCAGTCTCAAGGCCATGAGAGGAATATCCCATGTGTTCTTGTTCAGACAAATCCCTAGCTAGGGTCATTGGTTGAGAGAGAAAGAGTTCTTGGGGAGAATCCGATTAGAGTTGAGACTTCGAGTAGAAATCGTATGGGTCCGATAACACCATGCTCGATATATACTGGTCTTTGGGATATTAGATGGATGAGAGACTATAGGTACATGGTAACAGAGGACGACAAGTCCAATGGATGGATTCCCCTCAGATCGTCTGGGGACTACTTGCGTAGTGGCTCAGCACGTCCAGAAGTCGATGAGTCGAGGCAGTGAATTATTACAGAGATAATAATTCACTGAGTTAGAAGGAGTTCTAACAGGTATGACTCATGACCAGCTCGATATTGGGCCTAGAGGGTCACACACATATGGTAGGCATTGCGATGAGTAGAGGTTCGGATATGAGATATCCGACGGAGCCCTTGTCCTATTGGATGCAGATCCAATACCCACTAGGGAAGGACCCATTAGGGTTTGACACAGGATCTCTATAAATAAGAGAGATTCACAGCCTCATAGGCTAGAGTCTTTGCTTGCCTTTCCTATTCTCCTCTCCCCTCTCCACCCGGAGGCCCTGGAGTTTTGAGGAGGGAGGCCAACCCCCGTGGTGTGGATCACCGCCAGAGAGGAGGACGCTTTGACCTCCTTCACCCTCTCCTAAGGATCTGCAAAGGAAACGGGGATATCGATCTCCCTAGGTAACACAATCTCTATAATGCAGTTTAGTGTTTTCATGGATTTTGCGCACCAATCTTCGCGACCACGATTTAACATCTTTTTGGGAATCGGGGATTTTTGTTTTCTTGTTCTTCCATTGCAGGCATATGATGTCGCCTCCCATGATTTCCCAACAGTGGTATCGAGCCAGGTTGTTCGTGCAAATGATTGGTTTTGAACCGCGTGTGTTGTGTTTAGGAAGAATATTGACGCCAAAATCGTTGATGCAAAAGTGAGGAAGGGCAGCAATTTGTTGCCCTCGATCCAGATGCTGCACCACCTAAAGAAGAAAGCCGCCAGCCAGGCACCATAGCACCATAGCGCAAGCATGCACATTGCCGCCAGTACTGCAAAGCAACCGGGCCGGCGGTGATGCTTTTGCAGCAGGCTTATGGCCGCGGGTCTGGCGGCCACTGGTAGAGGCGCCGCTGGCCGCCGACCCCGGGCAGAGGCGAGGGTGGCAGCAGCGGCGGGCCGAGGCACCGCAGGGCAGCAGCGTCGCCTGTGGCCGCTGCTCCCACAAAAAAACCCCCCCAGGGCGACCGCCAGCCGAGGCAGCACCGCCGCTGGGCGCCACCGCTGGCAGAACCACCACTGGCGCTACCCAGTGGGCGAAACCACGGAGGGGGCGGGCGCCCGGGGTGCCCACCTGCAGCGGGCCCCAGCTTTATTTTCAGAAAATGTCACTTTCAAATCCCTTACGTGGCATACTTGATGTCAACCGCATGACATCGGTCCAAATTATACCGGATTAGCTTGAACTTGAGAATTGTTCTCACAGCAGAGAAAATCATGTACGCCCTGATACGTTGATGCCTACATGGAAGAAGAAGGGCAAGCGAGGATGAGATCGCCGCCACGAGAAGTACATTGATGACTCCACTCTTGCCGAGTGCTATATGTTGGGCTCTATGACTCCAGAGAGTTACAGAGACAACATGAAAAGATGGATGCCGGATCCATTCTCCTACATGTCCCAAAATTGTTTGAGGAACAGGGATGGACTTAACGATATGAGATATCCAAGAGCCTTTTTCCGCTTAGGATGATGGAGGGGACACCGGTTGAGAACCACGCCCTAAAGATGATTGAGTGGATAGAGAAACTCACGTGTCTAGGAATGGTCCTAGAGGATAACTTGTGTATGGACATTGTGCTTGATCCCTACTGATTCCTTTTCACAGTTCATAATGAATTTTAATATGAACAAGCTTGAGGTGACTCTCTCAAATCTTCTCGATATGTTGAGGGAGGCAAAGAGTACTATTAAGAAAGAGAAGCCGGTTCTCTGCACTGGTGAGACCAGAAAGAAAAGGAAAGCAAAAAGGTCCCTTAAAAAGGGAAAGGGCAAGGGCAGACCAGGTAAAGCAAAGGTTGCTAAGAAAGACCCAGCAAAGGACAAAGGCTAGTGCTTCCACTGTGGTAAAGATGGGCACTGGAAGAGAAACTGCAAAGAGTACCTTGCAGAAAAAGGCCAAACAAAAGCTTGATGAAGCTTCGTGTACATTCATGGTCGGTCTCCATTTGTGGGACTCTTATGATAACACATAGGTATTGGATACCCAGAGTGCTTATCATATATATGCATTCGTTGTAGGTTTCGCAAGGCCTAGGAGACTCTGAGAGGGAGATGGACCTCAAGATGGGTAATGGAGCAAAAAGTTGTCAGATTAGTCGTTTGTCAGGTCGCCCTACATCCGCCTAGTGGAGCTTTTATTGCATTAGATGCATGTTATTTTGTTCCTTCTATTATCAAAAAACATTATCTCCATTTCATGTTTAACATTTAGTGGATATAAATTTGTTTTTGAGAACAATGGTTGTTCGATATAATTAGATGATAAGATCATCACAAAAGGAACATTGCATAATGGTTTATTTATGTTAGACACCACTCCACATATCATGAATGTAAATATGTCCAAAAGGAAACGAGATGAGTTGAACGGTGCATACCTGTGGCATTGTAGGCTAGGTCACATCCATGAAAGAAGGATTCAAAAGTTGCTAAATGATGGATATCTAGATCCATTCGACTATGTGTCATATACAACTTGTGAGCCTTGCATTTGTGGAAAACTGACCAAATCTCCATTTAGTAGAACTGAGAGAGAGCCACCGAAGTTGTTGGAACTCATACATAGTGATGTATGTGGACTCATGTCAACTCATGCCATTGGAGGTTACTCCTACTTCATTACATTTTCTTGATGATTTCTCAAGGTATGGATATGTGTACTTAATGTAGTACAAGTCCGAGGGCCTCGAGAAATTCAGAGAGTATAAGAATGAGGTGGAGAACCAGACTAGAAAGAGTATCAAAACTCTTCGATCAGATCGAGGAGGTGAATACTTAAGTACAGAGTTTACTCAGTTCCTCAAGGACCATGGGATATTATCCCAATGGACACCTCCTTATACACCTCAGCTCAATGGTGTCTCTGAAAGGAGAAATCGTACATTATTAGATATGGTATGGTTCATGAAGAGTTTCGCTGACGTACTCATCTCATTCTAGGGATATGCCCTAGAAACCGCAGCTTACCTTCTGAACAGAGTTCCAACTATGTCGGTAGTGTCTACACCATATGAGATATGGAAAGGGAAGAAGCCTGATCTTAACGTTGTTAAGATCTGGGGCTGCCCTGCCTATGTTAGAAGACACAACCCCGATAAGTTATAATCAAGGACAGAGCAATGCAAATTTGTGGGATACCCCAAGGAAACTTGTGGGTATTATTTCTATCATCTCGAGGACCAAAAGGTCTTTATAGCTAAGAGAGCAGTGTTCCTTGAGAAGGAATACATTCATGATGGAGACAGTGGGAGAATGATAGAATTGAGCGAGGTTGGAGAACCAAGCCCAAGCACCACTCTACAGCCCGAGTCTGTTCAGGTACCTAATACACAAGTATCAACTTTACGCAGGTCTGATAGAGTATCCCATCCTCCTGAGAGATATGTGGGACATATTAGAGTAGAGGATGTAGAGGATATTGATCCTCAGACCTACGAGGAGGCTATTATGAATATAGACTCCGAGAAGTGGAAAGAAGCCATGAATTCTGAGATGGATTCTATGTACTCCAATAAGGTTTGGAACCTAGTTGATGCGCCCGAAGGTATTGTACCCATCGGTTGCAAGTGGATCTTTAAGAAAAAGATCGGAGTAGATGGAAAGGTAGAGACCTATAAAGCAAGGCTAGTGGCTAAGGGGTATCGTCAAAGGCAAGGTGTTGACTACGACGAAACTTTCTCACCCGTAGCAATGCTAAAATCCATCAGAATTCTATTGGCTATTGCAGCACCCTATGATTATGGGATCTGGCAGATGGATGTGAAAACCACATTCCTCAACGGGAACCTCGAGGAGGAGGTGTATATGTTGCAACCTGAGGGATTCGTGTCCAAGAACTGCCCAGATAAGGTGTGTAGGTTGCTTAGATCCATTTATAGACTAAAGCAAGTTTCCCGAAGTTGGAACATAAGATTTGATGAGGCAATTAGATCTTATGACTTCGTTAAGAACGAAGATGAGCCTTGTGTATACAGAAAGGTAAGTGGGAGCGCTATCACCTTTTTGGTGTTATATGTGGATGACATCCTCATCATTGGGAATGACACAGGAATGCTATCCACAGTAAAGGCTTGGTTATCTAGACACTTCTCCATGAAGGACTTAGGGGAAGCATCTTATATTTTGGGGATTAGAATCTATAGAGATAGATCCAAGAGGATGCTTGGCTTGTCCCAGTCCAGGTACATAGAAACCATTGTCAAAAGGTTTGGCATGAAAAATTCCAAGAGAGGTCTCATACCGATGAGACATGGGATATCGCTTTCTACGAGTATGTCCCCAAAGACTCCAGAAGAAAGGGCGAACATGTATATGATACCTTATGCCTCAGCAATAGGGTCTATCATGTATGCCATGCTATGTACTAGGCCTGATATAACGCATGCTCGAGTGTCACGAAAGGGTATCAAAGCGGATCCGTGCTTGGAGCATTGGAAAGCAAGAAAGTGTATCCTTAAACTACTTGAGAAGGACTAAGGATCTTTTACTAGTATATGGAGGTAATAGCCTTAAGGTTGAAGGCTACATCGACTCAAGTTTTCAGTCCCGATGTCGATGATAGCAAGTCAATTCAGGGTATGTGTACACCTTGAATGGAGGAGCAAGTGTCTTTGGAAGAGTTCCAAGCAAGATACCATCGGCCGACTCGACCACGAGGCGGAGTACATTGCTGCATCGATGCAGCAAAGGAGGGAGTCCGGGTGAAGAAGTTCATCACAGATTTGGGAGTCGATCACAGATAGCAACAAGTCGACTTCCTTATATTGACAACAACTATGGGGTGATTACTCAAATAAGGGAACCCGGGTCTCATCAGAAGTGTTCTGAGGAGGTTCCAGCTTATAAGAGAGATCGTAACCCGAGGAGATGTAGCAGTGGAAAGGGTTCCATCCGAAGATAACATTGCAGATCCACTGACAAAGCCGTTGTCTCATTTTGTCTTTGAGCGTCATAGGGGTCTGATGGGGATCAGACACATAGGTGATTGGCTTTAGGTCAAGTGGGAGATTGCTAGTCATAGGTGCCCAGCAAGCCAATCACGTGAGTGATGGCACGTGTGACTTGATACAAAATCTTTTTGCTTATTATATTTTGGCGTATATCACTTTATAACTATTGCATAAATACATATATATATTGTGATGTCCTTGGATTTGTGCAATGGGAATCGGATCGTGATGAGATCACGATAATGAGATCGATTCACCTTTAAACACATATCTTAAATAATCCCGATCATAGGTTACTCGAGAGGGACATCGTGATAACCGGATAGACCGGTGTGTTTGTATACCCGTCCATATGATGGATGCATTTGGTCTCATAGCCGCGTGTAGGGACACTAGGGATACAAAGACAGGTGCTCATTGGAGAATGAGTTCATCGATTGATCCGCTTTACGGAATGCTGGATGGTTGATGATGCCGTATTGTCGACAACGATTCAGTAGTCCTAATGGTGTATCTGGTCCTTGGACTTGAGACACCAAGGATGTCCTGTATGAGTGCTCCACAATTTGATACCGGACTTATAGGTTTGGCTGTCCCCGGATCTAGTACCGGTCATTGGGAGTGGTATTCGACCTTACGAGGGCTATTGAGTGTTGATAGAGGATCATCCACTCTCGGCGTCATGAGAGGAATATCCCATGTGTTCTTGCTCAGACAAATCCCTGGCCGGGTCATTCGGGTTGAGAGAGAAAAGTTCTCCGGGAGAATCCGATTAGAGCGAGACTCAGTAGAAACCGTATGGGTCCGACAACACCATGCTCGATATATTTGGCCTCGGGATATTAGATGGATGAGGGACTATAGGTACATGGTAATCGAGGACAGACAGGTCCAATGGATTGGATTCCCCAGATCGTCGGGGGACTGGCGTGAAGTGGCCTAGCACGTCCGTAGTCGATGAGTCGAAAGTGAATTATTGGAGAGATAATAATTCACTGAAGTTAGAAGGAGTTTCGATAGGTATGTCTCACGGCCAGCTTCGATATTGGGCCTAGAGGGTCACACACATATGGTAGGCATTGCGATGAGTAGAGGTTGGAGGATGAGATATCCCATGCAGCCCTTGTCTTATTGGATGCAGATCTAATATCCACTAGGGAAGGACCCATTAGGGTTTGACACGGGATCTCTATAAATAGGAGGGATTCACAGCCTCATAGGCTAGAGGCTTTGCTTGCCTTTCCTATTCTCCTCTCCCTCTCCACCTCAGAGGCCTGGAGTTTTGAGGAGGGTCATCGCAACCCTGCTGTGTGGATCACCGCTAGAGAGGAGGACGCTTGACCTCCTTCACCCTCTCCTAAGGATCTGTAAGGAAACAAGGATATACGATCTCCCTAGGTAACACAATCTCTATACGCAGTTTTGTGTTTCGCGGATTTTGCGCACCAATCTTTGCACGACGACGAACATCTTTTTGGGAATCGGGGATTTTTGTTTTCTTGTTCTTCCGCTGCGCATATGATGTCGCCCCCTTGATTTCCCAACAGTCATCTCGTAGGTCATTAATGACCCGATTAGTTCTTCAAGAGGGAAGTTGCGTAGATCTTTTGCCTCTTGAATAGTAGTGACTTTAGGATCCCAACTCTTAGGAAGGGATCTTAGAATCTTATTTACGAGCTCAAAATCTGAAAAACTTTTTCCGAGTCATTTTAGACCGTTGACGACATCCATGAAACGGGTAAACATGTCGCCAATGGTTTCACTCGGTTTCATCCGGAAAAGTTCGAAAGAGTGTAACAGAAGATTGATTTTTGACTCTTTCACTCTACTTGTGCCTTCGTGAGTCACTTTGAGTATGTGCCAAATATCAAATGCCGTTTCACAAGTTGAAACACGGTTAAACTCGTTTTTATCAAGTGCACAAAATAAGGCATTCATAGCCTTTGCATTAAGAGCGAAAGCCTTCTTCTCCAATTCATTCCAATCGATCATTGGAAGAGAAGACTTTGAAAATCCATTTTCGACAAGATTCCAAAGTTCAAAATCCATAGAAATAAGAAAGATCCTCATTCGGGTCTTCCAATAGGTGTAGTCCGTCCCACTGAACATGGGTGGACGTGTAATAGAATGGGCCCTCTTGGTTTTCGGCATATGCCATCTCTCATGGGTTTTAATCTATTAGAGAGTTAACCTTGCTCTGATACCAATTGTTAGGATTAAGAGCACTAAGAGGGGGGGGGGGGGTGAATTAGTGCAAATGGAAATCTTTTCTGATTAAAAACGAAAAAAGCTGCGTTTGTTCGATAAAAACGATTTCGATGTAAAAGCCGATTCTAAGATTACTTTAACTTAAGATTAAGCGAGATGATGTTAAAGTAAATCTTTGAATGCAATTTGCAGTTTATGATGGAAATCAGAATGCAAGCGCAAACTGAAATGCGACATTCGTACGATAAAACCGGTTTACGTCTAAATGCCGATTATGAAGATACTGAACTTTGAGATACGTTTTATAAATGAGCATAAGGCAGTTTACAGTTATGATTGAAACCAAAACATAAACGTAAACTGAAATATGATGATCGTACGAAAAAGCCGATTTACGTCTAAACGCAGATTCGGAAAGCTCTGAACTTAGAAACTCGTTCGTAAGAGCGCAGAAGGCAGTAAGCTATTGAGGAGGTTTGCAGTAAAGATAAAATGCTCAAAAGTAAATGCAAACCAAGATTTAGAGTGGTTCGGTCAATCTTGACCTACTCCACTTTTGGCTTCCTCCACCGACGAGGTCACCGACGTCAACTAGAGGCCTTCCTTCAATAGGCGAAGGCCAACCACCCTTTTACAGTTTCACTCCTTTTGACGGGCTTAGGAGACAACCCTTACAGAAATTTCTCTCCTCTCTTTACAACTCAGAACTTGGAAGAAAAGTGGGAGAACTTTTGGTCTTTACAACAATTTTGAGCTCTAAGAATCACAGAAAAGATCAAGATTTCGGTGTATGTCTGTGCCCTTTCAGTGCTGAATGGGTGGGGTATTTATAGGCCCCAACCCAGTTCAAATTTGGAGCTCAAAACTGTCAATTCCCGGAATTCCGGGATCAAGCGGTTGCACCTCCTGACTGGAGCGGTTGCACCACCTGGCAGAGCTCGAAGACTGAGCCCAGGCGGTTGAACCTCATGTCAGGGGCGGGTACACCACCTCAGTCTGGCTCGGAGACTGAGCCCAGGCGATTGCACCTCCTAACTAAGGCGGTTGCACCGCCTGCTAGAGCTCGAAGACCGAGCTTAGGCAGTGCTACCTCTCTGTCAAGGGAGTTTGCACTGCCCAGTCTCGCTCGGAGACTGAGCCCAAGCGGTGCCACCTCCTAGCTGGGGCGGTTGTACCGCCCAGTCTCCTTGGGAGACTTAGCCCAGGCAGGGCTACCTCCTGGCTTTGGCGGTTGCACCGCCCAGTGCAATCAGGGTCCGAATGGGTAGATCCATTCGGCCCAACTTAGGTTTTCCAAGGGCCCAATTGCCCCAAGACTAAGTTAATGGGATCACTTTCTAACTTAATCAATGTGCTAACTATGATTAATCCTAAGACAATTTCTGCAGCTTGCTCCAGTGCGTCGATCGCTTCTTCCAGCGAGTTCCTGGCGAACTTCCGTCGATCATCCGATGAACCCTCGGTGATGCTCCTGCGGACTTCCGGCAAACTCTTGGACTTGCGACGATCCACTTAGCAAGTTCCGTTGAGCTTCGTTTGGCAAGCTTATGGACTTCTCGGATCTGTTCCCGCAGAACCTCCGACGACAGTCTGAACTTCCGTCGAACTCTCGAACTCCCAACGTGATCATTGTCTTGACTCCGGCTCAACTCCTACTGTATGTCTTAACTCTCATCGTAGTTAATCCTGCACACTTATCTCAACACATAGATTAGACAACAAATGACAATTGACTTCATCATCAAAATCCGAGATTCAACAAGAAGGACTAAGGATCTTTTACTAGTATATGGAGGTAATAGCTTTAAGGTTGAAGGCTACACTGACTCAAGTTTTCAGTCTCATGCCTATGATAGCAAGTCGAATTCAGGGTATGTGTACACCTTGAATGGAGGAGCAGTGTGCCGGAAGAGTTCCAAGCAAGATACCACTGCTGACTCGACCATAGAGGCGGAGTACATTGCTACATCAGATGTAGCAAAGGAGGGAGTTTGGGTGAAGAAGTTCATCACAGATTTGGGAGTCGTGTCGGGTAGCGAAGAGCCGATCTCCCTATATTGCGACAACAACGGGGCGATTGCTCAAGCAAAGGAACCTAGGTCTCATCAGAAATCTAAGCATGTTCTGAGGAGGTTCCATCTTATCAGAGAGATCGTGACCCGAGGAGATGTAGTAGTGGAAAGAGTTCCATCCGAAGATAACATTGTAGATTCACTAACAAAGCCATTGTCTCAGATTTGTTTTGAGCGTCACAAGGGTCTGATGGAGATCAGACACATAGGTGATTGGCTTTAGGTCAAGTGGCAGATTGCTAGTCATAGTTGCCCAGCAAGCCAATCACGTGACTGATGGCACGTGTGACTTAAGATAGAATCTTTTTGCTTATTATATTTTGGCATATATCATTTTATAACTAATGCATAAATGCATACATATATTGTGATGTCCTTGGATTTGTGCAATGGGAATCGAATCGTGATGAGATCACGATAGTGAGATCGATTCACCTTTAAACACATATCCTAAATAATCCCGGTCATAAGTTACTCGAGAGGGATATCGTGATAACCGGACAGACTGGTGTGCTGTATACCCGTCCATATGATGGATGCAGCTGGTCTCATAGCTGCTTGTGTAGGGACACTAGGGATACAGCACAGGTTCTCATTGGAGAATGAGTTCATTGATTGATCCGCTTACGAAATGCTGGATGGTTGATGATGCCTTATTGTCAGACTGCGATTCCGTAGTCCTAGTGGTGTATCTGGTCCTTAGACTTGAGACACCAAGGATGTCCTGTATGAGTGCCCCACTCTTTGATACCAGACTTATAGGTTTGGCTGTCCCAGATCAAGTACAGCTGGACATTGGGAGTGGTAGTCGACCTTACTAGGGCTATTGAGTGTCGATAGAGGATCATCCACTCTCGGCGTCATGAGAGGAATATCCCATGTGTTCTTGCTCAGACAAATCCCTGGCCAGGGTCATTCGAGTTGAGAGAGAAAGAGTTCTCCGGGAGAATTCAATTTGAGCGAGACTCAAGAAGAAACTATATGGGTCTGACAACACCATGCTCGATATACGGTCTCTGCGATATTAGATGAATGAGGGACTATAGGTACACGGTAACTGAGGACAGACAGGTCCAATGGATTGGATTCCCTTGTATCGTCTGGGGACTATGGCATAGTGGCCTAGTACGTCCGTAGTCGATGAGTCGAGTGAATTATTATAGAGATAATAAATCACTGAGTTAGAAGGAGTTCTGACAAGTATGACTCACGGCTAGCTCGATATTGGGCCTAGAGGGTCACATACATATGGTAGGCATTGCGATGAATAGAGGTTCGGATATGAGATATCCGACGGAGCCCTTGTCTTATTGGATGCAGATCCAATACCCACTAGGGGAGGACCCATTAGGGTTTGACAGGGGTCCTCTATAAATAGGAGGGATTCAGAGCCCCATAGGCTAGAGAGCTTTTGTTTGCCTTTTCCTATTCTCCTCTCCATCTCCACCTTTGAGTAGGCCTGGAGTTTTGAGGAGCGTCATCGCAACCCTACTATGTGGATTACCGCTGGAGAGGAGGACGCTTGACCTCCTTCACCCTCTCCTAAGGATCTATAAGGAAACAGGGATATACGTTCTCCCTAGGAAACACAATCTACTCTATACGCAGTTTCATATTTCGTGGATTTTGCGTACCAATCTTCATACGATGACGAACATTTCTTTGGGAATCGGGGACTTTGTTTTCTTGTTCTTCCGCTACGCATGTGATGTCGCCCCCAAGGATTTCCCAATAGGTATTGTACCCATCGGTTGCAAGTGGATCTTTAAGAAAAAGATCAGAGTAGATGGAAACGTAGAGACCTATAAAGCAAGGCTAGTGGCTAAGGGGTATCGTCAAAGGCAAGGTGTTGACTATGACGAAACCTTGTCACCCGTAGCAATGCCAAAATCCATCAGAATTCTATTGGCTATTGCAGCACACTATGATTATGAGATCTGTCAGATGGATGTGAAAACCACATTCCTCAATGGGAACCTCGAGGAGGAAGTGTATATGATGCAACCTGAGGGATACGTGTCCAAGAACTGCCCGAATAAGGTGTGTAGGTTGCTTAGATCCATTTATGGATTAAAGCAAGCTTCCCGAAGTTGGAACATAAGATTTGATGAAGCAATCAGATCTTATGACTTCGTTAAGAACGAAGATGAGCCTTGTGTATATAGAAAGGTAAGTGGGAGCGCTATCACCTTTTTAGTGTTATATGTGGATGACATCCTAATCTTTGGGAATGACGTAGGAATGCTATCAACAGTAAAGGCTTGGTTATCTAGACATTTCTCCATGAAAGACTTAGGGGAAGCATCCTATATTTTGGGGATTAGAATCTATCGAGATAGATCCAAGAGGATGCTTGGCTTGTCCCATTCTAGGTATATAGAAACCATTGTCAAAAGGTTTGGCATAGAAAATTCCAAGAGAGGTCTCATACCGATGAGACATGAGATATTGCTTTCTACGAGTATGTCCCCAAAGACTCTAGAAGAAAAGGCAAACATGGATATGATACCTTATGCCTCAGCAATAGGGTCTATCATGTATGTCATGCTATGTACTAGGCTTGATATAGCGCATGCTCTAAGTGTCACGAGCAGGTATCAGGTGGATCCGGGCTTGGAGCACTGGAAATAAGTAAAGTGTATCCTTAAGTACTTGAGAAGGACTAAGGATCTTTTACTAGTATATGGAGGTAATATTCTTAAGATTGAAGGCTATACTGACTCAAGTTTTCAGTCTGATGTCGATGATAGCAAGTCGAATTCAGGGTATGTGTACACCTTGAATGGAGGAGCAGTGTGCTGGAAGAGTTCCAAGCAAGATACCACTGCTGACTCGACCACATAGACGGAGTACATTGCTGCATCAGATGCAGCAAAGGAGGGAGTTTGGGTGAAGAAGTTCATCACAGATTTGTGAGTCGTGTAGGGTAGCAAAGAGCCGATCTCCCTATATTGCGACAACAACGGGGCGATTGCTAAAGCAAAGGATCCTAGGTCTCATCAGAAATCTAAGAATGTTCTGAGAAGGTTCCACCTTATCAGAGAGATCGTGACCCGAGGAGATGTAGTAGTGGAAAGAGTTCCATCCGAAGATAACATTGCAGATCCACTAACAAAGTCGTTGTCTCAGATTTGTTTTGAGCATCACAGGGGTTTGATGGGGATTAGACACATAGGTGATTGGCTTTAGGTCAAGTGGCAGATTGCTAGTCATAGTTGCCCAGCAAGCCAATCACGTGAGTGATGGCACATGTGACTTAAGATAGAATCTTTTTGCTTATTATATTTTGGCATATATCATTTTATAACTATTGCATAAATGCATACATATATTGTGATGTCCTTGGATTTGTGCAATGTGAATCGAATCGTGATGAGATCACGATAGTGAGATCGATTCACCTTTAAACACATATCCTAAATAATCCCGGTCATAAGTTACTCGAGAGGGATATCGTGATAACCGGACATACTGGTGTGCTGTATACCCGTCCATATGATGGATGCAGCTGGTCTCATAGCTGCTTGTGTAGGGTCACTAGGGATACAGTACAGGTGCTCATTGGAGAATGAGTTCATTGATTGATCCGCTTACGAAATGCTGGATGGTTGATGATGCCTTATTGTCAGACAGCGAATCCGTTGTCCTAGTGGTGTATCTGGTCCTTAGACTTGAGACACCAAGGATGTCCTGTATGAGTGCTCCACTCTTTGATACCAGACTTATAGGTTTGGCTGTCCCAGATCAAGTACAGCTGGACATTGGGAGTGGTAGTCGACCTTACGAGGGCTATTGAGTGTCGATAAAGGATCATCCACTCTCGGCGTCATGAGAGGAATATCCCATGTGTTCTTGCTCAGACAAATCCCTGGCTAGGGTCATTCGATTTGAGAGAGAAAGAGTTCTCCGGGAGAATTCAATTAGAGCGAGAGTCAAGAAGAAACTATATGGGTCTGACAACACCATGCTCGATATATGGTCTCTGCGATATTAGATGAATGAGGGACTATAGGTACATGGTAACTGAGGACAGACAGGTCCAATGGATTGGATTCCCTTGTATCGTCTGGGGACTATGGCATAGTGGCCTAGTACGTCCGTAGTCGATGAGTCGAGTGAATTATTATAGAGATAATAATTCACTGAGTTAGAAGGAGTTCTGACAAGTATGACTCACGGCCAGCTCGATATTGGGCCTAGAGGGTCACACACATATGGTAGGCATTGCGATGAATAAAGGTTCGGATATGAGATATCCGACGGAGCCCTTGTCTTATTGGATGCAGATCCAATACCCACTAGGGAGGACCCATTAGGGTTTGATAGGGGACCTCTATAAATAGGAGGGATTCAGAGCCCCATAGGCTAGAGAGCTTTTGTTTGCCTTTTCCTATTCTCCTCTCCATCTCCACCTTTGAGTAGGCCTGGAGTTTTGAGGAGCGTCATCGCAACCCTACTGTGTGGATCACTGCTAGAGAGGAGGACGCTTGACCTCCTTCACCCTCTCCTAAGGATCTATAAGGAAACAAGGATATATGATCTCCCTAGGTAATACAATCTACTCTATACGCAGTTTAATATTTCATGGATTTTGCGTACCAATCTTCGCACGATGACGAACATCTCTTTGGGAATCAGGGATTTTGTTTTCTTGTTCTTCCGCTGCGCATGTGATGTCGCCCCCAAGGATTTCCCAACAGGTATTGTACCCATCGTTTGCAAGTGGATCTTTAAGAAAAATATCAGAGTAAATGGAAACGTAGAGACCTATATAGGAAGGCTAGTGGCTAAGAGGTATCGTCAAAGACAAGGTGTTGACTATGACGAAACCTTGTCACCCGTAGCAATGCTAAAATCCATCAGAATTCTATTGGCTATTGCAGCACACTATGATTATGAGATCTGGCAGATGGATGTGAAAACCACATTCCTCAATGGGAACCTCGAGGAGGTGTATATGATGCAACCTGAGTGATACGTGTCCAAGAACTGCCCAAATAAGGTGTGTAGGTTACTTAGATCCATTTATGGATTAAAGCAAGCTTCCCGAAGTTGGAACATAAGATTTGATGAGACAATCGGATCTTATGACTTCGTTAAGAACGAAGATGAGCCTTGTGTTATATGTGGGAGCGCTATCACCTTTTCGGTGTTATATGTGGATGACATCCTGATCATTGGGAATGACGTAGGAATGCTATCCACAGTAAAGGCTTGGTTATCTAGACATTTCTCCATGAAAGACTTAGGGGAAGCATCCTATATTTTGGGGATTAGAATCTATCGAGATAGATCTAAGAGGATGCTTGGCTTGTCCCAGTCTAGGTACATAGAAATCATTGTCAAAAGGTTTGGCATGGAAAATTCCAAGAGAGGTCTCATACCGATGAGACATGGGATATCGCTTTCTACGAGTATGTCCCCAAAGACTCCAGAAGAAAAGGCAAACATGGATATGATACCTTATGCCTCAGCAATAGGGTCGATCATGTATGTCATGCTATGTGCTAGGCTTGATATAGCGCATGCTCTAAGTGTCATGAGCAGGTATCAGGCGGATCCAGGCTTGGAGCACTGGAAATAAGTAAAGTGTATCCTTAAGTACTTGAGAAGGACTAAGGATCTTTTACTAGTATATGGAGGTAATAGCCTTAAGATTGAAGGCTATACTGACTCAAGTTTTCAGTCTGATGTCGATGATAGCAAGTCGAATTCAGGGTATGTGTACACCTTGAATGGAGGAGCAAGCAGTCTTTGGAAGAGTTCCAAGCAAGATACCACTCACGACTCGACCACATATGGAGTACATTGCTGCATCGATGCAGCAAAGGAGGGAGTTTGGGTGAAGAAGTTCATCACAGATTTGGGAGTCGTGCATGTTAGGATGGGAGCAGCACTAAGAGGGGGGGGGGGAATGAATTGCAATGGATTAAAACTTCAGTTTTAAAAATCTTTTCATTATGATAAGATGAACTTGACAAGCTTAATCTTGAAAGCGTATTCTTTAATATGCAAGCAAAAGTAATAAGGAACTAAAGCATATAAGAAGGTTTGCAATAATGTAAATAGTAATAATGAAATGCAAACCAAGGATCGCCGATTTTAGAGTGGTTTGGGTCAAATGACCTACTCCACTTGCGAGCCCCTCTTCGATGAGGCTCCCACCTTCCACTAGCAAGTCTCTTGAAATGGAAGGGTAAATACCCTCTTACAACTCTTTACAAGCGGTTCACTCTCTTACAGATTTTTGAGAAGAGATGAGGTGAACACTAGCAAATTGAAAAGAAGACAAGCTAACACTTTTCTAAGACCTTTCTCTCAAACTCTTGCTACTCAAAAAGTTGTGTTCTCAGCTGAGATTTGAGGGGTATTTATAGGCCTCAAGAGGATTCAAATTTGGGCTCAAAATTCAAATTCTCTTTGGGTTCCCGATCTTTGGCGGTGCCACCGCCAATAGCAGATGCCACCGCTTAGCCAGCCGGTGCCACCGCCTGGCTTCGGGCTTTGGGAGGTGCCACCGCCCAGCCCAGAGGAGGTGTCACTTAGCCACCAGCGGTGCCACCGCCTAGCTCTCCGGTTCACTTGGTTTGGCTTTCTTTTAGCCCAAACCAAATCTGACTTTGGCCCCAGTTGGCCCCTAACCAGGATATAGGCTTATCTTCTTAATCCTAATCCTAATTACAAGTGAACTACATAACAAAACACATCCTAAGCAATTTATTAACCATGAACGTCAAGTCTTGTTCGGCGAGCTTTTTTGACGAACTTCCTTCGACGGGGTCCAAGCACGCTCCTCGAACTTGTGATGACTTTAAAAAGTAGTTGAGACTTCTCGGTGATCTCTGCGAACCTCCGAGCGATCTTCTTGGCTGAACTTCCAACAGGTTCCCGATTTCTTCTCGGTTGGTTCCGGTAGCATCTCCGACGATTCTTCGAACTCTTAAACGTTCATCGAACTTGACTCCGGTATTCTTGCTTTGTGTTTTCTGTTTATCGTAGTTAATCCTGCACATGCAAGCCAAAACTCTACTCCAATCTAGACAGTTATTACAACGTGAATCGACATTCCGTTGCCCGGCACGTCATTGGTTGGCATTTCGTCCGATTCTTCAGCGCATCGTCCTCTCTTGCGGCTTGTTGCCCAATCGGCGGTTGACCTCCGCAACCCCGATATCCTTGGTGCAATTCCACTCTCCTTAGCCCGATGCCCGACGTCCGAAGCCTTCTGCCGTCCAATATCCTGACGTGATCTCCTTCGGCGCAACGTCAATTCCTCCTGCGTTAACTGTCTAATTTTGATCGAGTAGACCTGCATCACTCAAAATGTAGTTTAAATTATAAACACATATCAGGTGGTTTCATCATCAAAATACGAGATTCAACAGTGCAGGGTAGCGAAGAGCCGATCTCCCTATATTGCGACAACAACGGGGCGATTGCTCAAGCAAAGGAACCTAGGTCTCATCAGAAATCTAAGAATGTTCTGAGAAGGTTCCACCTTATCAGAGAGATCGTGACCCGAGGAGATGTAGTAGTGGAAAGAGTTCCATCCGAAGATAACATTGCAGATCCACTAACAAAGTCGTTGTCTCAGATTTGTTTTGAGCATCACAGGGGATCTGATGGGGATCAGACACATAGGTGATTGGCTTTAGGTCAAGTGGGAGATTGCTAGTCATAGGTGCCCAGCAAGCCAATCATGTGAGTGATGGCACGTATGACTTAATATAGAATCTTTTTGTTTATTATATTTTGGCATATATCACTTTATAACTATTGCATAAATGTATACATATATTGTGATGTCCTTGGATTTGTGCAATGGGAATCGGATCGTGATGAGATCACGATAGTGAGATCGATTCACCTTTAAACACATATCCTAAATAATCCCTGTCATAGGTTACTCAAGAGGGATATCATGATAACCAGACAGACTAGTGTGCTGTATACCCGTCCATATGATGGATGCAGGTAGTCTCATAGCTGCTTGTGTAGGGACATTAGGGATACAATACAGTTGCTCATTGGAGAATGAGTTCACTGATTGATCCGCTTACGGAATACTGGATGGTAGATGATGCCTTATTGTTAGACAGCGATTCCGTAGTCCTAGTGGTGTATCTGGTCCTTAGACTTGAGACACTAAGGATGTCCTGTATGAGTGCTCCACTCTTTGATACCAGACTTATAGGTTTGGCTGTCCCAGATCTAGTACAGTTGGTCATTGGGAGTGGTAGTCGACCTTACGAGGGCTATTAAGTGTCGATAGAGGATCATCCACTCTTGGCATCATGAGAGGAATATCCCATGTGTTCTTGCTCAGACAAATCCCTGGCCAAGGTCATTCGGGTTGAGAGAGAAAGAGTTCTCCGGGAGAATCCGATTAGAGCGAGACTCGAGAAGAAACCGTTTGGGTCTGACAACACCATGCTCTATATATGGTCTCTGGGATATTAGATGGATGAGGGACTATAGGTACACGGTAACTGAGGACAGACAGGTCCAATGGATTGGATTCCCCTGTATCGTCTAGGGACTACGTCGTAGTGACCTAGTACGTCCGTAGTCGATGAGTCGAGTAAATTATTACAGAGATAATAATTCACTGAGTTAGAAGGAGTTCTGAAAGGTATGACTCACGGCCAGCTCGATATTGGGCCCAGAGGGTCACACACATATGGTAGGCATTGCGATGAATAGAGGTTCGGATATGAGATATCCGACGGAGCCCTTGTCTTATTGGATGCAGATCCAATACCCACTAGGGGAGGACCCATTAGGGTTTGACAGGGGACCTTTATAAATAGTAGGGATTTAGAGCCCCATAGGCTAGAGAGCTTTTGTTTGCCTTTTCCTATTCTCCTCTCCATCTCCACCTCTGAGTAGGCTTGGAGTTTTGAGGAGCGTCGTCGCAACCCTGCTGTGTGGATCACCGCTAGAGAGGAGGACGCTTGACCTCCTTCACCCTCTCCTAAGGATCTGCAAGGAAACAAGGATATACGATCTCCCTAGGTAACACAATCTACTCTATACGCAGTTTTATGTTTCACGGATTTTTGCGTACCAATCTTCGCACGACGACGAACATCTCTTTGGGAATCAGGGATTTTGTTTTCTTGTTCTTCCGCTGCGCATGTGATGTCGCCCCCAAGGATTTCCCAACAGTACAGCCCAGACATAGACTCCGAGAGATTGTCAGGCAGTGGTATCGCCTAGTATCAATGCTGTAGGCACTAGTACCACCAGGACCCGATGTCACGTCCCTCATTTTAAAAATTTTTGTAAGGGCCTATTTGTAATATAGGGACCTAAATATAAATATTATAAATGTGATATAATTTATGAAAGATTCATATTAGGTTTTTTTTAAAAAATATGGCGGACATGTGTCATTAGCTAACCTAATGTTGGTGCCACTTATATTTACTCTAAGGATGACACCTAGCCCCTTTCATAAATGCTTGCCACCTTACAATCCTTGTGTTAGCCAAAAGTAATTAAATGAGAGATTAAAGGAAATTTAACAAAAGAGGGATGCATAAGAAGCTTTGCTTGAGGTTTTACATGAATTTCCTTATATTTGGGAACCAAACTTTTCAAAGGCAAGTGTTCTAACTCCTTCCTACAGAACTCTTGATCTGTTATTTCATCTTATTCCTGAAAAGTTTGGAAGACTTTGGCTTCATATATGATATTTCTTTCGATTTGAAACAAAACTATGAATTTGGAATTTTTCAATGAATTGACCTTTCTGTATTGTTCTACCCATAACTTTCTGTATTGATTTTGCATTCAAGCGAAATCAAATTCATCCAAAAATAGACTCATAACTCTTTCTTTTGATATCATGACTAATAAATTTGGAGTCTAATTACCTATCCAAATTATTATTTCAACTGACCCAATGAAATCTATAAAACAGAGATTGTTAGTTTTAATCTTTTAATACTCTCTTGCTTATAACTCTCCATTGAAAACTCTGATTTATTTGTAACATAATTTATTGGAAACTAGACTCATTTCTAAGCATATTTGATTTAAATAATTTGGAGCATAAATGCCTTTTGAATCATCTGTCTAAATCAACTATATGAATTCTGCAAAACAGAGATAATATTCTTCGACCTTCGGTTATTAAACTATTGATAACTCAATGTTGGAATCTCCAATTTATACAAAACTTGATTTACCTAAAACTCAATGGACATATCTTTTAAATGACATAGTTTTGTACAAATTAGAGCATAATTGATTATCCAAATAATTCATGCAATGTGCCTCTCAAATTCTGTCAGAATCGAGCTTTAATCAATTTCGCCTATTCTTTATTTCGTCTCTTTGGAAATTGATTTCAGCTAAAATCCTTACTTCAATTGAGCTTTACATTATTACTTTAAATTCCTATATACTCTTGTCCTTCAATTACTTGTATACCTGAATCTATTATATAAAGTTCATGTTGTTAGGATTAAGAGCACTGAGAGGGGGGGGGGGGGGGGTGAATTAGTGCAGTGGAAAACTTTCGATGATTAAAACTGCGTTCATACGATAAGAGTGATTTCGGTAGAAAAGTCGATTCGTAAATCACTTTAACTTGTGATCAAGCAAGATGCAGTTAAAGCGAATCTATAAGGGCAGTTTGCAGTTATGATGTAAATCAAAATGTAAGCGCAAACTGAAATATGATGTTCGTACGATAAAACTAATTTACATCTAAACACCGATTCAGAAAATACTGAACTTTGAAACACGATCGTAAATTCATAGAAGGTAGTAAACTATTGAGGAGGTTTGCAGTAAAGATAATATGCTCAAAGTAAATGCAAACCAAAGAGCACCGCGATTTTAGAGTGGCTCGGTCAATCTTGACATACATCCACTTCTGGCTTCCTCCACCGACGAGGTCATCGACGTCCACTAGAGGCCTTCCTTTAATAGGCAAAAGCTAACCACCCTTTTACAGTTTCACTCCTTTTGACGGGCTTAGGAGACAACCCTTACAGAATTTTCTCTCCTCTTTTGAAAGATCAGAACTTGGAAGAAAAGAGGGAGAAGAACTTTTAACTTATATAACACTTTTGATCTCTCAAAATCACAGAGTAAGATCAAGATTTCAGTGGTTTTTGGGTGCTCTTTCATTGTTGAAAGAGTGGGGTATTTATAGGCCCCAAACCAATTTGAATTATGAGCTCAAAACTGTCAATTCCTGGAATTCCGGGGTCTGGCGGTTGCACCGCCTGGCAGAGCTCGAAGACTGAGCCTCTGGGTGGTGCCACCTCCTGTCTGGGGTGGTTGCACCACCTGCGAGAGCTCAGAGATCGAGCTCAGGCGGTTGCACCTCTGTCAGAGGTGGTTGTACCGCCCAGCTAGAGCTCGAAGACTAAGCCCTGGGTGGTGCCACCGCCGACCCAGGCGGTGCCACCTCTGGCCTAGTAATTTGGGTCCGAATGGGTTGATCCATTCGGCCCAATTTGGGTCTTTCAACGGCCCAATTGCCCCAAGATTAAGTTAATGGGATCACCTCCTATTTCTAACTTAATCATCGTGCTAACTACAAATTTCTTAAGACATTTACTGCAACTTGCTCCGGTGTGTCAATCGCTTCTTCCAGCGAGCTTCCGGCGAACTTCCGGCGATCATCCGACGAACCTCCGGTGATGCTCCGATGGACTTCCGGCAAACTCCTGGACTTGTGACGATCCACTTGGCGAGTTTCGACGAGCTTTTTTTGGCAAGCTCCTGGACTTCTCGGATTTGTTCCTGTAGAACCTTCGACGACCATCCGAACTTCCGTCGAGCTCTCAAACTCCCAACGTGATCATAGTCTTGACTCCAGCGCAACTCCTACTGCATGTCTTTCTTTCATCATAGTTAATCCTGCACACTTAAAACAAAACTTCGATCGAGACAATTAATCCTAAGCAATTAACCAAGTTGTCCGGCATGTCATTGTTCTCTCGACGCTTCGTCCGATTCTTCAGCGCATCATCCTCTCTTGCGGCCTATTGCCCAATCGACCAGTTGACTCCACAACTTCGATATCCTTGGCGCAATACCCACTCTTCTTGGCCCGATGCCCGAGTCCACGGCCCGAAGCCTTCTGTCGATACGTCGACCGATCCACCGGCCCGACGTCCAATCTTCTGACATGTTCCTCCGGCGCAACATGATTTTTCCTGCTTTAATTGTCTCATCTTGATCGAAGCATCCTGCGTCACTCAAAACGTAGATTAAAACATAAACATATATCAATTGGTTTCATCATCAAAATACAAGATTCAACACATGTTTGTATCATAATGTTTCGTATAAGCACATGCATTCCGTTGTTCCACATGTGTTTCCGATATGTCCCAATTTATTGTTCATAATACCCTTTTATACTCTGATGTTTGTGGGATTATTTGGACCTTTACTAAAAATAGTAAAGGGATTATATGGACCTTTGCCAGAAATGGTAAAGGGATTATCTGGACCTTTGCCAGAAATGGTAAAGGGTGTGTGCGTAGAGCCCACGATGCTTTAGATTATGTTTGGGATCCCACTTCACCTTCTATTTGTTTGATATGATATCCAGAGCTTTGGTTATGTGCTTCTATATATGCTCTAGATAAGAATGAAAAGTATGTAATGTTAAATGTGACATTGAGCTTCTATTTCGTATTTGTTATTGATATACTCCGAAATGCTTCCTATGTCATTGATATACTCAGAAATTCTTCATATACCATTGATATGCTCTGTAACATTTCATATGCTATTTATATCCGAAATGCTCCTTACGTCAATGATATGCTCCAACTAATCCTACTCCTTTGCTATGTGTCATTTGAGCTTTTGTTTCGTATTTGTTACTGATATGCTCCGAAATGCTTCCTATGCCATTGATATACTCCGAAATGCTTCATATGCCATTGATATGCTCCGTAACATTTCATATGCCATTGATATCCGAAATGCTCCTTACGTTAATGATATGCTCTAACTAATCCTACTCCTTTGCTATGTGTCATTTGAGCTTCTGTTTCATATTTGTTCTTTGATATGCTTTGAAATGTTTATACATCCTTGATATGTTTTGAAACTGTCCTATTTCGTCGTGGATATGTTAGTCGCTTGTTGAGCTCTATGTGCTCACTCCGTTGCTAATAATTTTTTTCCGAATAGCTTGTCGCTTGCTAAAATATTTAAATTAGGCTAAGGTAGTGGAAAGCTAGAAGACATTGGGCAAACATTTATTGGATGATATGTTTTCGTAGTATAAGTATATTTAGTATTGAATGAAATGTTTATGGTAAATATGAACTTATGAGTTTTGTAAATGTTTGAAAAGTATCTCTCATGTTAGGATTTATAGAGCGTTAAGTAAATTTGTGTAATGATATGAACATGTGGTAAACATTGGTTTTTGTGATTATATAGAATACCACACTTATGGATTTATGAGGTGGTTATCATCTTGGTGAGTTGGTTTTAGATTTTATGATTCATCGAGTAATGTGGTATATGAATTTAAACTATAGCACTGGTTCTATGAATTGGGGAATTATAGATGTGAATAACTTGAATGTTTTCTTAGTATCCTCAAATGTGTGATTGGATCCTGGAATATATTGTTGAATTATAATATTATGGATTATTGTTGGGGCATGACACTCGGGAAACCTAGGATGAGACACTTTTAGAATTGATCCTAAACTATTGACGACATCTGTAATATTCTAAAAATTTGGGATCCTAAAATCACAGCAATACAAGAATCAAAGGACTTGAGCCATTTTCCCGTTGAAGAATTGATTAGATCATTGATGACCTATGAAATGAGTTGTATGACACAAAATGAATATGAGAACTATCTTTTAAAGAACAGGAATGATTTGATACTTAGAACAAAAGAAGATCACTTGAGAGAAAACTCAAGTGATGGTGATAATGATAATCATGATAATCTTGAACTCTTAATAATAAAATTTAAAAAGTTCATAAATTAGGAATCAAAAAATAAAAATAAACTTAAAAAGAAGAAGCTACCAAATAATAAGAAAGTATTCAATATGGCTTGGGATGAAATGAGTGAATCCGAAGACAAGAAGCAAATCGATGAAGACGAAGTGGCGAACTTTGCTTTGATGATTCTTGACATTTAGGTAAACATCTCAAATGAATCTTTTTTGCCTTATTTTGAAATTATTTGATGCTTTTCCTGAGTTAGTTTTAAATTAGTTAGTATAAAAAATAAAAAATTAAAAAAATTATCATGCTTCTCTTTCTAGTGATTTTGAAATAATAATAATTAAAATTTTGAGCATGACAATTGCATATTAACTCCTAGCACTAAGCATGAAAAGTTAGATTCACTTACAAAGAAAAAAAATGTATTACTATAACAAACAAAATGATTTTGACTAAAAATGTAATGATGTAATGAAAATGTTAAAAAATTTGGTATTATGCTTGACAATTTTATAATTATGCATGATGATTTGAAGTAATGATGATTTTTGGGTAATTTATGGTTTATTGAGCTTGATGATTTCTATAATTTTCATATTGCTTTTCGATTATAAATAATGAAGCATGACCTTTGTATGAAAGACTTGAGTATGAAATCAATCACAAAATTTGGAACTAAAAGAACTTGAGTTATCTTTAATCTTATAGGAATCTATCTACATTGCTTTCATTGAATTTTCTGAAAAGTGATTTTGATGATGATTTTGGATTCTTTTTCGTATGATTCATTTTAATAATGAGATGATATATCCAATCGAATCATTTATCGATGTTTGTGACTTGAGATGTATTTTATATGAAATATTGATTCACATATGATTTACTTATCTAAGAGAAGATTTATCCAAATGAATCTTGATTCTTGATATTAATAATTTAATATTTATTTGAATTAAGATATATTATTTGATCTCATATGATTCTAATTATTATTTACTAAAAAGAAGATTTGTCAAGGTGAATCATTCACGAATTGATCTTTCATATTAATATCCTTCATGTCATGATTTTTATATGACTCCTTTGTAATTATGATTTGTGTATCTCATAATATAATTGAATCGTTGATGAAAAAAAGGAGAGATTAATGAATCTATCTATTTTTTTTAATCTCTTAAAAATGATTTTGATTTGATGATTTGAATGTAAATGAGCTTTATCTTGATTTATCGAGATTTATAAGTTGAGATTTTTTATGCATGAATCAAAATATTATATCATTTGATCTCCTATGTTTTTTTTTGTTATTTATAAAAGAAGAGATTTGTTGAAATAAATCATGTCTTATGGCATTCATGATTTTGATATTAATATCTTTTATGTCATAATTTATTAATGATATTTCTTTGTATTCATAAATTGGATATCTCATCATCAAATTAATCTTTTTTTTTGTGATGACTTGAACATTGATACCATTATGTTCTTTCCTTCTTCTTTCTTGTTTACAATGACATAAGGAGAAAAGAAAATAGCTAGCATCTTAAGAGAACCAATTTGCTAGCTTGAATGATTAACTTAGACATGTTAGATCTCTCAAATACATAAATTCTTCTTATACATTTTTCGGATCATGATCTTGATTTCTCGATTTTTAGACTTGAATTTTTTTTTGAATCAAGATTTTTTTCTATCATTCCTTCTATACACAAAAGAAGAGATATGTCAAAAATCATAATTTGATCTTTCATTTTTTATGATTGGAAAAATGATTGAAATATTGATGTAAATTTGTTATTTATCTGTCATGCTTTGAAAATTATTGTAAAGGGAAAAAGAATTATAAAATTTTATTCTTCCCTTTTTTTTTATAATGACAAAGGGGGAGATAAAATCTGCTAGCTTGCATGATATATATAAGAAGAAGCTAAAACTTGTTAGCTTACACATCGCAAAAAGAGTAAAACTTGCTAGCTTGCTCATCTTAAAAGAGAAGCAAGAATTGTTATCTTATAAATCTCAAGATAAGTAATGTTTGCTAAGTTACACATTTCAAGAAGATGCAAAAATATGCTATCTTGTATATTTCAAAAATTGCTAGCTTAAGATGCAAAATTTAGAAACTTACCCATTGCAAAAGGAAGAGAAACTCACTGGCTTGAATGTTCTAAAGTGATGTAAAATTTACTAAATAACTAAGCTTTCATATCTCTAAAATTTGATAGTTGCACTTCTCCATTTTGTTGATGACAAAGGGGGAGAAGATATGATGATATGAGAATCATACATGGTAGGATGTAAGATACTTTAATATTTTGATACCATGATGATTTGAAATATTTATGATGACGCATGCAAAACTTATGATAATGATGCATGCAATGCAATGATATGCATATAATGTGTTACAAATATTCATGGTTAAATTTGCTTTGACTTGAATTCAATATGAATTCAAGATTCTATCAATATGACACATTGATAGGGGAGTTAAGGTTAAATCCGTCATCAATTAGTTGTCATCATAAAAAAGGGAGAGATTGTTAAATCTCAAAAATCAATTGATGTATTTGTTATCTAATGTGCATTCAAGTGACGCGGGACTACCTTCAATCAGAAGTGGCAAATCGATTAAAGTAGGAGGAATCAAACGTTGGGTCGGAGCAAATATGTCAGAAGATTAGATGTTGGGTCGGAGGATCAGTCGATATGTCGGCAGAAGGCTTCGGTCCATGAATTCAGGTATTGGGCCAAGAAGATCAAACATTGTGCTAAGGAGATCAGATGTTGTGAGAAGACAACATACTGATTGGGCAATACGCTGAAAGAGAGAACGATGCACCAAAGGATCAAACGAAGCGTCGGAAGAACCAATGACATGTCGGACAACATAGGATTTGCTTGTAATCGATTATGTCTAGATCGAGTTAGTTTAGAGTCTAATTGAGTCAGTTTAGAATGTAATTAGGCCAACTCAATTAAGGGCCAACTGGGCCCAAGTTTGGGCTATTTTGGGCCAAGTGAAAGGCCCAAACAATAACCTAATAGGTGGAACTATCATGGTATAGTCTCCGAGAGACTGTCAGTGCTGTAGGTAGTGGTATCGCCCAGCATAGGCGGTGGTACCGCTAGGACTCCGGAAACTCGGGATGAGGCACTTTTAGGCTCTAAGTTTGAATCCACTTGAGGCTTATAAATACCCCTCTCATCCCTAGTTAACATACACAAGAATTGAGAGCAAAAAAGAAGAAAAACATTGTTGTAATCTTGTGAGAACTCCTCTAAAAGCTCTAAGAGTTAGTGCAGTTTAAGAGATGAGTAAGTGGGGGTGTAAAAGTTGTCTCCTAAACCTGTGAAAAGAAGAAGAAGGGTATAAAAGGGTAGTTGATCTTTGCCCATTGAAAGAAGATCATTAGTGGATACTGGTGGCCTCAACAGAAGAGGAATCGGGAGTGGATGTAGGTTATGACGACCGAACCACTATAAAATCTGATTTGCATTTCTGCTTTGCTATTTACAATTATGAATGTGTTTCAAGTTAACATCTTTCTTAAATTATTTTTAATCAAATGAAAGATTTTTGAACTGATGTAATTATCAATTTAAAAATATCATTCAATAAAGCTCATATCGGAAAGATAAGTTTATCTTGAAAGCACATTCATAAGCGCATTGAAAGTAGTAAGCAAGTAAATCATTTTACAAAATGAGAATAAAAAGTAGAATAGAAATGCAAACCGAGTACACCAGATTTATAGTGGTTCGGTCGTTGTGACCTACGTCCACTCCCGATTCCTCTTCACTTGAAGCCATTGGCTTCGACTATCGATTTTCTTTCTAATGGGTAAAGATCAACTACCCCTATAATCTTTTCCTTTTCACAGGTTCAGGAGAGAACCTTTACGCCCCTCTTTTGTAAGTGTTCCCTCACATACCTCCCTTAGGACTATCACTAAGCTCTTAGAAAAGGGACTCTATACTTAAAAGAGTTTACAACCTTAGAATCATAGAGTTTTTGCTCTATTTTCATATGTATTCTAAGCAGAAATTTGTGGGGTATTTATAGACTCCAAATTGCTTCAAAACTTAGAGCCAAAATTTAAATCCCCATGTTTTTGGGGTACTAGCGGTACCACCACCTGTCAGTCTGACATTGGGTGGTACTATTGCCCAGTTTAGGCGATACCATCGCTTGGCAGCATTAACTGGCAGTAGTACCACCACCCAGTCCACATGGGTGGCCGAACCCAGTTGGCCCCTAATTGAGTCAGCCTAATTATATTCTAAACCAACCTAATTAAAACTAAAACTACTTTGATCTAGATAATTATTACAAAGCATTAATCATATATTATTCGACATGTCATTGGTGTTGGGAAATCTAGGGTGACATCACATGTGCAATAGAAGAACAAAAAAATAAAATCTTAGAATTCTCGTAGAAAAGAAGGTTTCATCATCGTGCAAAAGTTTGTGCGCAAAAACCCGCGAAACCGAAAAATTACGTATAAGAGAATTACATAGAGAGATCGTATATCCTTGAAAACCTATAGATTTGTGGGAGAGGATAAAGGAGGTTAATTATCCTCCTCTCTAGCGGTGATCCACATGGCAAGGGCTACGAAGATGCTCTTCAAATCGCTGTCCAAAACACTTTCTCGCGTGCACCATGCAATCAAGAAGGGACTACCCCTTCTTGCTGTCCACACACCCCAAATAGGGGCTGTAGTATAAGGAGGAGAGGGAGAGAGGAGAATAGGAAGAGGCAGCCAAAAGGAACCTCTAGCCTATTGGTCTTTGGTTCCCTCATATTTATAGAGGCCTGTTGTCAACTTAACCCTAATGAATCCTGCCATATTGGGTATTGGATCAACATCCAACTACCCAAGCCTCTTAAATTAGTGGGTCTCTACTTAATAATCTCTTATTAGCTCTTATTATATCTCATTCATAGGATCCAATAATTCAGGGGCTCATTGGATATCTAATAAGATAAGGGCTCTAATGGATATCTTATATTCGAACCTCTACTCGTCGTAATACCTGCCATATATGTGTGACCCTCTAGGCCCAATATCGAGCTGGTCATGAGTCATACTTATCAGAACCCTTTCTAACTTAGTGAATTATTATTTCCATAATAATTCACTCGACTTATCGATTGCGAATGTACTAGACCACTATGCCGCAGTCTCCAGACGATACTGGGAATCCAATCCTTTAGATCTATTTATCCTCAATTATCGTGTATCTATAGTCTCTCTTCATATAATACTCCAAACACCGTATACCGGGCATGGTATTGTCATGCCCCCTGAATTTACTCCTCATTCAGGAGGTGTGAACCTAACTCAAAATCAATAATATTATAATTTAATAATAATCCAAGATTCAAACATACATTTGAGGCCACTAAGAAAATATTCAAGTCAAAATTCACCTCTATAATCCACAATTTATAAAAACTATGCAGTTTATCATCATACCATCAAATCACTTAATGATTCACAAAATCCAAAGCCAACTCAACTAAACCCTAATCATATCATAAATTTATAAACATGAGAATCTATACAATCACAAAACCAACATGTACCATATGTTTATATCATTACATAATTTAAACTTGACATTCCCAAAATCCCGATATGAGGGGTATTTTTCAAATATTTACAAGATACATCAACATAGATTTGTCGTTGATACACACAAAAGGAACTTATACAACATTAACTTATCAAGTACAAAAGATTTGCCCCAAAATCTTCTAGCTTTCCACTACCTCAATCTAATTTACATAATTTAACGAGTGATAAGCTATCTTGAAAATTTTATATAGCAACAGGGTGAGCATATAAAGCTCAGCAAGTGACTAACATATCCATAGCAAAGAGGATAGTTTTCAAACAAATAAAGTATCAAAATACAAAGCAGAGATACAAGATAAAATAGAAGTATGTTTTGTTTGAATGTAGAATTATAATATCGTATCGTTCGAAGCATGTTTTGTTCATACAATCGAGGAAAGGTAATTGGAGCATATCATTGGCATAAAGAGCATATCTATGGCATATGGTATTTTTCAAGGCATAACAAAGATATATAAATATTTCGGAACATATCAAAGAACAAAACATGAATAGAAGCTCAAATGTCACATGATGTTGCATTCATTTCATTCTTATCCAAAGGATGCATAGAAACACAACCAAAGATTTGGATATCATGTCAAACACATAGAAGATGAAGTGGGATCATATCATAATATAGTCCATCCATTTCTGAATGACCACCAAACATAAGTCTCCCACATCTGGGAGCTTCATCCACCCACGTTTGAGTGAAGTCATAGGGGGTCGACAGAGCATCACGGGCTCTAAACATAACTCCCTTTACCATTTCTGACAAAGGTTCACATTTATCCCACAAACACTAGAGTATAAAAGGATAGTAAACAATAAAATTGGGACATATCGGAAAACACATACGGAATAACGGAATGCATGTGCCTATACGAAACATTGCGATATAAACCTGAACTTTACATAATGAAATCAGGTATACAAATAATTAAAGGATAAGAGTATATAGGAATTTAAAGTAGTAATGTAAAGCTCAACTGAAGTAAGGGTTTTTGCTGAAATTGATTTCCAAATAGAAGAAATAAGAAGAGGCGAAATCGACCAAAGCTCGATTCTGGTAGAATTTAAGAGGCACTTTATATGAATTATTTGGATAATCAATTATACTCTAATTTATACAACATAGGTGTCACTCAAAAGATGTGTCAATCTAGTTTTAGGTAAATTAAGTTTTATATAAATTGGAGTTTAAAATAGGGAGTTACAAATAATTTTATGGCGAAAGGTCTAAAAACATCAACTCTATTTTACTAAATTCATAGGGTCGATAAAAATAGATGGTTTAGTTTGCAATTGTACTCCAAAAATTTCAAATCAGGTAAGAACAGAAAGAATTTTGAGTCTAATTTCCAATAAATCATACTTTCTATGAATCTGAGTTACCAGTAGAAAGTTATAAGCAGTTAAGCAACAAGAGGTCAGAAATTACAATCTATGTTTTGTAGAATCTGTAGGGTTAATTTAAATAGATGTCTTAGTAGGCATTTAAACTCCAAATCATTCAATCTAGATATCAATTTATCTTTGAGTCTACTTTCAAATGGATTAGGTTTTTCCTCAATCAGAGTTTAGTACTAAAAGTTAGGTCCGAAACAATATATAGAGATCAAATTATCGAAAAATTACAGATTCATGACTTTGTATCAAAATGAAAGAAATGTCCGGTGCTAAGCTGAAATCTTTCGAATTATGTAAAACTTAAGATGAAAACAGAGATTAGGATTTTTGTAGGATGAGGTTAGAACACTTGCCTTAGAAAAGTTTGATTTTCAAATGTGGGGAAATTGATGCAAAACCTCAATCAAGACGAAGCTTTTTTTTCTTCTCTTCTTCTTCTTCTTCTTCTCAAACCCATGCTGCAGCAAGTATCCCTCTTTTGTTAAGTTTTCTTTAATCTCTTATTTAATTACTTTTGGGTAACACAAGGGTTACAAGGTGATAAGCATGCATGAAAGGGGCTAGGTGTCATCCTTAGAGCAAACATAAGTGGAACCAACCTTAGGTTAGCTAGTGACATATGTCCACCATTTTTTTTCTTTAACTTAAATTTGAATCTTTCATAAATCATATCAAATATCTAATATTTACTCTTAGGTCCCTAGCCATAAATTTTTAATATAACATCATTTAATATAAAAAATATTAAATAATCCTGATATTTACAAATAAGCAGTTACTAAATTTTTAAAAATGGGGGATGTAACACTCTCCCCTTCTTAAAAGAAAATTTTAGTCCTCAAAATTTATCATACCTCATTCGACAAAAAGATGAGGATAGGCTTTCTTCATTTCTTCCTCAGGCACCCAAGTTGTTTCCTCCCCAGAATGATATCTCTAAATCACTTTAACTAGAGGGATGACTCGATTCCTTAGGATTTTTTTCTTTTTATCAACAATCTGAGTGGGTTCTTCCACATAAGATAAGTCTTTATCGATCACCATCAGCTCATACTTAATGATATGAGAGGGATTAGGTATATACCTTTTGATCATTGAAACATGAAATATATCATGGATATGGCACAACGATGGTGGCAAGGCAATCCTATAAGCGACAGAACCAACCCTCTAAAAAACCTCAAAAGGTCTAATAAATCTTGGGCTTAACTTTCTTTTCTTCATAAATCTTACAACTCTTTTAGAAGGGGAGACTTTCAGGAATATAAAATCCTCAACTTGAAACTTAATATCTCGTCTTTTGTTATTAGCATAACTCTTTTGACGACTCTGAGCAGTCTTTAACTTTTTTCTTATAACTTGAATTTTCTCGGTAGTCTCTTGTACTTTGTCTAGTTCTAATAACTTTTTGTCACCAACTTCTTCCTAACATATAGGAGTTCTGTATTTTTGCCCATATAAAGCTTCATAAGGAGCCATTTGAATACTTGAATGATAACTATTATTATAAGTGAACTCAATAAGAGATATATCTTTATCCCATTCATCTTTCCAATCTATAACATAGGCTCTAAGCAAATTCTCAAGTGTTTGAATGGTTCTTTCTGATTGACTATCAGTTTGAGGGTGATAAGCAATGCTAAACTTGACTTTAGTACCCATAGATTCCTGTAACATTCTCCAAAATCTAGATAAAAATCTGGAGTCTCTATCAGAGATGATCTCCTTTGGAACACCATGAAGTCTTACTATTTCATTGATATATAAATCTGCAAGCCTATCAAGAGAATAAGTCATATTGACCGGTAGGAAATATGCAGATTTCATTAACCTATCAATGATAACCCAAATAGCATCATGCTTTCTAGAAGTTCGGGGTAGTCCTAAAACAAAGTCCATGGTAACATATTCCCATTTTCATTCAGGAATATCTAAAGGTTGCAACAAACCTTCAGGTCTTTAGTGTTCTACTTTGATTTGTTGATAAGTCAAACACTTTGAAACATATATTGCAACTCCTTCTTCATGCCTTCCCACTAATAATGACTTTGGAGATCTATGTACATCTTAGTGCTACCAGGATGCATGATATACTTTGAATTATGACCTTCCCTCATGATTTGATTTTTGATATCTAGGTCATTTGGAACACATATTCTATCCCCAAATCTCAATAGACCATCATCTGAAACTTGAAAATTCAGTTTCAATCCCTTTTCTAGTTCATTTCTTAAGTAGATTAAGCGTCGATCTTATAGTTATCCTTCTTTAATTTGTTGAATGAGATCAGATTACACTTTGATGGAGGCCATTAATATCATTGAGTCTTGCCCTTTTCTCATAACATTCAAATCATAATTTTCTTCTAATAACTTCCAATGCTTCATAACCAAAGTCGCCATAAAACTTGTAGATTTTCTACTAAGTGTATCAGTTACAACATTAGCTTTAACCGAGTGATAACGAATGGTACAATCATAATCCTTTAGAAGTTCTATCCATCTCCGCTGCCTCATGTTTAACTCTTTTTGAGTAAAAATATACTTTAAACTCTTGTGATCAGTAAAGATTTCAAATGTTTGCCCGTACAAGTAATGCCTCCAAATCTTTAGAGTAAAAACAATTGCTACCAATTCTAAATCATGAGTTAGATAATTCAGTTTATAGCTCTTTAGTTGCCTAGAAGCATAAGTAGTCACTTTCCCTTCTTGCATCAAAACACACCCAAGGCCATTTCTTGAAGCATCGGTATAAATTATAAATCCCTCGTTACCACTTGGAATAGTAAGAATTGGGGCACTAGTCAATCTTCTTTTTAACTCTTGAAAACTTTGCTCACAATCATCACCCCATATAAATTTCATATTCTTTTGAGTGAGTTTGGTGAGAGGTTGAGCAATTCGCGAGAATCTCTCCACAAATCTCCTATAATAACCCGCCATACTCATAAAGCTTCTAACTTCCGTCATATTTGTTGGTACTTCCCACTTAACTATAGCTTCCACTTTCTTTGGATCAACAAATATGTGTTTCCTTGAAATCATATGGCCTAAGAAAGTAATTTTATTCAACTAAAATTTACATTTGCTAAACTTTGCATACAACTTCTTTTCTCTTAGTATGGACAATACATTTCTCAAGTGTTCCTCGTGCTCCTGATTACTCCTTGAATACACTAATATGTCATCAATGAATATAATTACATAGTCATCCAAGAGTGGCTGAAATATCCTGTTCATCAGTTCCATAAAAGTCGCAGGGGCATTAGTTAAACCAAAAGGCATTACTAAGAATTCATAGTGACCATATCGAGTTCTAAAAGCTGTTTTTAGAATATCCTCCTTATTGATCTTCAACTAATAGTAACTTGACCTTAGATCAATCTTGGAGAATACCTGTGCACCTTGCAATTGATCAAACAAATCATCAATTTTGGGTGGGAGATACTTGTTTTTGATGGTCACCTGATTCAATTATCTATAATCAAGACAAAGCTTCAATGTTCCATCCTTCTTTTTAACTAATAGCACCAGAGCACCCCATGGTGAAACACTAGGTCAAATGAAACCCATATCTAATAGTGTTGAATATCGAATTTTGATGATAAAACCAATTGATAATTATTTATGAATTGATCTGCGTTTTGAGTGACGTAGGATGCTTCGATCAGGATGAGACAATTAAAGCAGGAAGAATCATGTTGGACCGGTGGAACATGTCAGAAGATTAGACGTCTAGCTGAATATTGACAGAAGGCTTCAGGCCATGGATTCGGGCATCGGGCTAAGAAGAGCGAAAATTACGCCAAGGATATCGGAGTTACGAAGGTCAATTGGCCGATTGGGCAATAGGCTGCAAGAGAGGACGATGCGTCAAAGAATCGAACAAAGCGTCGATGGACCAATGACATGCCGGACAACATGATTCATGCTTAGTAATAATTATCTAGATCGAAGTGTGTTTTTACATGTGCAAGATTAACCACGATAGCAAAGCATAAAGCAAAAGGCAAAATGAAGTCCCAGAGTCAAGAATGAGATTTCATTGGGAGTTTGAGAGTTCATCAGAAGTTCTATCGGCATTTATCGAGAAGTCCCAGAGCTTGCCAAAGAAGCTCGTCGGAACTCACCAATAAGAACATCATGAAGTCCAGAAGCTTGTCGGGAGTCCGCGGGAACATTGGCGAGAGATCGTCGGAAGTTCGCCAGAAGATCGCTGGAAGCTCGGCGGAAGAAACCTAGACTTATGGACTTTGTTTAGCTTAGTAAATATCTTAAAATTCATAGTTAGCATATAATAGGGATTAGAATTGGGCCAACCCAATTAGGGGACAATTAGGCCAAGTTTGGGCTGTGTTGGACCAAGAGAAAAGCCCAAATAGTGACCAAACAGGTGAAACCATCATGACATAGTCTCCGAGACTATGTCAGGCGGTGGTACCATCTAGTGTTAGGCTGTAGGCGGTGGTACCACCCAGTGCAGGCGGTGGTACCGCCCGTACCCTGAAATTTTGGGGATTTGAATTTTGGGCTCCAAATTTGAATTTATTTGGGGCCTATAAATACCCTAGCTATTCCTACATGGATAAGCAAGAAATATTAAGAAAAACCCTGTGATTCTAAAGTTGTAAACCTTAGAAAGTTGAGTTATGTCCTCCCAAAGCTTAGAGAGAGTTCTAAGGGAGGTGTGAGAGGGATACCTTGTAAAAGTGGGTTGTAAAAGGTTATCTCTGTTGAATCTCGGATTTTAATGATGAAACCAATCAATATGTGTTTATATTTTAATCTGCATTTTGAGTGACGCAGGATGCTTCGATCAGGATGAGACAATTAAAGCAAGAAAAATCATGTTGGGCCGGAGGAACATGTCAGAAGATTGGACGTCGGACCGATGGATCGGCCGACGTATCGACAGAAGGCTTCAGGCCATGGATTCGGGCATTGGGCCAAGAAGAGCAGAGATTACGCCAAGGATATTGGAGTTGCAGAGTCAACTGGCCGATTGGGCAATAGGCCGCAAGAGAGGACGATGTGCTGAAGAATCGGATGAAGCATCGAGGGACCAATGACATGCCGGACAACTTGATTAGATGCTTAGGATTAATTGTCTAGATAGAAGTATGTTTTACATGTGTAGGATTAACTACGATAGCAAAACATGAAGCAAAATGAAGTCCAGAAGTCAAGATCGAGATCACATTGGGAGTTCGAGAGTTCATCGGAAGTCCAGACATTCGTCGGAAGTTCTGCGGGAACCAGCCGAGAAGTCGCGGAGCTTGCCAAAGAAGCTCATCGAAACTCACCAAGAAGATCGTCGTGAAGTCCAAGAGCTTACCGGGAGTCTATCGGAACATTGCCGAGAGTTTGTCCGAGGTTTGCCGGAAGCTCGCCGGAAGAATTGACATAGGGATTCGTTTAGCTTAGAATATGTCTTAGGAATCATAGTTAGCACGTAATTGGGATTGGATTTGGGCCAACCCAATTAGGGTCCAGCTAGGCTCATGTAATCACTATGTTGGGCCCAATAAGAAGCCCAAACAGTGCCCCAAGAAGACTCACCGTCGTGGCACAGTCTTCGAGGTTGTGTCAGGCGGTGGTACTACTAGTCTGGGCAATTGTACCGCCCCTAGCAGGGTGCCAGGCGGTGGTACCGCTAGTCTGGGCGGTGGTACCGCCCAGCACTCTACCCCAGGCGGTGGTACCGCCTAGGATAGTGTCAGTTAAACTAACACTGGGCGGTGGTACCGCCCGTGCCCGGGGAACCCGAGATGAGATCTTTTTAGGCTCCAAGTTTGAATCAACTTGATGCCTATAAATACCCCTCCCATCCCTAGTTAAAACACACAAGCATAGAGAGATTAAAAGAGAGAAAATGCTGCTGCAATCTCTATAATTTCTCTCATCTAAATTCTAAGTGTTAGAATTCTGTTTAGAGAGGAGAGTGAGTGCTTGTAAGGGTTGTCTCCTAAACCCGGTTAAAGGAGAAGAGGGGTGTAAGAAGGAGGTTGATCTTCGCCTAGTAAAGAAAGATCGTTAGTGGATGCCGGTGGCCTCGACGGAAGAGGAATCGAAGGAGTGGATGTAGATCACGATTGACCGAACCACTATAAACTCCCGTCTTCTCTAGTTTGCATTTTATTTCATGCTATTACCTTACTGCAAACCCCTTCAATAGCTTACTGCCTTCAATACATTTATGTATGCTTTCAAGTTAAGTTTCTGAAATCAGTTTGACGTCGGAAACGGTTTTTATTGTACGAGAGACTTGACGAAGTTGATGTTTTTATCCGCTGCACTAATTCACCCCCCCTCTTAGTGCCAACCCTGATCCTAACATTCTCTTAAACCTGTGAAAAGGAGAAGAGGGGTGTAAAAGGGTAGTTGGTCTTTGCCCGTTGAAAGAAGATCGATAATGGATGTCGGTGGCCTCGATGGAAGAGGAATCAGCGAAGTGGATGTAGGTCATGATGACCGAACCACTATAAAAATCCGGTTTGCATTTCTCTTATGCAATTTACTTTACTGCAAACCACTTTACTTGCTTTACATCCACTATTCTCTTCCATATGCTTTCAAAGTTAATATCTTTACGAAATGGTTTTTCGTCAGAAATGAATTTAATCACAACGAAGTTTTTAACCGATGTAATTTTTACCGCTGCACTAATTCACCCCCCCCATGGCTCTTTTCAGCTTTTAAGAGGGTCACTCTCTCATTCATCCTCCCTTATTCAATGGGACGGACTACACATATTGGAAAACTCGAATGAGAGTTTTCTTGCTTTTGTTGGATTTAAATTTATGGAATATTGTCGAAAGTGATTTTCGAAGGTCTTCTCTTCCAATAAACCATTTAAATGATTTAGAGAAGAAGACCTTTTCCTTAAATGCTAAAGCTATGAATGCTCCATTTTGCGCTTTGGATAAAACTGAGTTTAATTGGATTTCTACATACGAAATAGCTTTTGAAATATGGCACACTCTCGAAATCACACATGAAGGCATGAGTAGAGTAAAAGATTCTAAAGTCAATTTTTTAATGCATGATTTTAAACTTTTTCGAATGAAGCCAAGTGAAACCATTGTTGACATGTACACTCGTTTTACGGATGTCGTCAATGGTTTAAAAGTACTAGGTAGAAGTTTTTCGGATTTTGAACTTGTAAACAAAATTTTACATTCTCTTAATAAGAGTTGGGATTCATAAGTAATGGCTATTCAAGAATAAAAAAACTTGAACCATTTACCAATTGAAGAACTTATAGGGTCTTTGATGACCTATGAAATGACGTGTAATGCATGTGAAGAACTTGAGAACCACCTTCCAAAGAACATGAAGGATTTCAGACTTAGAACAATTGAAGACCACTTGAGCATAAGCTCAAGTGATGGTGAACTTGAACTCCTCACTATGAAATTTAAAAAGTTCATGAAACAAAAATTGAAGAACAAAAATAAACTTAAAAAGAACACAACTACTTGCTATGAATGCAAGAAGAAGGAAGCAATCTTGGATGAAACGAGGTCATCCGAAGATGAAGGATAATCCAACAAAGGAGAGGTGATAAACTACGCCTTAACAGTTTTTGACAATGAGGTAAACAACTCAAACAAAACTCCTTTAATTTATTTCAAAATTATATGATGTTTTTCATAAGTTATTTTTAATTTAGTTTAGAAAAATTATATAATTTTTTTTTGCATGAAAATGTTCAAAGTTTTAGGATCATGCTTATCTTTCTAGTAATTTTGAAAATGATAATGAAAATTACATGTTTTATGAAAATATAACAAAATGTTAGAATTAAATCTAGTGATTAATTTCTTATATGGTATAAATAATTATGTGTCTTGTGATGATTTTGTTAGGACCCTTTTTCTGAGCTTTTGAATAATGTTTATTAAGTCTATTTAGTCTATTTGTTTATTGAGTATGTTTAGTTCATTTAGAGTCAAATAGAGGTTTATTTAATATTTATTTATTATGAAGAGTCTAAGTCCAATTGGACTCTAGGTAGAACTCTATAAATAGTGATGTAACCCTTTCTTTAAATCAATCAATGAAATGTTATTCTACTTTGTAGACAAACCCTAGGAGGTCGATCCCCTCGAAGTGATCAAGGAGGGCCGATTCCCTTGAAACGATCAAGGAGGCCGATCCCCTCGAAGCGATCATTATCATTCCCTTTTCTCCCCTTTCTTCCACGATAAGACTGTAGGGTCTTATCAATTGGTATCAGAGCCTTATCATTTCTTTCATTTATTTTACGATAAGATTTAGGGTCTTATCATTTGATATCAGAGCGACGATAAGACTTTAGGGTCTTACCATTTGGTATCAGAGCGACGATAAGACTTTAGGGTCTTATCATTTGGTATCAGAGCAGCGATCCTCAACATTTCACTGTTCTCGCTGCAGTTATCATCATCTCAAAAAAAAAAAAAAAGAACGCATAAAAAAAAGAGGAAAGAGATCGTGTGAGAAAGGGTGAAGCCGGCAGCCACCGACCACCACTACTGTTGCCAGTCGCCGCAATCTTCTCCTCATCGATCCCAGCTCTCGGAGAGGCAACCACCACCACTGCCTCCTTCTCCACCGCTGCCCGCTCCCCTTGAATCGCAGCTGCAGCCGCTCGACCTCCCCTCCTCAGCGATAGTTGGTGACGCTGCTCCCAGCCGCGCCACCATCGCTGCCTCCTTCTTCACCACCGCACTATCGTTGCCAGCATCGCTAGCGGCTCTGGCTGTGGTGCGATAGAAACATAGCACCCTGTTTCCCCTCTCCAGCATCGTAACTTCCCGGCCAGCAATGACCCTCACTGCCTCTTTCTCCACCGCCGCCACTGCTTCCCGATTGCTCGATCACCGCTGCCCACCTCCAAGCCACAACCCTAACCATGCCGCCCCCCCCCCCCTTGGGTCACAGCCGCAGCCATCGGTTGCCGCAGCCCTCATTGTAATGGTTGTAGAAACAGAGCTTCCTCTATTGCTGCAACCCCGTCGATCCCTACCGCGACCCTCGCTGCCTCCTTCTCCACCGCCGCCATTGCACTCCAGCCAGCGACCACCACTACTGCCAGCCACCGCAGCCTTCTCCTCAACCACTCGTGATCCTTTTGGCCAACCCCTTCTGTGGTGCGACAAAAATAGAGTACGCAGCAACCACCGCCGCATGCAGCAACAAAAAATAGTGGCACCCTCTGCTACCATAGCCGCCGATTGTAACCACTGCTGTCGTTGCTCCCGGTCAACGACCAACCCCTCATTCTGCAGCAGCCGCCCTCTAGCAGCGCACGCAACAACCGCAGCAAGTATGCTACCCTACCTCAACCCCAACACTGCACGCACCACCGATTCCTCTTCTCAACCCTGGCCGCTTCAACGCCGCCTCCCCTTTGCTTAGCATCTTCTACCACAACTGTTAGGATTAAGAGCACTAAGAGGGGGGGTGAATTAGTGCAGCAGAAAACTTTCGATGATTTAAAATGATGTTCGTACGATAAAGACGATTTCAATAAGAAAGCCGATTCAGAAATCACTTTAACTTGTGATCAAGCGAGATACAGTTAAAGTAAAGATATAGAGACAGTTTGCAATTAAGATAGAGAACAAAATGTAATTGCAAACTAAAATATGATGTTCGTATGATAAAACTGATTTCAGTATTAAAGCTAATTCGGAAGTTGCTTTAACTTAGATTATGCAAAGTGCAGTTAAAGTAAAGCTATGGAGGCAGTTTGCAGTTAAGATAGAGAACATAAAGTAAATGCAAACCGAGATTTAGAGTGGTTCGGTCAATCTTGACCTATATCCACTTTTGGCTTCCTCCTCCGATGAGGTCACCGACGTCCACTAGAGGCCTTCATTCAATAGGCAAAGGCCAACCACCCTTTTACAGTTTCACTCCTTTTGACGGGCTTCGGAGACAACCCTTATAGAGTTTCTCTCCTCTCTTGAAAGCTCAAAACTTGGAAGAAAAGAGGGAGGAGAACTTCTAGCTTTTATAATACTTTTGAGCTCTAAAAATCATAGAGTAAAATTAGATTTTCGGTGCCCATTCATACAGGAAAGGGTGGGGTATATATAGGCTCCAAACTGGTTTAAATTTGGAGCTCAAAAATGTCATTTCCTAGATTTTCGGGGTCCTGGTGGTACTACCTTATGACTGGGGTGGTACAACCGCTTGGCAGCTCGGAGATTGAGCCTTTGGACGGTGCCACCACCTAACAGGGGCAGTTGTACCGCCCAATCTCGCTCGGAGACTAAGCCCAAGCGGTGCCACTGCCTGACTAGGGCAGTTGCACCGCCTAGTCTTGCTCGGAGACTGAGCCTAGGCGGTACCACCGCTTGACCTGGGCGATTGCACCACCTAGCTTTCTTGGGAGACCATCTCTTGGGCGGTGCCACCGCTTGGCAGGAATTCTGGTCCGAATGGGTTGATCCATTCGGCCCAATTTGGGTCTATCAAGGGCCCAATTGGCCCCAGATTAAGTTAATGGGATCACCTCCTATTCCTAACTTAATCTACATGCTAACTACGATATTTCTTAAGACTTTTACTGCAACTTGCTCCGTTGCGTCAATCGCTTCTTCCGGCGTGCTTCTGGTGAACTTCCGGCAAACATCCGATGAACCTTCGGCGATGCTCCGGCGGACTTCCGGCTAACTCTTGGACTTGCGATGATCCACTTGGCGAGTTTCGACGAGCTTCTTTGGCAAGCTCCTGGACTTCTCGGATTTGTTGTCGTAGAACCTCCGACGATCGTCTGGACTTCCGTCGAACTCTCGAACTCCCAATGTGATCATAGTCTTGACTTCAGCACAACTCCTACTTCATGTCTTTCTTTCATCGTAGTTAATCCTGCACACTTATCTCAACATATGAATTTGATAACAAATGACAATTGACTTTATCATCAAAATTCGAGATTCAACAGTCTCACCCTTTTTGATGATGATAATCAATTGAAAACAGAGTTAACCTTAACTCCCCCTATCTATATGCCATACTTGAGATAAATCATTCTTGAATTCAAAACCTTTGAATTCAAGAGACATATTGATAAGTTAAGATCGTTTAACCTTATCAATACTCCCATCATGATTCCTATCATGATGTATTTCTCTGAAAATGATGTCAAGGCTTGACACCCATTTTTAGGTTTTACATTTCAAATGTGAAAGATAGCAATCGTAGCAATTCATCATATGGTAAGATATCAACATGTAAGACTGCGATGTAAGTCCTTGATATCTTAACATAATACAAACGTTTCAAGTGTTTAGCAATCATAGCATTTCATCATATGGCAAGATATCAATAAGTAAAATTGTGATATAAGTTCTTGATATCTTAACATGATACAAACATGGCATAATCATAGCGTCAATTTACCATATATTTCGATGCAAGCTTCTTTTGATATCTTAACATAATATGGAACTTATAGCATCAATTCATATAGCATTAAATTCAAAAATGACACTCATCAATTCATATATTTCTCATTCAAATATGGCACTCATAGCATCAATTCATATATTTCTCCCCCTTTGTGATCAACAAAAAGGAGAACGATATTAGCAAATTTTAACTAGGTTTATATCATTTTTCAATAATGAGTGATAGGATACCAATTATACAAACATCTCAAGGAAAACATGACATTGAGATTATTTTTATTGCTTCTTCCTCTTTATTTGTTATTATCTTTTTGCATGAAAGAGGAAAGCCATTTAAGAGCTTACTCGAATGAAGTTAAAATTGATAAGATCTTAAAGCACACTTCATTTTTATAAGAATCAAGATATGTGTGTGAATCAAATCCTTGCACGTAAAACTATTTCTCAAAAGATATAAGAAGGAATCATCAAATCCATTTCTTGAAAGATATTTTTCACATGATAAGTCTATGAGAGATGCATTTGCTAGTTGATTCCATATGTCAAAAATCAATGATATGGATCAAAAACTTGATATGGCATATGTTTATTAAGTCCAGAAGAGAATAATGTATCGAGAAAATCCGATTGTTAGGATCAAGAAGACCTGAAAATGAAACTTAACACTTTCATGCATTCGTACGAGGTTTTGCTATAGATTATTAAATTCAATCACGGAGATAAAACATGCTTATTATCATGAAAATTTTTTGTATCCAAAACATATAATTTCCAACATGTAATTAAGGCATGTAATTATGTAAAATCATCATGGCAATTAAGTGATTTGATCATTAAATAAAAAAAAAATCTGAAAAATAATCTTAACAAGTTCATGCATTCGAACATATTAACATTCCTAATTCTCTTATAATGAAATCAAATTGTTCTTCACATAGTGGTTTTGTAAAAATATCAGCTAGTTGATGCTTAGTATCTATGAACTCTATGATTACATCATGATTAGTGATATGATTTCGTATGAAGTGATGTCTAATATCAATATATTTTGTTCTTGAGTGTTGAATAGGATTATTTGTTAAACATATTGTACTTATGTTATCACATTTAATGGGAATGTTTTTAAGATGGACTTTATGTTAAGATCAAAAGCACTAAGAATGGGGGGGGGGGGTGAATTAGTGCAGCAGATAAAAACGTCAACTTCGTCAAATCTCTCGTACGATAAAAAACCGTTTTCGATGTAAAACCGATTTCGGAAACTTAGCTTGAAAGCATATGTAAATGTATTGAAGGCAGTAAGCTATTGAAGGGGTTTGCAGTAAGGTAACAACAGGAAACAAAATGCAAACCAGAGAAAACAGGAGTTTATAGTGGTTCGGTCAATCGTGACCTACATCCATTCCTCCGATTCCTTTTCCGTCGAGGCCACCGGCATCCACTAACGATCTTCCTTTACTAGGAAAAGATCAACCTCCTTCTTACACCCCTCTTCTCCTTTTACCGGGTTTAGAAGATAACCCTTACAAGCACTAACTCTCCTCTCTTAAACATAATTCTAACACTTAAGCTAGAGGAGGGATTTCTCAACTGATTTCTACAGCTTTTCTTTCCTTTTTTGCTCTCTGTGCTTGTGTGTATTAACTAGGGATGAGAGGGGTATTTATAGGCCCCAAACCTGTTTGAATTTAGAGCTCAAAGTTGTCATCTCCCGGATTTCCGGGGTCTGGCGGTTGCACCACCTGATTGGGGCGATTGCACCTCCTAGCAGAGCTCGGAGACTGAGCCTCTGGGCGGTGCCACCACTTGTCAGGGGTGGTTGCACCTCTTGCCAGAGCTCGGAGACTGAGCTCAGGCGGTTGCACCTCTATCAGAGGCGGTTGCACCACCCAACCAGAGCTCGGATACAGAGCCCTGGGCGGTGCCACCGCCGACCCAAGCGGTGCCACCTCTGGCCAAGTAATCTGGGTCCGAATGTGTTGATCCATTTGACCCAATTTGGGTCTTTCAAGGGCCTAATTGCCCCAAGATTAAGTTAATGGGATCACCTCCCATTTCTAACTTACTCATCGTGCTAACTACGAATTTCTTAAGACATTTACTGCAACTTGCTCCGGTGCGTCAATCGCTTCTTCCGGTGAGCTTCTAGCAAACTTCCGTCGATCATCCGATGAACCCTTGGTGATGCTCCTACGGACTTTCGACAAACACCTGGACTTGCGACGATCCACTTGGCGAGTTCCAATGAGCTTCTTTGGCAAGCTCCTAGACTTCTCGGATTTGTTCCCGCAGAACCTCCGACGACCGTCCGGACTTTCGTCGAACTCTCGAACTCCCAATGTGATCATAGTCTTGACTCCGATGTAACTCCTACTGCATGTCTTTCTTTCATCGTAGTTAATCCTGCACACTTAAACAAAACTTCAATCGAGACAATTAATCCTAAGCAATTAACCAAGTTGTCCGTCATGTCATTGGTCCCTTGAAGCTTCGTCCGATTCTTCAGTGCATCGTCCTCTCCTGCGGCCTATTGCCCAATCGACCAGTTGATCTCGCAACTCCGATATCCTTGGTGCAATACCCGCTCTTCTTGGCCCGATGCCCAAGTCCACGGCCCGAAACCTTCTATTGATACGTCGACCGATCCATCGGCTTGACGTCTAATCTTCTGACATGTTCCTCCGGCACAACATGATTTTTCTTGCTTTAATTGTCTCATCCTGATCGAAGCATCCTGCGTCACTCAAAATGCAGATTAAAACATAAACATAATTATCAATTGATTTCATCATCAAAATACGAGATTCAATAATCTCCCCCTTTTTTATGATGACAACCAATTGATGACGGAGTTAAACTTAACTCCTGGAGTTTAAACAAACTCCCCCTATCAATATGCCATATTGATAGAACCTTGAATTCAAACTGAATTCAAATCATTGCAATATTTATCATGAATACTTGCAACACGTCATCATGAACTTATGCATAAACTTATGCATAACTTGTCATGTCATCAACATACTTCTCCCCATTTGTCATCAACAAAAAGGAGAAGTACAACTATTCTTGTGTTTGTAATATCGGTTCAACTCATTGTATGAAAAACATAGTATCATCATGCAATTTTGCTATCATCATAGATATGTAAGGTAGTAAGATAGCAAGTTCCATAACATCAAGCTAGCAAATTTTATAATATTTTAGATGCAAGCTAGTAGTTTTGAGATGTTCAAGAAAGCGACTCTTGCTTCTTGAAATATGCAAATTTGTCAAGTTTTGCTAGATGTGCAAGTTAGCATTTTTGCCTCTTGAGATAGGCAAGATAGCACATTTGCTTCTTTTGAGATAGCAACTTTTTGCTTCTCTTTAGACTACAAGCTAGCAATTTTTACAATATGCAAGTTTCACAATATACAAGCTAGCAAAAATTTCGAAAGTAAATGCAAGATAGCTTTCTTGTGTAAGCTCATGATTCTTGCTTCCTATTGCAATGTGCAAGTTGCAAGTTTTGCTTCTTGATATAGGCAAGATAGCACTTTTACAATTTTTGTTTCTTAAGATAGGTAAGCTTGTGATGTTCAAGATAACAAGCTCTTTCTTCTCTTTTGAGAAGTGTCATTTTTGCTTTCTTTGCAAAGTGCAAGCTAGCAAAATGCCAAACTAGCAAGAGATAATGTTTTACATGAGGCAAGCAAACAATTTGGCAAATGTTACATTTGCATCTTCTCTTTTGAGAAGTGCAATTTTTGCTTTAATCTTGAATTGTGCAAGCTAGTAGTTTGCCTCTTTTCATGATGTTCACGCTAGAAATTCTTGCTCCCCTTTTGTTATTGTCAAAAACAAGGGAAGACTCTTATATCAATTTTCATATTATGACAAAGGTAAGTATCAATCTTATTTGTGCATCATTATATATTCAAATTAAAACATACACAATTTCAAAAACCTTATTTTTCATGCATGATACCGAAAAATAAATCAATCATCATTAATGGGCATATCATACATGATACTCAAACATTAAAATTTTTAAGCATTTATCAACATGTTGATCATGATACCAAACATTCATCATTTAAAGCATTCATGATACACATCATATGCAATACATCATGTATATCATTATCATAAGTATTACATACATCATTTTAACATCATGAATATTTCATCATTGCATGCATAATACCAAAACATTTCAAGCCATGCAAGCCATAAATACAAAAAAATCATGTCATGAAGGATAAAATCATTTGAATACCAAAAGACATGATTCATATAGTAAATATCTTCTTTAAATAAAATATCAAGAAAAATTATAGGAGTACAAAGAAGAGATATTGTTTTAAAAGAAAATCAAGTAATAACTCCAAGAACTCACAAGGAAAAATCATGATTCATTTAGAAAATCTCCTCTTAAGAGAATATCAAGTAAAATCGTAGAAGATCGATTAATGAGAAATTTTGATTTATAATAAAATCTCATGTATCGAATGTCGAGAAATCAAAATGATGATTTATGTAAAAAATATCACAAGTTATATTCAAGAGAAAAATCATCATTTATTTTAAACTCATTCAATTTGTCACATCATATGCATGATACCAAAACATAGTTTCAAATCTTCAACATATAACATGCATAAATTCAAAAATTGAAAGGAGAAGGGAAGAATTCAAAGGTACAAAGATTTCAACCATCTCATAAACAAATGTAAGACCAAGTCATGAATCCAAAATTCCATGAATCAAAAATGATCATCAAAGGTAATATCATGTTATCCCAAGAAATCAATATCATGATTTTGATAAAACTCATTTCAAATTTAAATCATAAAAATCATTTTTATGGTTCACAAAATTCATAACATAGGTAGATTCTTGATTTCATAATATATTTTCCCCTTTTTTAAGTATCTGATTTCATATTAGCATGCATTTTCATTTATGTTAAATAAAAATATGCATCAACGTTTAGGATCGAAAAATGAATTTCGTCATAAAACCATCAAGATCAATAAATTCTAAAAAAATAATTGTTCTGGTCAAGAAAATCCGAAAATGAAATTTAACACTTTCGTGCATTCGGACATGGTTTTGCCATATGTTTTTCAAATACACTCATGAAAATAACACATGCTTATCATCATGTATAACTTAAAATCTCATGCATAAAATTGTCAATCATTGTATCAAAAACATTTAATATTTTCATTACATCATTATGCATTACTTCAAATCAAACATGATTTCATTCAACAATTTTAATCAAACATGATACACATTATTACTTCTTAACCATGATTTTATATTTTCAATCAAAATCATTTTGTTTGTTTATCATAAAATATACAATATTATCATTTTCGAAATTATTAGCATGATCATAATTTTTGTATTTTTATTTTTAAACATATAATTTTCAAGAAAATTAATTCTAAACTAGAAAAGAAAATACATCATGAAAGCATCAAGTAATTTCAAAATAAATCAGGGGGATTTCGATTACCTTTTCATTGAAAGCGGTTAAGGCGTAGTTTGCTACTTCGCCTTTCTTTATTTTCTCCTCGTCTTTGGAGGAGCTCGATTCATCCCACTTTGTGTTCTTCTTCTTTGGCCTCTTTCTTCGTTCAAGTTGATTGTTTATTTTAGATTTATGTTTAATAAACTTATTAAGATTTAGTGTTCGAAGTTCAAGTTCATTATTGTCCTCATCACTTGAGTCATTGCTCAAGTGGTATTCATTTGTCCGGAGTTCCAAATTCTTCATGTTCTTTGGAAGGCAATTTTGTTCATCATGTTCATCATGTGCATTGTGTACCATTTCATATGTCATCAACGGACCAATTAGTTCTTCAAGTGGAAAAATATTTAAAACTTTTGTTACTTGTATTGCGATTATTTTAGGATCCCACCTTTTTGGAAGGGATCTTAAGATCTTGCTTACGAGATCAAAATTCGAAAAAGATTTACCAAGAACTCTTAGATTATTGATGACATCCGTGAAATGGGTGTACGTGTTGCCTATAGTCTCGCTTGGTTGCATTCGAAAAAGCTCAAAATCATGCAATAAAATGTTAACTTTCGAGTCTTTGACTCTACTAGTTCCCTCGTGCGTGATTTCAAGTGTTCGCTAAATATCAAAAGCCATTTCGCACGTAGAAATCTGATTGAACTCATTTTTATCCAAAGCGCAAAATAAGACATTAATAGCCTTTGCCTTTAAAGAAAAATACTTCTTCTCCAAATCCGATCATTCGTTCATCGGTTTAGAGGAAAGTTGAAAACCATTTTCAACAATATTCCATAAATCCAAATTCAAAGAAATCAAGAAAACTCTCATTCGAGTTTTCCAATAAGTGTAGTCCAATCCGTTAAACAACGGTGGACGAACAACCGATAAACCCTCTCGAAAGCCATGAAGAGTCATTTCTCTTGGGTGTAAATCCGAAATGAGAAATACCGGGCTCTGATACCAATTGTTAGGATCAAGAGCACTAAGAGGGGGGGGTGAATTAGTGCAGCAGATAAAAATGTTAACTTCGTCAAATCTCTCATACGATAAAAAACCGTTTCCGACGTAAAACCGATTTCAGAAACTTAGCTTGAAAGCATATGTAAATGTATTGAAGGCAGTAAGCTATTGAAGGGGTTTGCAGTAAGGTAATAGCAGGAAACAAAATGCAAAGCAGAGAAGACGGGAGTTTATAGTGGTTCGATCAATTGTGACCGACATCCACTCCTCTGATTCCTCTTCCGTTGAGGCTACCGGCATCCACTAATGATCTTCCTTTATTAGGCGAAGATCAACCTCCTTCTTACACCCCTCTTCTCCTTTTACTGGGTTTAGGAGAAAACCCTTACAAGCACTAACTCTCCTCTCTTAAATAGAATTCTAACACTTAAGCTAGAGGAGGGATTTCTCAACTGATTTCTATAGCTTTTCTTTCATTTTTTGCTCTCTGTGCTTATGTGTATTAACCAGGGATGAGAGGGGTATTTATAGGCCCCAAACCAGTTTGAATTTGGAGCTCAAAGTTGTCATCTCCTAGAATTCTGGGGTCTGGCGATTGCACCTCCTAGTAGAGCTCGGAGACTGAGCCTCTGGGCGGTTGCACCGCCCAGCCAAAGCTCGGAAACTAAGCCTTGGGTGGTGCCACCGCCGACCCAGGCGGTGCCACCTCTGGCCAAGTAATCTGGGTCCGAATGGGCTTATCCATTCGGCCCAATTTGAGTCTTTCAAGGGCCCAATTGCCCCAAGATTAAGTTAATGGGATCACCTCCCATTTCTAACTTACTCATCATGCTAACTACGAATTTCTTAAGACATTTACTGCAACTTGCTCCGGTGTGTCAATTGCTTCTTCCGGTGAGCTTCCGGCGAACTTCCGTCGATCATCCGATGAACTCTCGGTGATGCTCCTGCGGACTTCCGACAAACTCCTGGACTTGCGACGATCCACTTGGTGAGTTCCGACGAGCTTCTTTGGCAAGCTCCTAGACTTTTTGGATTTGTTCCCGCAGAACCTCCGACGACCGTCCGAACTTCCGTCGAACTCTCGAACTCCCAATGTGATCATAGTCTTGACTCCAGTGCAACTCCTGCTGCATGTCTTTCTTTCATCGTAGTTAATCCTACACCCTTAAAATAAAACTTCGATTGAGACAATTAATCCTAAGCAATTAACCAAGTTGTCTAGCATGTCATTGGTCCCCTGACGCTTCGTCCGATTCTTCGGTGTATCGTCCTCTCCTGCGGCCTATTGCCCAATCAGCCAGTTGACTCCGCAACTTCGATATCCTTAGCGCAATACCCGCTCTTCTTGGCCCGATGCCCAAGTCCACGGCCGGAAGCCTTCTGTCGATACGTCGACCGATTCATCGGCCTGACGTCCAATCTTCTTACATGTTCCTCTGGCATAACATGATTTTTCCTACTTTAATTGTCTCATCCTGATCGAAGCATCTTGCATCAGTCAAAACACAGATTAAATCATAAACACAATTATCAATTGGTTTCATTATCAAAATACGAGATTCAACACTTTATAATCTTCTGAGGTGTTTTTCATCTACACAACTTGTGCACAGCATGCACTAGCTGCAATATACTCAGCTTCGGTTGTTGATAGTGCAACCGAGTTTTGTTTCTTAGATGACCAGGAAACAAGGGAATATCCCAAAAAGTGACTTGTTTCTGATGTGCTTTTTCTATCTAGTCTACACCCAACAAAATCCACATCAGCATAAGCAATTAACTCAAAATTCTTGGATTTTGGATACCATAATCCTAGATTTGTAGTACCTTTAAGATATTTAAATATTCTTTTAACCACTTTGAGATGAGATATCTTAGGGTTCGTTTGAAACCTAGCACAAAGTCTTATACTTAACATGATGTCTGGTCTAGTTGCAATGAGGTAAAGTAAACTTTCTATCATACCCCTATAAGTTTTTTGATCGAAGCTTTCTCCACTTTCATCAACTTCTAACTTATTGGAGGTGCTCGTAGGAGTGTTAATAGCTTTTGAGCTATCCATATTAAATCTTTTCAGTAGATCTAAATCATATTTAGTATGACTAATAAAGATGTCATTGCTTAGTTACTTAATTTGTAAGCCTATCAAAAAGGTTAATTCTCCCATCAAACTCATTTCAAATTTAAGACTCATGGTTTTAGCAAAAAATTCACAAAGGGATTCATTCGTAGAACCAAAGATAATATCATCAACATAAATCTGAACAATGAGAAAATTATTTTCAAAATTCTTGATAAACAATGTAGTATCGACCTTACCTTTTGTGAAATTATTTTCAATAGGAAAAGTACTTATTCTATCATACCAAGCCCTTGGGGCTTGTTTTAAACCATAGAGAGCTTTGGTTAATTTAAATACACGATTAGGGAGGCTATTATTTTTAAATCCGGGAGGTTATTCAACATAAACTTCTTCAGAAATAAAGCCATTAAGAAAAGCGCTTTTAACATCCATTTGAAACAACTTAAAATTATTATTACTAGCATAGGCAAGGAGCATTCTTATGGCTTCTAATCTAGCCACAGGAGCGAAGGTTTCTTTGTAATAGATACATTCTTCTTGGTTGAAACCTTTGGCCACTAATCTAGTCTTGTTTCTAACCATGATACCATATTCATCTTGCTTGTTTTTAAAGACTCATTTAGTGCCAATAACTAAATGGTCATTTGGCCTACGAACAAGCTTCCACACCTCATTTCTCTCAAATTGATTTAACTCATCTTGCATTGCGATAATCCATGAATCATCTTTCATGGCTTCGTCAATACATTTAGGTTCAATTTGGGAGAGAAAAGCGGCATTGGCACAAAATTTTTTAAGAGAATAACGTGTTTGAACCCCCTTAGATGTGTCTCCTAGGATTAGCTCCTTAGGATGAGCATTTACATACTTCTAATCCTTGGGTAAGGATATTTCGGAAGTGGATGCATCCAAGTTGCTAGTTGGAGAAGGGGTTTCATTTAAATTCAAAGAATCAAAATTAACATCATCATCAAAATTATTTTTCTTGATTTCGGAAATCTCATTGAAAACAACATGAATCGATTCTTCTATAATTAAAGTTATTTTATTGAAGATATGAAAAACTTTAGAAATCGAAGAATAACCAAGAAAAAATCCTTCATGGATTTAGCATCAAATTTTCCTAAGGCATCTTTTTCATTCAAGATAAAACACTTACACCTAAAGACTTTAAAATATGAAACATTGGGTTTTTTAATATTCCACAACTCATAGGGAGTTTTGGGGAGTAAGGGTCTTACTAAAACTCTATTCAAAATATAGCATGTAGTGTTTAAGGCTTCGGCCCAAAAGTATTTGGGTAAGTTATGTTCATTCAACATGGTTCTTATCATTTCTTGTAAATTTCTATTCTTTCTTTCTACTACTCCATTTTGTTGAGGATTTCTTGGAGTAGAGAAGTTGTGGTTGTATCCATTAGATTCACAAAATTCTTGGAAATCATGGTTTTGAAATTCACCACCATGATCACTTTGAATTGATGAAATCATAAAACTCTTTTCATTTTGTACAAGTTTACAAAACTTGTTGAAATATCTAAAGCATTCATTTTTGTGTTTCAAGAAATAAGTCCATATGTATCTACTATAGTCATCTACAATGACGAAGGCGTATTTGCTACCTCCTCGCTTGATGTAGAGATTGGTCCGAACAAGTCCATATGGATCAATTGTAAGGGCCTAGAGGTGCTTATTTGATTCTTAGATTTGAAACTACCCTTAATTTGTTTTCCTAATTGACAAGCATCATGCACATTATCTTTGATGAACTTGATATGAGGAATTTCTCATACAAGTTCTTTGGATGATATTTGAGTGATTAGTTTCATGCTAGCATGACCTAATCTCCTATGCCAAAGCCAAGCATCCTCATTCAAAACCGAGAAACACATTTCATTGCAAAGGTCATTGATGTCAATGGTGTATATGTTATTCAGTTTTAATGCAATCATAGATGTGTTTTTGTGCGGTTTTTCAATGATGCAAGCATTAGATTTGAATTTGACAATATATCCTTTATCACGTAATTGACTAATGCTTAAGAGGTTATGTTTTAAACCATCAACTAACAAAACATCTTCAATAAAGAAGTTGGATTTGTTACCTATAGTTCCTTTGCTAATGATTTTACCCTTGTTGTTGTCTCCAAAGGTGACATAGCCTTTGTCTATGCTAGTGAGCTTAGAGAATTGAGATGGATCTCCGGTCATATGCCTTGAGCATCCACTATCAAGGTACAATCTCTTGCTCCTAGCTTGTGATTGTGAATGTCTCTACAAGAAAGGATAAATTTTAGGTACCCATTTACTTTTGGGTGCCTCAAAAACTGATCTACATTGTTTATTATGTTGCATAGAGTTTATCATGGTTCCTTTAGGAACCCAAATTAGTTTGTTCGGACTAATTTTCTTGAATGGACAATGATACATTTTATGTCCATTTTTGCAACAAAAGTTGCATTTGCTTTGGTGTTGAACACGTAAGATAGGGCCTTTTATGAAGGTGGTTGGATTTTGGTGAGGACTTCTCACAAATCCGATTCCACTTCTTTTAGGAACGTGACCCTTATTTGTAAGGATCATGTTCAAAGACTTGCTACTAACCTCGAATTTCTTCAAGGCGTCCATAAGTAGCAAGTTCTCCTTTTGGAGAGTTTCTAAATCATGACATTTTTCACATTGGGCTAAACTATCTTGATATTCAGTTTTTAATTTATCAAAATTGCTAACAAGACTATCATGCTTATTTTTCAGTAATTTATATTTTCTACTAATTATTTTGCATTCATCAAATAAGTAATAGAAGATATTTAATAATTCATCAAATGATAAATCTGTATCAATTAAATTTGTTACCTCCTCTCCGATGGCCATTAGGGCATAATAAGCAACTTACTCGGTGTTGGACTCCTCTTCTTCGGACGCGCTCGAGTCATCCCATGTTGCTTTGAGCGCCTTCTTCTTTGATATTATCTTCTTGGCTTGGGGACAATCACTTTTGTAGTGTCCCGGCTTTTTGCACTCGTAGCAAATAACTTGGTCCTTTTTGGGTTCAAATTTATTTTTTGTGTCATTTTTAAATTTGTTTCTCTTATTGAATTTTTTGAATTTCCTTGTTAGAAGTGCCAAGTCGTCGTCACAGTCCTAATCACTTGAGTTTTCTCTCAAGTGGTCATCTAAAGTTCTAAGTGTCATATCTTTCCTGTTCTTTGGAAGGATGTCTTCTTGCTCTTCATGAGCCTTGCAAGTCATTTCATAGGTCATCAATGACCCGATTAGTTCTTCGAAAGGGAAGTTGTTTAAATCTTTAGCCTCTTGAATAGCAGTGACTTTAGGGTTCCAACTCTTAGGAAGGGATCTTAGAATCTTATTTACGAGCTCAAAATCATAAAAACTTTTGCCAAGTCCTTTTAGACCATTGACAACATCCGTGAAACGGGTGTGCATGTCGTCAATAGTCTCACTCTGTTTCATTAGGAAAAGTTCAAAAGAATGTATCAAAAGATTGATTTTTGACTCTTTCACTCTACTTGTGCCTTTGTGAGTCACTTCGAGTGTATGCCAAATATCTAATGCGGTCTTACAAATCGAAACACGGTTGAACTCATTTTTATCTAGCGTACAAAATAAGGCATTCATAGCCTTTGCATTAAGAGCGAAAGTCTTCTTCTCCAATTCATTCCAATCGATCATTGGAAGAGAAGACTTCGAAAATCTATGTTCGATAAGATTCCAAAGTTTAAAATCCATTAAAATAAGGAAGATCTTCATTCGGGTCTTACAATAGGTGTAGTCCGTCCCATTGAACATGGTTGGACGTGTAATAGAGTGGTCCTCTTGGTTTCCGGCGTATGTCATCTCTCTTGGGTTTTAATCTGTTTGAGAGTTAACCTTGCTCTGATACCAATTGTTTGGATCAAGAGCACTAAGGGGGGGGGGGGTGAATTAGTGCAGCGAAAACTTTCGACGATTTAAAACAATGTTTGTACGATAAAGACGAGTTCGGTAAGAAAGCCGATTCAGAAATCACTTTAACTTGTCATCAAGCGAGATGTAGTTAAAGTAAAGATATAGAGACAGTTTGCAGTTAAGATAGAGAACATAATGTAATTGCAAATCGAAATATGACGTTCGTACGATAAAAGCGATTTCGGTATGAAAGCCAATTCGGAAGTTGCTTTAACTTAGATTAGGCGAAGTGTAGTTAAAGTAAAGCTATGGAGGCAGTTTGCAGTTAAGATAGAGAACAGAAAGTAAACGCAAACCGAAATTTAGAGTGGTTCGATCAATCTTGACCTACATCCACTTTTGGCTTCCTCCTTCGATGAGGTCACCAACGTCCACTAGAGGCCTTCCTTCAATAGGCGAAGGCCAACCACCCTTTTACAGTTTCACTCCTTTTGACGGGCTTAGGAGACAATCCTTACAGAATTTCTCTCATCTCTTGAAAGCTCAAAACTTGGAAGAAAAGAGGGAGGAGAACTTCTAGCCTTTACAATACTTTTGAGCTCTAAAAATCACATAGTAAAATTGGATTTTCGATGCTCTTTCATGCAGGAAAGGGTGGGGTATATATAGGCCCCAAACTTGTTTGAATTTGGAGCTCAAAAATATCATTTTCTAGATTTTCGGGGTCCTGGCGGTACTACCTCTTAACTGGGGCGGAATAATCGCTTGGCAGCTCGGAGACTGAGCTTTTGGGCGGTGCCACCGCCTGACAGGGGCGGTTGCACCGCCCAATCTCACTCGAATATTGAGCCCAGGCGATGCCACCGCCTAGTCTCGCTTGGAGACTAAGCCCAAGTGGTGCCACCGCCTGACCTGGGCGGTTGCATCGCCCAGCTTTCCTTGGAGACCATCTCCTAGGTGGTGCCATCGCCTGGCAGGAATTCTGGTCTGAATGGGTTGATCCATTCGGCCCAATTTGGGTATATCAAAGGCCCAATTGCCCCTATATTAAGTTAATGGGATCACCTCCCATTCCTAATTTAATCTACATGGTAACTACGATATTTCTTAAGACTTTTACTGCAACTTGCTCCGGTGCGTCAATCGCTTCTTCTGGCGAGCTTCCGGCGAACATCGGACGAACCTTCGGCGATGCACCGGCGGACATCCGGCAAACTCCTGGACTTGCAATGATCCACTTGGCGAGTTCCGACGAGCTTCTTTGGCAAGCTCCTGGACTTCTCATATTTGTTCCTGCAGAACCTCCGACGACCGTCTGGACTTCCGTCAAACTCTCGAACTCCCAACATGATCATAGTTTTTGACTCCGGCATAACTCCTGCTGCATGTCTTTCTTCCATCATAGTTAATCATGCACACTTATCTCAACATATAGATTAGATAAATGACAATTGACTTCATTATCAAAATTCAAGATTCAACAACAACCGCATGTTGCCATCACTATAGCCTCAACCCCACTGCCTGGTGATCACCCTTTGGGTCACAACAACAGCAGCCATATCGATGCAGTCGCCTTCCAGCCCCATCGCTCTCACCCCACGCAGCAATAGAAACAGGGCAGTAACTCTTCCTCCAACACAGCAACCGCAGCACTGCCCTCGACGTCCACCTTCTCGGCAACTTCGCATCAACAGTGCCGATGCCCTTGACTGACATCAAAAACAAGAGTTGAGATTAAAGATTTGCAGTCATACGTAATGGCTACTGATAAATTAGTGAAAGCACTAATGGAAGCATTGGAAACCAGAATTGAGAATCGTCTACAAGAAATCCTTCATGATTTTAAAAAGAGCCTACTGGAGAGCCTCAGCAAATTTCAACAAAATAGGGGCTTAAGTTCTGCATTGCATATATCTGAAAATACAGGAAAAGGGCTCCAAGATTATGACACAAACTACTCACACATGAAGGTGGAATTTCCAAGATGGAAAGATGGAGATCTGACCAGTTGGATCTCTAGGGCAGAAATTTTTTTTCATTTTAACAAAACCCCAGAAGAATCTAAGGTAGAAGTGGCCTCAATCCAGCTTAATGGAGATGCAATCCAATGGTACGATTGATATGAAACTTTATATGGAGTTCCTTCATGGGAACAGTTCAAACGAGAGCTTCTTGTTTGCTTTGGCCCATCCGAATGTGAGAATGTTGTTTGCCAGCTTGCCAAAATTCATCAGACTTCTACAGTGTTAGAATATCAGAGTAGGTTTGAAAGATTGTCAAATCAAGCTAGAGATTGGTCAGATTGATAACTTTTGGATATATTTATTGAAGGGCTTATTCTAGAGATCCGGTGTGAAGTTAAGGCTCGTCAACCCCGCACTCTGATAGCTATGATCTCATTTGCACATCTACATGAGAAAAAAATTAGCAAGGAAAGATCAGTAAGGGGTTTGTACTATGATGAAAAATGGAGTATGGAGTACCGATGTAAATAAGGGCAACTTCTGATGATTGAACGAATTGGAGAGGAGCCGAAAGCTAAGAATTTGGACTCCGATCATGAAGGTATAAATTCTAATGAAGATATTGAACCTACCATATATACAATGTATATATTAGCTGACTACTCTAACCCACAAACTATGGAAGTTGGCGGAACTCTAGAGTATCAACCTATTTTAGTTTTGATTGATACTAGTAGCACTAACAATTTTATGGATAGTGAGACTATTGACCGATTTGCTCACCACATTGAAGACTATGACAGATTCAAAGTAAAGATCATTGATGGATGGATTTTCACTTGTGATAGCAAAGGTTCAAAGATAAAATTGATTATACAAGGCCAGAAGTTTCTTGCAACGATTACTACACTGAAAGACCGACCTATTGCTTACATTATCAAAAAGTGGAGACCATACTTACTTGATCAACGGGTTGTGATGCATTGTAGATAGTCTATGACTAAAGTGCTAAAAGAGAAGCTCCCCAAGATTGATGTTGCTCAGCCTTGAGGACAAGGCTGATTTAAAGAGGGAGGAATTGTTAGGACCCTTTTTCTGAGCTTTTGAATAATGTTTATTGAGTCGGTTTAGTCCATTTGTTTATTGACTCTGTTTAGTTTAGTTAGAGTCGGATATAGGTTTATTTAATATTTATTTATTATTAAGAGTCTAAGTCCAAGTGGACTATAGGTGGAACTCTATAAATAGTGATGTAACCCTTTCTTTAAATCAATCAATCAATCAATGAAATGTTATTCCACTCTGTGGACAAACCCTAAGAGGTCGATCCCCTCGAAGTGATCAAGGAGAGTCGATCCTCTCGAAGTGATCAAGGAGGGCCGATCACCTCGAAGCGATCAAGGAGGTCGATCCCCTCGAAGCGATCATTATCATTCCCTTTTCTCCCCTTTCTTCCACGATAAGACCGTAGGGTCTTATCAATTGGTATCAGAGCCTTATCATTTCTTTCATTTATTTTACGATAAGATTTAGGGTCTTATCATTTGATATCAGAGCAACGATAAGACTTTAGGGTCTTCCCATTTGGTATCAGAGCGATGATAAGACTTTAGGGTCTTATCAGATTTTGTATTACTTTTCGAGTTTTGTTGGATGGTTTTCATATAAAAAAATTGAGTATACTTATATAAAATCAATCACATAAAATGAAACACATAAAAAGAAAAATCAAATCTTTTGTCTAAAGAAACAATAATGTGTATCATATTGATTTCTGTATTGATTTCTGACTTTGATTGAAAACGATCAATGAAATCATGTTTGTTGTTTTTAATAAAAGTTTTGGTACAATGCTTGATGACTTTATTCTATGCATGAGATTTTGAAGTTATACATGATAGCTTTTGTATGGAAGGCTTGATGATTTTTGTGATGAGTCTTGTCCTTGGTTTTCGATTTTAAACATGATGCATGGTTTTGATATAAGAACAAATATTTGGCCATGCTAATATAAAGTCAATCATACAAATTGAAACTAAAGAAGATTAGATATCTTTAAGAATCATTCAACATTATGTTCAATGAAACTATACTTAATGTCTTAATGAAAATGTTAAGAGATTTGATATCATGCTTAATTAGTTTATAGTTTGAAATTGTGCATGTTTTAATTTGAAACTATAATGATGCACAAACATATTGAAATAATAATGACATTTTATCTTTGTCATAATTTGAAAATTGATGTAAAGGGAAATGATTTACATCATTGTATTATTATTCCTCTCTTTTTGCCAATGAAAAAGGGAGAGAAAGAATTTCTAGCGTGCATATTATGAAAAGAGGCAAACTTGTTAGCTTGCACAAGTCAAGAAGATGCAAAAACATGTTAGCTTGCTCATCTCAAAAGAGAAGCAAAGATTACTAACTTGCATATTTCAAGAACCAAAAGTTGCCTTCTTGAACATCTTAAATATTGCTAGCTTACATGATGTAAAACACATAATTTTTACTAGCTTGCAATGATGATAAAACTTGAGACTTATTATGCAATGATTTGAACTTGGAGGTCTAAAAACACTTACTAGTTGCACTTCTCCTTTTTGTTGATGACAAAGGGGGAGAAGTATGATGTTATGCATAAGTTTATGATAACATGTTGCTTAGATTTTTGAATCCAAGAGTCTCTATCAATATGGCATATTGATAGTGAGAGTTTATTTAAACTCCGAGAGTTTGTTTAAACTCCATCATCAATTGGTTATCATCATCAAAAAGGGAAAGATTATTGAATCTCGGATTTTGATGATGAAACCAATTGATAAGTGTTTATGAATTGATCTATGTTTTGAGTGACGTAGAATGCTTCGATCAGGATGAGACAATTAAAGTAGGAAGAATAATGTTGGACCGGTGGAACATGTCAGAAGATTGGATGTCTAGCCGGAGGTTCGGATGATGTGTCAACAGAAGGCTTCGGGCCATAGATTCAAGCATCGGGCTAAGAAGAGTGGAAATTGTGCCAAGGATATCAGAGTTGCAGAGGTCAACTAGCCGATTGAGCAATAGGCTGTAAGAGAGGACGATGCGTCGAAGAATCGGATGAAGCGTCGATGGACCAATGACATGCCGGACAACATGATTCATGCTTAGTAATAATTGTCTAGATCGAAGTGTGTATTTACATGTGTAGGATTAACTACGATAGCAAGGCATAAAGCAAAATGAAGTCCTGGAGTCAAGAACGAGATTTCGTTGGGAGTTCAAGAGTTCGTCGGAAGTCTGGACGTTCGTCAGTAGTTCTATCGGAATTGACCGAGAATCCCAGAGCTTGCCAAAGAAGCTCGTCAGAACTCACCAAGAAGATCATCATGAAGTCCAGGAGCTTGCCGGGAGTTCGCTGGAACATTGCCGAGAGATCATTAGAAGTTCGTCGAAAGATCGCCGAAAGCTCACCGGAAGAAACCTAGGCTTACAGACTTTGTTTAGCTTAGTAAATATCTTAAAATTCATAGTTAGCACATAATAGAGATTAGAATTAGGCCAACCTAATTAGGGGATAGTTGGGCCAAGTTTGGACTGTGTTGGTCTAAGAGAAAGGCCCAAACAGTGACCAAACTAGTGAAACCATCATGGCATAGTCTCCAAGACTGTGTCAGGCGGTAGTACCACTAGTCTGGGTGGTGGTACCGCCTAGTGTCAGGTTGTAGGCAGTGGTACCGCCCAGTGCAGGTGGTGGTACCGCCTGTACCCTGAAATTTTGGGGGTTTGAATTTTGGGCTCCAAATTTGAATTCATTTGGGGCCTATAAATACCCTAGCTATTCCTTCATGGATAAGCAAGAAATATTGAGAAAAACCCTATGATTCTAAAGTTGTAAACCTTAGAAAGTTGAGTTCCGTCCTCCAAAAGCTTAGAGAGAGTTCTAAGGGAGGTGTGAGAGGGATACCTTATAAAAGTGAGTTGGTAAAGGTTGTCTCTTAAACCTGTGAAAAGGAGAAGAGGGGTGTAAAAAGGTAGTTGGTCTTCGCCCATTGAAAGAAGACCGATAGTGGATGCCGGTGGCCTCGAGGGAAGAGGAATCAGTGAAGTGGATGTAGGTCACGACGACCGAACCACTATAAAAATCTGGTTTGCATTTCTCTTGTGCAATTTACTTTACTGCAAACCACTTTACTTGCTTTACATCCACTACGCTCTTCCATATGCTTTCAAAGTTAATACCTTTACGAAATGGTTTTTCGTCGGAAACAGATTTAATCTCAACAAAGTGTTTAACCGATGTAATTTTTACCACTACACTAATTCACCCCCCTCTTAGTGCCGACTCTTTTCCTAACAAATAGTTGTTGTAGTTGCTTCTTCAATTCCTCTAGCTCAAGTGGTGTCATTCCGTAGGGAGGCTTAGATATTGGAGTTATCCCGGTGACCAAATCAATAGTAAATTCACCCTCTCTATATGGAGGTAAACCAAACAAGTCATCTAGAAATACATCAGGGAACTCTTTGACCACTGAAATTTCATTTATGTGAGTTTCTTGATTTGAATGCTCCTTTACACACACAATATAACAAAAACAACCCTTCTGCATAAGACGATAAGCTTGAAGTGCTGATATCAAGCAAGGAGGCAAATCATACCTAATACCCTCAAAGTAAAATATAGGTTGATCTGATATGCAGAAAGTAATTATTTTTGTATAGCAATCAATACTAGCATGATAGGAAGATAGCCAATCTATGCCAAGTATAATATCAAAACCTTGGATCTCTAGGAGAATCAAATCAGCAAGAAGTTTATATTCTCTGATAGAAATCAAACAAGACGGATAAACAAAGTTTGTTGTCAAAGAATCCCCAACAGTAGTAGTTACATATAACATATAATCCAAGGGTCTAAGTTGAATACCCAAGTAACAAGTAAAGTATTGTGAAACAAAAGATAAGTTGGAACGAGAATCAAACAAAACTTTTGCATTTCTTTTAGAAACATGAAGAATACCTTCAACCAGTTGGAGTCTTGTTCAGTAATAGCATATACTCTACCATGGGCTGTTGACTTAGGAGGCAGTGGCTCTTTCTTCTTGTTCAATGAGCAATCTCTTAGTTTATGATCTAACTTCTCGTAAGCAAAAGAAGCTTTATTTGTCCAAAAATATTAACTTGTTTCATGATTTAATCTGCATTTAGCACATGACTGAGTCATATGTGGTGGTTTTCCTTTCTCAAATCTAGACGTCTTGACCCTCTTATAACTTGTTTCAGATTCATTCCCTCTCTTACTTTTGCTAATAAGCTTCTTATCTTTCTTGTCCCTAATTTCTTAAATTTACTCCAAGTCTCTTTCAATTATCAAAGCCCTTTCGGCCACATCGGCATAAGTTTGGAGTTTTAATACTGATATCCAACTTTTTATAGTTGGCCTTAGGCCCCTTTCAAATTTTTTTGTTTTTCTAATTTTATCATCAGTGAATTTAGATTCATACTTTGCAACCGTCAAATTTCCCTGGATGAGATCCAAGAAATCCAATTCTTTCTACTCTCTAATGTAATCTAGAAAATATTTATCATTGAACTTTTCTATGAATACCTTCCATGTGATTGGCTCATATTTGATTTCAAAAATCCTTTTAATCATTTTCCATCAGTGCTCAACCTCTCCTTCCAACATAAAGGCTGCAAGAAAAACCTTCTGATCATTAGGGCAATTTAAGACATCAAATATTTTCTCTATCTGCATCGTCCATCATTCTACTACCATTGGATTAGGCTCACCACTAAAACTGGAAGGACTAAGCTTCTTCAACTATTCAATTCCCAACCCAATCTGGTTTGATGTCCCTGTTTCATCATTTCTTCCTTGTCGGACTTGTTGTTGCATCACTTGTGTCATAGTCTCCAGAGTTCTCATAATTCCCCTCAATTGATCAATAGTAAATGCAATAGGAGAACCAAATGACCTCATCATCCTTGCTTCCTAAAACCAACAAAAGAGAATTTTTTTATCAATCTCTGAATAAAAGTCACTAAACCTCCAAATTTTATTGCTCATCTAACATATCAAAAAAATTAGTGATTCTCAAATCATGCTCTGATACCATCTCTATCACGCTCCCTGAATTTACTCCTCATTCGGGAGGTATGAACCTAACTCAAAATCAATAATATTATAATTTAACAATAATTCAGGATCCAAACACACATTTGAGGCCACTAAGAAAACATTCAAGTCAAAATTCACCTCTATAATCCACAATTTATAAAACCTATGCAGTTTATCATCATACCATCATATCATTTAATGATTCACAAAATCCAAAGCCAACTCAATTAAACCCTAACCATATCATAAATCCATAAGCATGGGAATCTATACAATCACAAAACCAACATGTACCATATGTTTATATCATTACATAATTTAAACTTAATATTCCCAAAATCCCGATATAAGGGATACTTTTTAAATATTTATAAGATACATCAGTCTAGATTTATCGTTGATACACACAAAAGGAACTTACATAACATTAACTTATCAAGTATGAAAGATTTGCCCCAAAATCTTCTAGCTTTCCATTGCCTCAACCCAATTTATACAATTTAGCGAGCGATAAGCTATCCTGAAAAATTTATATAGCAACGGGGTGAGCATATAAAGTTCAACAAGTGACTAACATATCTATAGCAAAGAGGACAATTTTCAAACAAATAAGGTATCAAAATACAAAGCAGATATACAAGATGAAACAAAAGCATGTTTAATTTGAATGTAGAATTATAATGACGTATCGTTCAAAGCATGTTTTGTTCATACAATCGAGGAAAGGTAATTGGAGCATATCATTTACATAAGGAGAATCTCCATGGCATATAGTATTTTTCAAGGCATAAAAAATACATATAAACATTTTGGAACATATCGAAGAACAAAACATAAACAAAAGCTCAAATGTCACATGATGTTGCATTAATTTTATTCTTATCCAAAGTATGCATAGAAACATAGCCAAAGCTTTAGATATCATGTCAAACACAGAGAAGGTGAAATGGGATCATAACATAATATGGTCCATTCATTTCTGAATGACTACCAAATATAAGTCTCCCACGTTTGGGAGTTCCATCCACCCACGTCTGAGTGAAATCATAGGGGGCTGGCAAAGCATCGTGAGCTCTAAACATAACTCCCTTTACAATTTTTGAAAAATGTTCAAATTTATCCCACAAACACCGAAGTACGAAAGGATAGTGAACAAAAAAATTGGGACATATCGGAAAACACATGCGGAACAATGGAATGTATGTGCATATACGAAACATTGCGATACAAATATGAACTTTATATAATGAAATCAGGGATACAAATAATTAAAGGACAAGAGTATACAAGAATTTAAAGTAGTAATGTAAAGCTCAACTGAAGTAAGGGTTTTTACCGAAATTGATTTCCAAAGTGAAGAAACAAGAAGAGGCGAAATCAAGCAGAGCTCGATTTTGGTAGAATTTAAGAGGCACTTTGTATGAATTATTTGGATAACCAATTATACTCCAATTTATACAACATAGGTCTCATTCGAAAGATGTGTCAATCTAGTTTTAGGTAAATTAAGTTTTGCATGAATTAGAGTTTACAACAAGGAGTTACAAATAATTTTGTAGCGAAAGGTCTGAAAACATCAGCTCTATTTTACTAAATCCACATGGTCGATGAAAATAGATGTTTCAGTTTATAATTATACTCCAAAAATTACAAATCAAGAAAGTATAGAAAGAATTTTGAGTCTAGTTTCCAATAAATCATACTTTGTATGAATTTGAGTTACCAGCAGAATGTTCTATGTAGTTAAGAAACAAGAGGTCAGAAATTACAGTCCTTGTTTTGCAGAATCTGTAGGGTTAATTGAAATAAAAGTCTTAGTAGGTATTTAAACTCTAAATCATTCAATCTAGGTATCAAAATAAAGATCTTTGAGTCTACTTTCAAATAAATTAGGTTTTTCCTAAATCAGAGTTTAGTACTAAACGTTAGGTCCGAAATAATGTATAGAGGTTTGAATACCGAAAAATTACAGATTCATGGTTTTATATCAAAATGAAAGAAATGTCTGGTCCTAAGCTGAAATCTTCGAATTATATAAAAATTATGATGAAAACAGAGATTAGGAATTCTATGGGATGGGGTTAGAATACTTGCCTTAGAAAAGTTTGATTTTCAAATATAGGGAAATTGATGCAAAATCGCAAGCAAGACAAAGCTTTTTCTTCTTCTTCTTCTTCTTATCAAACCCATGCTGCAGCAAGTATCCCTCTTTTGTTAAGTTTCCTTTAATCTCTCATTTAATTACTTTTGGCTAACACAAGGGTTGCAAGGTTACAAAGTGACAAGCATGCATGAAAGGCGCCAGGTGTCATCCTTAGAATAAACATAAGTGGAACCAACCTTAGGTTAGTTAGTGACACATATCCATCATTTTTTTTTCTTTAACTTAAATCTAAATCTTTCATAAATCATATCAAAATTTTAATATTTACTCTTAGGTCCCTAACCATAAATTTTTAATATAATATCATTTAATATAAAAAAATATTTAAATAATCCTCATATTTACAAACAAGCATTTACTAAATTTTAAAAAATGGGGGATGTTACAGGTATTGTCAAACCCATACGGTTTCTACTCGAGTCTCGCTCTATTTAAATTCTCCTAGAGAATGACCCTAGCTATGGATTTGTGTGAGCAAGAAGATATGAGATATTCCTCTCATGACTCCGAGAGCAGATGATCCTTTATCGACACTCAATAGCCCTCGTAAGATTGGCTACTACTCCCGATGACCGACTATGCTAGATTTGAAACCTCCAGACATATAAATCTAATATCAAATAGTAGAATACTCATATAGAACATCGTTGGTGTCTCAAGTTTAAGGGTTAGATATACCACTATGTCATGGCCTTAGCTGGTTTTGCCTAAGTCGTGTGGCACCCTTGCGTGTGCATCTGCAAAAGTCAACCTCCCCGAAGCCTCCCATGTCCCTTAGGACCCACAAAAGAGAGAACGGGTTAGAGAAAACATCTCATTCGGGACCCACAAGCAAATATTTCCGAAAACACTTCATAGACAATGCAAATTACAAACATACTTTACAAGCGCTGAACAGTTGCACAACAAATGGTCAAAATGGTCCACTACAGACTGAAAATCTCTCACACGTGTCCACATGACATAACCTTTATTTACAAGCTTAAAGCAGCCACCAACCTAACTAAAATGGGACTATTAAGCCTTCGACCGTCCCTCTACTTGTTGTACAAAGCATGAATATATCAAAAGATACAGACATACATAAGTATTACATCAAACATCCTGTTTCGAAGTTTATCCGTGACATTCTCTCCCACTTATTCCTTCGACGTCCTCGTCGAAGCCTTTGCCGACTCTGCAACTCCTTGCCTTTGCTGAGTCTTCAATCTTTTGCTCCAGCTACAATGCGCCTCCTGGCTCCCAACTGCTCTCCGCTACTAATTTTTTTTTTTTAGTAGTCGAACATTTGATCCGCCATGCTGCTTCAACTCGCTAATGACTCTGACTCTTGTGTGGGGTTGGTTGAGTTGTGTTGATCCCTATTGGTTCTTGTGGATCCTCCAGATGAAGGGAAAAGACCATCCTTACTACGCTAGTCTCTCAAATACCTCATGCTGCTTGAACTGGGTGGATGCTTGTTGGAGCTTTAACGAGCATCGTCTCGCAAACTTCTGAAGTTTTGGGTCCTTCCTCCATAAAATTTGCCCATTGACTCTTCTTTCACTTAGTTGTCACTTCCAAGTAGGTTCGCATCACTTACACTTTCGATTGTCATTTCGTTGGGAAATGAAGCGGATAATCTACTCTCAATAGCATTGATCACCATTGGTGAGGATTTGACAACCATTGTCTTCCATTATCTTCGAAGGGTCTTTGAACTTGTGCAGAGCTCCTCTACTGGATAGATAAGAGAATTGGGGTACTCGGTTTTGCCCATTTTCTTAAGGATTGAGAAGGCAAAGGTTACTTGACTTCGCCCGCCTCCTCGAGGTTGTACTCCATGCATCGAGCTGGTTACTGGCCTTCGTCTGCTCTTTGCTCACACTTCTGAAGCACTTGAAGTGTTTGCACTCCTTGTGTTGAGTTAGCTACTGTGATTCACCTTCTCAATACTATTGAACTTCTGGAATGCAAGAAGTTTTCACCCCAACTTGGAGTAATTCTCTAATAGATTTGGTCACCTCTGGGATTGTACCTGTTAGGATCGGAGAGGCACTAAGAGGGGGGGGGTGAATTAGTGCAACGGTAAACTAATGTTGGTTTAAAAACTTTCGTATGATAAAAACCAATATCGATGAAAAGTGATTTTGGAAGCTTGATAACTTAGAAGTGTATGGAAGCGTAGTGACTAAGTAAAGAAGTTTGCAGTATGTAAATGGCAAGAGTAGGATGCAAACCAGATAACACAGTAGTTTTAAAGTGGTTCGGTCAAAATGACCTACATCCACTTACGAAGCCTTCTTCGAAGAGGCTCCCAACTTCCACTAGTAAATCTCTTTGTAGGGGGAGGACTAATACCCCTCTTACAACCTTTACAAGTGGTTCACACTCTTACAATTCTTTTTAACAAGATGGGAGGAGGTGAACACTCAAGCAATTTGAAAAACAAGACTTGCTAAGACTTTTCTAAGGCTCTTATCTCAAACTATTGCTTTGCAAAAGGTGTCTTCTCTATTGAGAATTGAGGGGTATTTATAGGCCCCAAGAGGATTCAAAATTTGGGCTCTAATTTTGAATTCCTCTTGGGTTTCCGAGACTGGCAGTGCCACCGCCTATCAATGTTTGTCAAGCAGGCGTACTGGTGGTGCCACCGCCTGGTCTCGAGTGCTGGGCGGTGCCACCGCCTGGTCTCAGGTGCTGGGCGGTGCCACTGCCTGACACTTCGGGTTCTGGGCGGTGCCACCGCCTGTCCTTACAAATTTCTAGTTGGGCTTCACGTCCCACCCAAACCAAGTCACTTTTGGGCCTAGTTGGCCCCTAACCAAGGTATAGGATTGTCCCTTAATCATAACCCTGATTACTTGTGAACTATATACCTAAAAATATAATCCTAAGAAAGTGTTTAACCGGCCAACGTCAAGTTTTGTTTCGGTGAGCTTTCCCGTGTTCTTCCGGTGGACTTCCGATATGCCCTCGGGTTTCTTCCAGCGGACTCCCAACAGGCTCCCGATCTTGTGACGAATTCAATGAGTAGCCGAGCCTTCTCGGTGATCTCTGCGAACCTCCGACGATCTCTTCGGTAGACTTCCCAAAGTTCCGACAAGTCTCCGATCTTTCTTGGTTGGTTTCGACAACATCTCCGACGAATCTTCGGACTCTCAAACGTCCATCGAACTTGACTTCGGTATCCTTGCTTTATGTATTTAGGCTGTCGTAGTTAATCCTGCACACTCAACTTCAATAATATGGATTAGATCAATTAACCCATCAATTGATTTCATCATCAAAATCTGAGATTCAACAATCTCCCCCTTTTTGATGATGACAATCAATTGATGACGGAGTTAAACATAACTTCCCCTATCTATATGCCATATTGTGAGAAGATAAAACCACTTGAATTCCATCCTTTGAATTCAAGTATAAATCAATAAGTTCTAACGTTGAATTTATCGTTGTCTTATTAAGCATGAGCAAATACGAACCTTCGTATTTCTCATAATTTTCAGCTATTGAAAATCATTTTCAAGTCAAATGATAAGAGACAATTTTCACTTTGACAAGAGATAAAAAAATATGATAAAGATTTTTAACATGAATTTCATGATATAAATGTGAGGAATGATTTCATATGATCAACCAATCTTGCGATATACTCAAAGATTAAGACATATAAGACAAACAAGGCATATAAGATAAGCTTTTGTAATTCATATAAGTCATGCTATCGATGCACATAAGTTATACAAGTCATCACTTCTCCCCCTTTGTCATCAACAAAAAATAAGGAGATGAGACTTGAAACACATAGTTTGTGATCATAAAATCAAAAGAAGTAAGCATAAAAATTAATCATACAAAATTCATAATTCAAAATTAATCTCGCAAGAAATATTTATCCAGATTCAAAACCAAATCAGTAATTATCCAAAATTTAATAATACATCTTAAACATAGGTTCAGTTTTTGTTCAAAAGAAGATGATAGACTTCTAACTTCACATTAAGAGTAATCATAACAGAATAAGAAACTACATCGATTAATCCATAGGAGGTAAGCCATAGTACTGATATATGACATCTATTTTTTGATTCATATGTTGTAGTTCCTTCAAAATTTCAATTTGCTGGATTTGAATTTGTTCTTGCTGTGATTTGATCTGATTCAATTCTACCATAATGAGTTCTTCGGAGGATGAAACAGGAGCCGAAGGTGCTATGCCAAAGGGACTAGGAGGAGAAGATTCATTTCCCCTAAGAATTGGTGTTTCGGGGTGTTCTACTGGTGGGGGAATTGGATCAGTCCTTCTAGGTTGCCTAACCTATATACCGTTGCTAAATGTGCACCTAAGTCTTTTCAGCAGATTTCTATTGATAATGTTATACCAATCACTTTGAATTGTTTCTTCATCGGGTGGGATACAAATGTCATGGGCAAGTAGGAATCAAGTGATTAACCCTCCATATGGCAACATAGTGTCTTTAGCTATAATATCTTGCATGTGTTGCCAGATTGAGTATCCAAAACAGTTATATTGACCGGTCATAATCCAATACATGGTGCTTATTTCTATTTGACTCATTTCATCAAGATGAAATTGCTTAGGGAATAGTATGCTAGTTATGATATGATGAAGGATTTTAGAGTTAAAGGGCAGTAGGTGCTCACAACTCTTGGGTATTATGCCGAGGTCAGGATTTGCAAAAATAGTTTCGACGGCTTCGGAGTAAGTTGCTCCGATTGTATTGACATCCTATTTACCTCTAAAATAACAGCCCCTATCTTTTTCACTGATTCCAATCAGTTCACAAATAGTACTATAAAAAATTCTAATTTGTGTCCCTCGTAGGTAAGTACTTAGGCTATCATTATCCACATATAAGTTTGCATAAAATAGCCTAACTAACCTATGATAGATTGGTTCATTTATTTGTAGTAGAGGTAGGGCATCTAGATGTGCAAACCACCTAATGGGTTCTAGGTTTCCTAGTTCATTGAGATCAACGTGTTTACTCTTATGGATACATCTTATTTCAAAATTTGGAAACCTAAGAGCTACTTCTTTGGATCTAAAAAGGTTTTGGTCATGTGAATCTCCTTCAACCCTTTTCCCTTTTGATCTTTTAGGAGCCATTATCTAAACAAGATGATAGATGAAACTGTAAGGAGTAGGTAAAATAATGAGAAGAGAGGAAAAATTTCAGATTTTATCTTATTGAGAATCTCTTAGAAGATGGAGAGCTTGGACCAACAAGAATCACTCTCCAAGGCTTCTAAATGCTGGAATGAAGGTTTAGAGAGGTTGTGGGAGAGCTTGAGGCATTTCTCACTAGTTGGGGGCGGTGTCACCGCCGGCCCTAACCCCTTGACTTATAAAGGGGCTCTCGGGCAGTGCCACCGCCAAAACAAGCGGTGCCACCACCTGGCGCCCAAGCGCTCAAGCGGTGCTATTGCTGATCCTAGCGGTGCCACTGCTGGCTTGCCACGGAAGAGAAGAAAAAATTCTTTCTTCCCCCTTCTTGATTTTCAGAGGTGTTTGACTCAAGATAGGTTGAGATATTGAGTTGTAGTTTAATATATCGTTTGGAATTGAAAGAGTAGGATGAAATCAAATCCATAAAAGAACGGAACAAGGATGAGACATTTTTTGAAAAATACATTCAAACAACCTTATTTTCAGGGACAATTTAACATACCTAGTTCCCTTCTAATAAATTCAAATTGGTCTTCATTTAAGGTTTTTGTAAAAATGTCTGCTAATTGATGCTTTGTGTCAATAAATTCTAGAACGACATTATTGTTAAGGACATGATCGCATATGAAATGATGCCTAATATCTATATGCTTAGTTCTAGAGTGATGAATCGGATTTTTGGTAAGACATATGACACTTGTAATATCACATTTTATGGGAATGTTTTTCAAGTGAATTCCATAGTCTTCTAATGTATTTTTCATCCAGACAACTTGTGCACAGCATGCACTTGCAGCAATGTATTCGGCTTCCGCCATAGATAGCGCAACTGAATTTTGTTTCTTGGAAGTCCAAGAAACAAGTGCATGTCTTAAAAATTGGCATGTTCCGGATGTACTTTTTCTATCTATCCTGCATCCGCCAAAATCGGCATCTGCATAAGCTATTAAATCGAATTTATCGGACTTTGGATACCACAATCCTAAATTTGGAGTTCCTTTAAGATATCTAAATATTCTTTTAACACTCTTAAGGTGAGATAATTTAGGATTAAATTTAAATCTAGCGCAGAGTCCTACACTAAACATGATGTCTGGTCTAGTCGCGGTGAGGTAGAGTAGACTACCTATCATTCCCCTATATGGTTTTTGGTCGAAATTTTTAATATTTTCATCCATATCTAACTTAGTTGAAGTACTCATAGGGGTGTTTATCACTTTTGAATTATTCATGTTAAATCGTTTTAACAATTCTAATGTATATTTTGATTGGTTAAGAAATATACCATCATTGAGTTGTTTAATTTGTAATCCCAAAAAGAAGGTTAATTCACTCATTAAACTCATTTCAAATTCGTGACTCATGCATTTGGCAAATGATTCACATAGTGATTCATCCGAAGAGCCAAAAATAATATCATCAACATAAATTTGTACAATAAGAAAATTGTTTTCAAAATGTTTGATAAACAATGTAGTATCAACCTTGCCTTTGGTAAAATTATTTAAAATAAGAAAGGAACTAAGCCTTTCATACCAAGCTCTAGGAGCTTGTTTCAAGCCATAAAGAGCCTTAGTCAATTTGAATACATGATTAGGAATAAGAGAGTTTTCAAATCCGGGAGGTTATTCAACATATACTTCTTCGGAAATAAAACCATTCAAGAAAGCACTTTTGACATCCATTTGAAATAGTTTAAAATTATTACTATTAGCATAGGTAAGGAGCATCCTAATGGTTTCTAATCTTGCCACAGGAGCGAAGGTTTCTTCGTAGTCGATACCTTCTTCTTGGTTAAAACCTTTGGCCACTAATCTAGCCTTGTTTCTAACCACGATACTGCATTCATCTTGCTTGTTTCTAAAGACCCATTTAGTACCAATGACTAAATGGTCACTAGGTCTAGAAACAAGCTTCCATACCTCATTCCTCTCAAATTGGTTCAATTCTTCTTGCATTGCAATGACCCAAAAATCATCTTTTAAGGCCTCGTCAATGCATTTTGGTTCGATTTGAGAAAGGAAGGTGGCGTTGGCACAAAAATTCTTGAAAGAAGAGCGAGTTTGAACCCCTTTTGATGTATCTCCTATAATTAGCTCCTTTGGATGAGCATCCATATACTTCCATTCCTTGAGTAAGGAAATTTCAGAAGAAGATGCATCCAAGATGCTATTTTGAGGAGGGGGTTCATTTAAATTTAAATTATCAAAACCAAGATCATCATCAAAATCATTTTTCTTTAAATTAAAAATTTCATTAAAAACTACATGAATAGACTATTCTATAACTAAGGTTCTTTTGTTAAAAATACAAAAAGCCTTAGAAACGGAAGAGTAACCAAGAAAGATGCCTTCATCGGATTTAGCATCAAATTTTCTTAAGGCATCCTTTTCATTCAAAATAAAGCATTTGCAACCGAAAACTTTAAAATAAGAAACATTTTATTTTTTGTTATTCCATAATTCATAGGGAGTTTTCGATGAAGACGGTCTTATTAGAACCCTATTCATGATGTAGCTGTTGGGAAATCCTTGGGGGCGACATCACATGTGCAGCAGAAGAACAAGAAAACAAAATCCCTGATTCCTAAAGAGATGTTCGTCATCGTGCGAAGATTGGTACGCAAAAATCCGCGAAACATGAAACTGCGTATAGAGTAGATTGTGTTACCTAGGGAGATCGTATATCCCTGTTTCCTTGCAGATCCTTAGGAGAGGGTGAAGGAGGTCAAGCGTCCTCCTCTCTAGCGGTGATCCACATAGCAGGGTTGCAACAACGCTCCTCAAAACTCCAAGCCTGCTCTGAGGTGGAGAGGGAGAGGAGAATAGGAAAAGCAAGCAAAGACTCTAGCCTATGAGGCTCTGAATCCCTCCTATTTATAGAGGTCCCCTATCAAACCCTAATGGGTCCTCCCTTAGTGGGTATTGGATCTACATCCAATAAGACAAGGGCTCCGTTGGATATCTCATATCAGAACCTCTACTCGTCGCAATACCTACCATATGTGTGTGACCCTCTAGGCCCAATATCGAGCTGGCCGTGAGTCATACCTATCAGAACTCCTTTTAACTCAGTGAATTATTATCTCTGTAATAATTCACTCGGCTTATCGACTACGGACGTACTAGGCCACTACACCATAGTCCCCAGACGATACAGGGGAATCCAATCCATTGGACCTGTTTGTCCTCAGTTACCGTGTACCTATAGTCCCTCATCCATCTAATATCCCAGAGACCGTATATTGAGCATGGTGCTATCAGACTCATACGGTTTCTACTCGAGTCTTGCTCTAATCGAATTCTCCCGGAGAACTCTTTCTCTCTCAACCCGAATGACCCTGGCCAGGGATTTGTCTGAGCAAGAACACATGGGATATTCCTCTCATGACGCCGAGAGTGGATGATCCTCTATCGACACTCAATAGCCCTCGTAAGGTCGACTACCACTCCCAATGACCAGTTGTACTAGATCTGGGACAGCCAAACCTATAAGTCTGGTATCAAAGAGTGGAGCACTCATACAGGACATCCTTGGTGTCTCAAGTCTAAGGACCAGATACACCACTAGGACTACGGAATCGATGTCTGACAATAAGGCATCATCAACCATCCAGCATTCCGTAAGCGGATCAATCAGTGAACTTATTCTCCAATGAGCACTTATACTGTATCCCTAGTGTCCCTACACGAGCAGCTATGAGACCAACTGCATCCATCATATGGACGGATATACAGCACACCAGTCTATCCGATTATCACGATGTCCCTCTCGAGTAACCTATGACCGGGATTATTTAGGACATGTGTTTAAAGGTGAATCGATCTCATTATTGTGATCTCATCACGATCTGATTCCCATTGCACAAATCCAAGGACATCACAATATATGTATGCATTTATGCAATAGTTATAAAGTGATATATGCCAAAATATAATAAGCAAAAAGATTCTATATTAAGTCACACGTGCCATCACTCACGTGATTGGCTTGCTGGGCACCTATGACTAGCAATCTCCCACTTGACCTAAAGCCAATCACCTATGTGTTTGATCCCCATTAGACCCCTGTGACGCTCAAAGACAAAATGAGACAACGACTTTATCAGTGGATCTGCACTATTATCTTCGGATGGAACTCTTTCCATTGCTACATCTCCTCAGGTTACGATCTCTCTAATAAGCTGGAACCTCCTCAGAACACTTCTGATGAGACCCGGGTTCCCTTATTTGAGTAATCGCCCCATAGTTGTCGCAATATAAGGAAGTCGACTTCTCGCTATCCGGAACGACTCTCAAATCTATGATGAACTTCTTCAACCAGACTCCCTCCTTTGCTGCATCTGATGCAGCAATGTACTTCGCCTCTTTGGTCGAGTCAGCAGTGGTATCTTGCTTGGAACTCTTCCAGCACACTGCTCCTCCATTCAAGATGTACACATACCCTGAATTCGACTTGCTATCATCGACATCAGACTGAAAACTTGAGTTAGTGTAGCCTTCAACCTTAAGGCTATTACCTCCATATACTAGTAAAAGATCCTTAGTCCTTCTCAAGTACTTAAGGATACACTTTACTGCTTTCCAGTGCTCCAAACCTGGATCCGTCTGATATCTGCTCGTGACACTCAAAGCATGCGCTATATCAGGCCTAGTACATAGCATGGCATACATGATAGACCCTATTGCTGAGGCATAAGGTATCATATCCATGTTCGCCCTTTCTTCTGGAATCTTTGGGGACATACTCGTAGAAAACGATATCCCATGTCTCATCGGTATGAGATCTCTCTTGGAATTTTTCATGCCAAACCTTTTGACAATGGTTTCTATGTACCTGGACTGGGACAAGCCAAGCATCCTCTTGGATCTATCTCTATAGATTCTAATCCCCAAAATATAGGATGCTTCCCCTAAGTCCTTCATGGAGAAGTGTCTAGATAACCAAGCCTTTACTATGGATAGCATTTCTACGTCATTCCTAATGATGAGGATGTCATCCATATATAACACCAAAAAAGTTGATAGCTCTTCCACTTACCTTTCTGTATACACAAGGCTCATCTTCGTTCTTAACGAAGTCATAAGATTTGATTGCCTCATCAAATCTTATGTTCCAACTTCGGGAAGCTTGCTTTAATCCATAAATGGATATAAGCAACCTACACACCTTATCTGGGCAGTTCTTGGACACGTATCCCTCAGGTTGCATCATATACACCTCCTCCTCGAGGTTCCCATTGAGGAATGCGGTTTTCACATCCATCTGTCAGATCTCATAATCATAGTATGCTGCAATAGCCAATAGAATTCTGATGGATTTTAGCATTGCTACGGGTGAGAAGGTTTCGTCGTAGTCAACACCTTGCCTTTGACGATACCTCTTAGCCACTAGCATTGCTTTATAGGTCTCTACCTTTCTATCTACTCCGATCTTTTTCTTAAAGATCCACTTGCAACCGATGGGTACAATACCTTCGGGCGCATCAATTAGGTTCCAAACCTTATTGGAGTACATAGAATCCATCTCAAAATTCATGGCTTCTTGCCACTTCCCGGAGTCTATACTCATAATAGCCTCCTCGTAGGTCTGAGGATCAATATCCTCTACATCCTCTCCTCTAATATATCCCACATATCTCTCAGGAGGATGGGATACTCTATCAGATCTGCGTAAAGTTGAAACTTGTGTATTAGGTACCTGAACAGACTCGGGCTGTAGAGTGGTGCTTGAGCTTGGTTCTCCAACCTCGCTCAATTCTATCATTCTCCCACTATCTCCGCCAAGAATGTGTTCCTTCTCAAGGAACACTGCTCTCTTAGCTATAAAGACCTTTTGGTCCTCGAGATAATAGAAATAATACCCACAAGTTTCCTTGGGGTATCCCACAAATTTGCATCATTCTGTCCTTGATTCTAACTTATCGGGGTTGTGTCTTGTAACATGGGCAGGGCAGTCCCAAATCTTAACAACCTTAAGATCAGGCTTCTTCCCTTTCCATATCTCATATGGTGTAGACACTACCGACTTAGTTGGAACTCTGTTCAGAAGGTAAGCTGCGGTTTCTAGGGCATATCCCCAGAATGAGATGGGTAGGTCAGCGAAACTCATCATGGACCGTACCATATCTAATAATGTACGATTTCTCCTTTCAGAGACACCATTGAGCTGAGGTGTATAAGGAGGTGTCCATTGGGATAATATCCCATGGTCCTTGAGGAACTGAGTGAACTCTATACTTAAGTACTCACCTCCTCGATCTGATCGAAGAGTTTTGATACTCTTTCCAATTTGGTTCTCCATCTCATTCTTATACTCTCTGAATTTCTCAAAGGCCTCGGACTTGTACTTCATTAAGTACACATATCCATACCTTGAGAAATCATCAGTAAATGTAATAAAGTAGGAGTAACCTCCAATGGCATGAGTTGACATGGGTCCACATACATCACTATGTATGAGTTCCAACAACTCAGTGGCTCTCTCTCCAGTTCCACTAAATGGAGAGTTGGTCAGTTTTCCACGAATGCAAGGCTCACAAGTTGCATATGACACATAGTCGAATGGATCTAGATATCCATCATTTAGTAACTTTTGAATCCTTCTTTCATGGATGTGACCTAGCCTTCAATGCCACAGGTATGCATTGTTCAACTCATCTCGTTTCCTTTTGGACACATTTACATTCATGATATGTGGAGTAGTGTCTAATATAAATAAACCTTTATGCAATGTTCCTTTCATGATGATCTTATCATCTAATAATATCGAACAACCATTGTTCTCAAAAACAAATTTATATCCACTAACGGTTAAACATGAAATGGAGATAATGTTTTTGATAATAGAAGGAACAAAATAACATGCATCTAATGCAATAAAAGCTCCACTAGGCAAATGTAGGGCGACCTCGCTAACAGCTACTACAGCAACTTTTGCTCCATTACCCATCTTGAGGTCCATCTCACCTCTCTCTAGTCTCTTAGGCCTTGCCAGAACCTGCAACGAATTATATATATGATAAGCACTACCGGTATCCAATACCCATATGTTATCATAAGAGTCTGACAAATGGAGACTGATCATGAATGTACCTGAAGATTCTCTAAGCTTCTATTTCGCCCTTTCTGCAAGACACTCTTTGCAGTTCCTCTTCCAGTGCCCATCTTTACCACAGTGGAAGCACTGGCCTTTGTCCTTTGCCGGATCTTTCTTAGCAACCTTTGCTTTACCTGGTTTGCCCTTGCCCTTTCCCTTCTTAAGGGACCTTTCTGCTTTCCTTTTCTTTCTGGTCTCACCAGTGTAGAGAACTGGCTTCTCTTTCTTAATAGTACTCTCTGCCTCCCTCAACATATTGAGGAGCTCTAGGAGAGTCACCTCAAGCTTGTTCATATTAAAATTTATTATGAACTGTGAAAAGGAATCTGGTAGGGACTGAAGCACAATGTCCACACACAAGTTATCCTTTAGGACCATTCCTAGACTTGTGAGTTTCTCTATCCACTCAATCATCTTTAGGACATGGTTCTGAACCGGTGTCCCCTTAGTCATCCTAGCGCGGAGGAGGCTCTTGGATATCTCATATCGCTGAGTCCTTCCCTGTTCCTCAAACAATTTTGCGGACATGTAGGAGAATATATCTGGCATCCATCTTTTCATGTTGTCTCTGTAACTCAAGAGTCATAGAGCCCAACATATAGCACTGAGCAAGAGTGGAATCATCAATGTACTTCACGTAGCGAGCGATCTTATCCTCGCTTGCCCCTTCTTCAAGCATAGGCATCACTGTATCAAGGACGTACACGATTTTCTCCGCTGTGAGAACAATTTTCAAGTTATGGAGCCAATCCGTATAATTTGGACCAGTGAGGCGGTTGACATCAAGTATGCCACGTAAGGGATTTGAAAGCAACATTTTCTGAAAATAAAGATGCAACAGAAATGAATAACATGCAGATTTTGCAAGAAATAAACTATCAAGATATGGACTTCTATCTTAATATGCTCCCACTATTTTACTAATGAGTCACGCGACACCCTCAACACGTGAAACGGAAGTCTCCGGCATACTTCTAGTGGGGATCAGGATCCAATCAGCGTCTTAGTGTAACCTCGAGGGACTCGACCAATCACACTAAGCCTAAAAGGTAGGCAACTCTTGCCGATCACAACTCCTTGTGATTCCCGTCCTGTTCGGCCTCCGAATCACCATGGCCTCGAGGGACTCGACCAACCATGATGCTCGGTTAAGTCAACACCTTCGTTACAAGATGAGTCTGATTTGATGATATACTCTCGAGGGACTCGACCAAGCATACAATGCCCTCAGGTCACCGGTGACATCTCTATGTCGTAAGCAAGATAGCGAATCGCGATATAGGTGAGTCTCGAGGGACTCGACCAACTCAACCTACACTGGGAATCGGTTCCTTCTCATAACGATGGAAGGCCACGTGGGTCAATCTAATTGCCTCACGTTTACCGACTTAATATTATCGAGAGATGTTTTTATGATTTGGTCTCCTAATATGACATGTCACACATATACATATTTAATATATATCTACATCGCATGTAAATATATATATATATATATATATATATATATATATATATATATATATATATATATATATATATATATATATCTAGTATGTGTATAAGCAATCACACTAGATGATCATGGACCACAACCTAATATGATTAAGCCCAAGCCAGTAGGCCTAATCACTCACATCAAGATCTATGTGTGCAACGGTGCATCTCCATGCCCTGTGATCGTCCATCTCGTCCTCGTTGGTTCCATCGACATCTTGATGCATCTTCATGCATCACGATCGTCCGTCTCGTGGGTCCCGCTATCGCATCCACGCTCCCGCTACGCCTCCTCATGTGATTACAACTAAATCATAGGCACGCAGGCTCGACAATAAACGAGAAATATAATGGAGGCTCGCAGACCTCAATAATAATAATCACAAGTACACACATCATACGGTCCATGATCATCCGTCCACACATCATACATCACATGTATAAATAATCATCATCATGTAGGACTACTAGATAATAATAAAAATAATAATCAACTAAACCTTTTAATTAATTAATATTTTCTGAAATCAAGGACATGTAGGGAATTTCTCAATTCTTAACGGTATTTTCATAATTTGGACAAAAGACATAAATTGAATTTCTCAAATTCACAGGGGCAAAACTATCTTTTTCCCAGAAAACCCTAATATCCTTTACTATTGCCGCCGCTGCCGCCACCCTACTGGCGGCGGCCTGTGCGGCGAGGGGCGGGGCGCTGCCCTCGCCTGCAGGCTATTAGGGTTATTTGTCCTTTCCCATCAAAGGGATTTGTTAGTGGAAGTTGGGAGCCTCATCGAGGAAGGCTTCGTAAGTGGATGCAAGTCATTTGACTGAACCACTTTAAATTAGTGTGTTCCTTGAATGTGTGAGTGTTTACCTTTTTGAAACCTTTATTTACATAGCAGTAAGCGTTTGGTTTTTATCTCCTTACTTTACTCGAGCTACTTTTACCAAGTCATTCTTTGTTGAATCGAAATCTCTATGCATTTACGAAATCATTTTTAAACTTACGAGTTTTAATTTGCTGCACTAATTTACCCTCCCCCCCTCTTATTGCCTCTCCGATCCTAACAGTCTTGCTATGTGGATCACCACTAGAGAAGAGGACACCTAAATTTCTTCATCCAATCCCATAGATTTGCAAAAATTTAGGGATATACGATCTCCCTAGGTAAAAACGTTATCTCATATGTGGATTTAAGTTTTACGGATTTTGTGCATAAATTTTCTCACAATGATGAACACCTTTTTGGATAATTTGATGTTTTTATTTTATGTTCTTTCGCTACATATGTGATGTCGCCCCTAGATTTTCTAACACAAGCAACCTTTGGCCGACCTATAAGGCAACAACATTTGCTGCCCTTTCTTCTTCTTTTATGTTGATAATTTTGATGTCAAAAGGCCTCTCTAAAATACTTTTTAATAGGGGAAAAGGATGGAGTTCATATATGAAAACTATGACAAAAAATCATAGGAATCATGCAAAAATAATTCTATGTGATTCAAAAACACATGCAGTTTAAAAACTATTTGTGGCACGAATCAACTTGGCTCTAATACCATTGTTGAGAAACTTGGGACAGCATCACATGCATAATAAAATTACAAAAAATAAAAATCTCATATTTTTTATAGAAAATAGTTTATTGTCATCGTACAAAGATTGACACGTAAAAACTCGCAAAACTGAAGACTATGCATATATAAAAAATAGGTTACCTAGGGAGATCGGATATCCCTGTAAACCTATAGATCTATAGGAGAGGATAAAGGAGGTCAAATATCCTTCTCTCTAGTGGTGATCCACATGGTAGATGTGACAAACACACTCTACAAATCACTACATAATCCTCCTCTTCACGTGCACCACGTGATCAAGAAGGTCCGACCCTTCTTATTGTCCACATGCCCTAAACTAGGGCTATCGGCTAAGGAGAGGGAGAAAGGAGTATAGGAGGTGGTAGCCAAAAATGATCTATCCTATGTCTCATTTGGTTCTCTCCTATGTATAGAAGTCCCTATCAACTTAACCTAATGAATCCTACCATATAAAGTGAATCTCCATCTAACTATCCAACTCTCTTGGATTAGTAAATTTCTACACAATAATCTCTTATTGACTCTTATTAGATCTTATACACAAGATCTAATAATTCAATGGCTTACTAGATATCCAATAAAATAAGGGCTCCAACGGATATCTCATATCTAAACCTCTACTTATCACAATACCTACAATATGTGTGTGACCCTCTAAGCCTAATATCGAGCTGGACATAAGTCATACCTGTAAGAACTCATTCTAACTCAATAAATTATTATCTTCATAATAATTCACTCGACTCATCGACTAAGGACATACTAGGCCAATACACCGCAGTCCCCAAATGATATAGAGGAATATAATCTATTGGACTTGTTTGTCCTTAATTAATGTGTATATATAGTCCTTTATCTATCTAATATCCTAAAGACCATATTTCGGGTATGGTGCTATTAGACCTATACGGAATCTATTCGAGTCTCACTCTAATCGAATTCTCCCGAAGAACTCTTTCTCTCTTAATCAATGAACCTGGCGAGGGATTTACCTAAGCAAGAACACATAGGATATTCCTCTCATGACATCGAAAGTGAATGTCACATGTAACATGAAGTGAGAAAATATCAATAATAATAAGCAAAAATATTGCTTAGCATGTCATACGTACCATCACTCACATGATTGGCTTGCAGGACACTTATGACTAGCATTTCATGCTTCAATCAATCAACCCACTTGACCCCCTCTTCCCTTGATTCCTTTTAGCTCTCAGAGCAGTCGAAATGTAGAACTCTCCTTATCCAAAATTGCCTATGCTCTCAATGGTTTAGACCTCGAGAGGATTCTTAACCCTAACGGATACATAAAGAAATTCTATAAATGTCTTTCATCTTGATCTAAAACCTATCTAGTCTTCATCCCAAAAAAAGATAATCTAGTTGTAATCATTAACTTTTGTCTCATATCCCTTTGCAATGTCTTATACAAGGTACCATTTAAGGTCATAGTCAATAGAATGAAACATATGTTGAATAATCTAATAGCTCAAAATCAATTGATTTTTATTTTTTGATAGTTTACTCATTATAATATTACCATTTTATATGAGCTTGCTCATTGTATGTACAACTTAAATGCCAAGTCTTCTCCCAACTTAATTAAGTTAATCCTTACAAAAACATTTGACTTGGTTAATAAAGTAATCACTATAGCCTTGTATAGTATGAACTTTCCCTCTCCTTGATTGTGTTAGAGCATGCATCTCCTCACCTTGTTTTCCTTGTATTATAAACAATTCCTCTTCACAACAGTTTCACAACCGCAAAGCATTAGATAGGGCGATCCAATATTCCCTCTCCTCTTGGTTATTATGTAATAATTTTTTATTAATATCTTGAGTACCTTACTAAAAGGAAGATCTCCCCGTTTAGAATAAGGGTTTGAAATCCACACATCTAATATTTGTGGATGATATTATTCTCTCCATGAGGGCCAATGAAAAATCATGCAAATACCTTCCTAAGGCCCTTGACTCCTAATCATCTATCATTAATCTACTAGTCAATAAAAATAAATCTAAAATTCTTGGTTGCACCAAATTTGTAATACACTTAAAAGAGGACACCTAGCCCCTTCATTATGTTGGTGTTAGGATCAAGAGCACTAAGACGGGGGGTAAATTAGTGTAGCGGAAAACTTTCGACGATTAAAACTACGTTCGGACGATAAGAGCGATTTTGGTAGAAAAGTCGATTCGTAAATCACTTTAACTTGTGATCAAGCAAGATGCAATTAAAGCGAATCTATAAGGGTAGTTTGCAGTTATGATGGAAATCAAAATGTAAGTGCAAACTGAAATATGTTCATACGATAAAACTGATTTACGTCTAAACATCGATTCGAAAAATACTGAACTTTGAAACATGATCGTAAATTCGCAAAAGGCAGTAAGCTATTGAGGAGGTTTACAGTAAAGATAATATGCTTAAAGTAAAAGCAAACAAGAGAACACCGCGATTTTAGAGTGGTTCGGTCAATCTTGACCTACATCTACTTCTGGCTTCCTCCACCGACGTCCACTAGAGGCCTTCCATCAATAGGCGAAGGCCAACCACCCTTTTATAGTTTCACTCCTTTTGACGGGCTTAGGAGACAACCCTTACAGAATTTTCTCTCCTCTCTTGAAAGATCAGAACTTGGAAGAAAAGAGGGAGAAGAACTTTTAACTCAAACAACACTTTTGAGCTCTAAAAATCATAGAGTAAGATCAGGATTTCGGTGGTTTTTGGTTACTCTGTCATTACTAAAATGGTAGGGTATTTATAGGCCCTAACCTAGTTTGAATTCTGAGCTCAAAACTATCAATTCCCGGAATTCTGGGGTCTAGCGGTTGCACCACCTAACTGGAGCGGTTACACCGCTTGGAAAAGCTCGAAGACTGAGCCTCTAGGCGGTGCCACCTCCTGTCAGGGGTGGTTGCACCTCCTGCTAAAGCTCGGAGACCGAGCTCAGGCGGTGCCACCGCCCCAGTCTTCCTAGAATTCTGGGGTCTAGCGGTTGCACCGCCTAACTAGAGCGGTGGGCAGTGCCACCTCTTGTCAAGGGTGGTTGCACCTCCTGCTAAAGCTCGGAGACCGAGCTCAGGCGGTGCCACCGCCTAACTGGGGCGGTTGCACCGCCCAACCATAGCTCGGAGACCGAGCTTAAGCGGTTGCATCGCCCAGCCAGAGCTCGAAGACTGAGCCCTGCGCGGTGCCACTGCCGACCCAGGCGGTTCCACCTTTGGCCAAGTAATATGGGTCCGAATGGGCTGATTCATTCGGCTCAATTTGGGTCTTTCAAGGGCCCAATTGCCCCAAGATTAAGTTAATGGGATCACCTCCCATTTCTAACTTAATCATCGTGCTAACTATGAATTTCTTAAGACATTTACTACAACTTGCTCCGGTGCGTCAATTGCTTCTTCCGCCGAGCTTCCATCGATCATCCGATAAACCCTCGGTGATGCTCCTGCGGACTTCTGGCAAACTCCTGGACTTGCGACGAACTTCTTTGGCAAGCTCCTAGACTTCTCGGATTTGTTCCTGCAGAACCTCCGACGACCATCCGAACTTTCGTCGAATTCTCGAACCCCGAACTTGATCATAATATTGACTCTGACGCAACTCCTACTGCATGTCTTACTTTCATCGTAGTTAATCCTGCACACTTATCTCAACATATGGATTAGATAACAAATGACAATTGACGTCATCATCAAAATTTGAGATTCAACAATCTCCCCCTTTTTTATGATGACACTCAATTGATAATAGAGTTAACCTTAACTCCCCCTATCTATGTGCTATAATTGAGATAAGTCATTCTTGAATTCAAAGCCTTTGAATTCAAGAGACATATTGATAAGTTAAAATCATTTAACCTTATCAATACTCTTATCGTGATTCTTATCATGATGTATCTCTCTGAAAATGATGTCAAAGCTTGACGTCCATTTTCAAATTTTAAAAGTGAATGATGGTAATGGTAGCAATTCATCATATGGTAAGATATCAACATATAAAATTTTGAAGTAAGATTTTGATATCTTAACATGATGCACACATTTCAAGTGTTTTAGCAATCATTGCATTTCATCACATGGTAAGATATCAACACGTAAAATTATGATGCAAGTTCTTGATATCTTAACATGATGCAAATATGGCAATCATAGCAAACATGGCATAATGCAAATATGGCAATCATAGTTATCATCAATTCATATATTTTTTATGATGCAGTCATAGCATAATCATAGCATCAATACTCATATATCTGCTTCTTTCAACATAATATGGCATTTATAGCAGTAATTCATATACTTCTCCCCCTTTGTCATCAACAAAAAGGAGAATGATATAAACAACTTTTAAATATATGTGTGATGCCATAAGTAGGTTCATGTCATTTATAGAATACAAACATCTCAAGAAAAACATGACATGGAGATTATTTACATAGAGTGAAAACTTCTTCCTTTTTATTTGTTATTATTTTTTTTGCATGGAGGAAAGTCATTTGTGTAGTTCAAATTGATAGGATATTAAGGCATGTTTTACAAGGATCAGGATATTTATGTAAATCAAATCCTTGCACAAAAAAAATATCTTCCTTTTATAAGAAGGAATCATCAAATCTATTTCTCAAAGGGAATATTTTTCACATGATAAGTCTAAAAGATATGCATTTGCTAGATGATTCTATTTGTCAAAAATCAATAATGTGAATCAAAGTCCGAAAGAGAATAATGTATTCATGAAATCCGATTGGAACTGAAAATTTAATTTAACATTTTCATGCAATCGGACAAGACTATACAATCATGAAGACATGCTCATTATTATGGATTTTTTTTGTATTAATTTCCAACATGTTATTTTAGGTATGTAATGACAATTAAGTGATTTGATCATTCAATCAATAAAGTCCGAATAATTTTAACAAGTTTATGCATTCGGACACATCAACATTCCTAATTCTCTTCTTATAAAATCAAATTGTTCTTCACTTAGAGGTTTTGTAAAAATATCAGCTAGTTAATGCTTAGTATCTATGAACTCTATAAGTATATCATGATTAGTAATATGATCTCGTATAAAGTGATGTCTAATATCAATATGTTTTGTTCTTGAGTGTTGAATGGGATTCTTTGTTAGACATATTGCACTCGTGTTATCACATTTAATGGGAATGTTTTTAAGATATACTTTATAATCTTCTAAGGTGTTTTTCATCCATACAACTTGTGCACAGCATGCACTAGTTGTAATATATTCAGCTTCAGTTGTTGATAGAGCAACCGAGTTTTGTTTCTTAGATGACCAGGAAACAAGAGAATGTCCTAAAAATTGACATGTTCCTGATGTGCTTTTTTTATCTAGTCTACACCCAGCAAAATCCGCATCAGCATAAGCAATTAACTCAAAATTTTTGGATTTTGGATACCATAATCCTAGATTTGTGGTACCTTTAAGATATCTAAGTATTCTTTTAACCACTTTGAGATGAGATATCTTAGGGTTCGATTGAAACCTAGCACAAAGTCCTACACTGAACATGATATCTGGTTTAGTTGCAGTGAGGTAAAGTAAACTTCCTATCATACCCCTATAAGATTTTTTATCAAAGCTTTCTCCACTCTCATCAACTTCTAACTTAGTGGATGTGCTCATAGTGGTGTTAATAGCCTTTGAGCTATCTATATTAAATCTTTTCAATAGGTCTAAAGCATATTTAGTTTGACTAATAAAGATGTCATTGCTTAGTTGCTTAATTTGTAAGCCTAAGAAAAACGTTAATTCTCCCATCAAACTCATTTCAAATTCGAGACTCATGGTTTTAGCAAAAGATTCACAAAGAGATTTATTCGTAGAACTAAAGATAATATCATCAACATAAATCTGAACAATGAGAAAATTATTTTCAAAATTCTTGATAAACAATGTAGTATCGACCTTGCCTTTTGTGAAATTATTTTCAATAAGAAAAGAGCTAAGTCTCTCATACCAAGCCCTAGGGGCTTGTTTTAAACCATAGAGAGCTTTAGTTAATTTAAACACATGATTAGGGAGCCTATTATTTTCAAATCCAGGAGGTTGTTTAACATAAACTTCTTCGGAAATAAAGCTGTTAAGAAAAGCGCTTTTAACATCCATTTGAAACAACTTAAAATTATTACTACTAGCATAGGCAAGGGGCATCCTTATGGCTTCTAATCGAGCAATAGGAGCGAAGGTTTCTTCATAATCGATACCTTCTTCTTGGTTGAAACATTTGGCCACTAATCTAGCCTTGTTTCTAACCACGATACCATATTCATCTTGCTTGTTTCTAAAGACCCATTTAGTACCAATAACTAAATGGTCATTTGGCCTAGGAACAAGCTTCCATACCTCATTTCTCTCAAATTAATTTAATTCATCTTGCATTGCGATAATCCATGAATTATCTTTCATGGCTTCGTCAATACATTTAAGTTTAATTTGGGAGAGAAAAGCGGCGTTGGCACAAAAAGTTTTAAGAGAAGAATGTGTCTGAACCCCTTTTGATGTGTCTCCTAAGATTAGCTCCTTAGGATGAGCATCTACATACTTCCAATCATTGGGTAAGGATGTTTCAGAAGTGTTTGCATCCAAGTTGCTAGTTGGAGAAAGGGTTTCATTTAAATTCAAAGAATCGAAATTAACATCATCATCAAAGTCATTTTTCTTGATTTCGGAAATCTCATTGAAAACAACATGAATGGATTCTTCTATAATTAAAGTCCTTTTATTGAAGATACGAAAAGCTTTAGAAACCGAAGAATAACCAAGAAAAATTCCTTCATCGGATTTAGCATCAAATTTTCCTAAGACATCTTTTTCATTCAAGATAAAACACTTACACCCAAAAACTTTAAAATATGAAACATTGGGTTTTTTATTGTTCCACAACTCATAGGGAGTTTTGGTGAGTAAGGGTCTTACTAAAACTCTATTCAGAATATAGCATGTAGTGTTTATAGCTTCGGCCCAAAAATATTTGGGTAGGCTATGTTCATTCAACATGGTTCTTGTCATTTCTTGTAAATTTCTATTCTTTCTTTCTACTACTCCATTTTGTTGAGTATTTCTTGGAGTAGAGAAGTTGTGGTTGTATCCATTAGATTCACAAAATTTTTGGAAATCACGGTTTTGAAATTCACCACCGTGTTCACTTCGAATTGATGAAATCATAAAACCCTTTTCATTTTGAACAAGTTTGTAAAACTTGGTAAAATATCTAAAGCATTCATTTTTGTGTTTCAAGAAATAAGTCCATGTGTATCTACTATAGTCATCTACAATGACGAAGGCGTATTTGCTACCTCCTAGGTTTGATGTAGAGATTGGTCCGAACAAGTCCATATGGATCAATTGTAAGAGCCTAGATGTGCTTATTTGATTCTTAGTTTTGAAACAACTCTTAATTTGTTTTCCTAATTGACAAGCATCACACACATTATCTTTGATGAACTTGATGTGAGAAATTCATCGTACAAGTTCTTTGGATGATATTTGAGTGATTAGTTTCATGCTAGCATGACCTAATCTCCTATGCCAAAGCCAAGCATCCTCATTCAAAACCGAGAAACATACTTCATTGCAAAGATCATTGATGTTAATGGTGTATATGGTATTCTATTTTAATACAATCATAAATGTGTTTTTGTGTGGTTTTTCAATGATGCAAGCATTAGATTCAAATTTGACGATATATCCTTTATCACATAATTGACTCATACTCAAGAGGTTATGTTTTAAACCATCAACTAACAAAATATCTTCAATAAAGAAGTTGGATTTGTTACCTATGGTTCCTTTGCCAATGATTTTACCCTTGTTGTTGTCTCCGAAGGTGACATAGCCTTCGTCTATGCTAGTGAGCTTAGAGAATTGAGATGGATCTCCAGTCATATGCCTTGAGCATCCACTATCAAGGTACCATCTCTTGCTCCTAGCTTGTGATGGTGTATGTCTCTACAAGAAAGGATAATTTTTAGGTACCCATTTACTTTTGGGTGCCTCAAAAATTGATCTACATTGTTTGTCATGTTGCATAGAGTTTATCATGGTTCCTTTAGGAACCCAAATTAATTTATTCAGACTTATTTTCTTGAATGGACAATAATGCGTTTTGTGTCCATGTTTGGAACAAAAGTTGCATTTGCTTTGGTGTTGAACATGTAGGATGGGGCCTTTTATGAAGGTGGTTGGATTTTGGTGAGGATTTCTCACAAATCTGATTCCACTTCTTTCGGGAACATGACCCTTATTTGTAAGGATCATGTTCAAAGACTTGATACCAACCTCGAATTTCTTCAAGGTGTCCTTAAGTAGCAAGTTTTCCTTTTGGATAGTTTCTAGATCATGACATTTTATACAAGAACCTAAACTATCATGATATTCAGTTTTTAACTTATCGAAATTACAAGTAAGACTATCATGCTCCTTTTTTAGCAATTTATATTTTCTACTAATAATCTTGCATTCATCAAATAAGTCATGGAAGACATTTAATAACTCATCAAATGATAAATCTGCATCAATTAAATTTGTTACCTCCTCTCCGATGGCCATTAAGGCGTAATGAGCAACTTGCTCGATGTTGGACTCTTCTTCGGACGCGCTCAAGTCATCCCATGTTGCTTTAAGTGCCTTCTTCTTTGATGTTCTCTTCTTGGCTTGGGGACAATCACCTTTGTAGTGTCCCGGCTTTTTGCACTTGTAGCAAATAACTTGGTCCTTTTTGGGTTCAAGTTCATTTTTTTTGTCATTTTTAAACTTGTTTCTCTTAATGAATTTTTTGAATTTCCTTGTTAGAAGTGCCAAGTCCTCATCACTTGAGTTTTCTCTCAAGTAGTCATCTAAAGTTCTAAGTGTCATATCCTTCCTATTCTTTGGAAGGATGTCTTCTTGCTCTTCATGAGCCTTGCATGTCATTTCATAGGTCATTAATGACCCGATTAGTTCTTCAAGAGGGAAGTTGTTTAAATCTTTAGCCTCTTGAATAGCAGTGACTTTAGGGTCCCAACTCTTAGGAAGGGATCTTAGAATCTTATTTATGAGCTCAAAATCCGAAAAACTTTTAGCGAGTCCTTTTAGACCATTGATGACATCCGTAAAATGGGTGTACATGTCACTAATAGTCTCGCTCGATTTCATTCGGAAAAGTTCGAAAGAATGTATCAAAAGATTGATTTTTGACTCTTTCACTCTTTCACTCTTTCGCCAATAGTCACTTCGAGTGTATGCCAAATATCAAACGTGGTTTCACAAATTGAAACACGATTAAACTCATTTTTATCAAGCGCACAAAATAAGGCATTCAAAGCCTTTGCATTAAGAGCGAAAGTCTTCTTCTCCAATTCATTTCAATCGATCATTGGAAGAGAAGACTTCGAAAATCCATTTTCGACAATATTCCAAAGTTCAAAATCCATTGAAATAAGGAAGATCCTCATTCGGGTCTTCCAATAGGTGTAGTCCGTCCCATTGAACATGGGTGGACGTGTAATAGAATGGCCCTCTTGGTTTCCAGTGTATGCCATCTCTCTTGGGCTTTAATCCGTTTGAGAGTTAACCCCACTCTGATACCAATTGTTAGGATCAAAAGCACTAAGAGGGGGGGGTGAATTATTGCAGCGGAAAACTTTCGACGATTAAAACTGCGTTCGGACGATAAGAGCGATTTCGGTAGAAAAGCTGATTCATAAAACACTTTAACTTGTGATCAAGCAAGATGCAGTTAAAGTGAATCTATAAGGGCAGTTTGTAGTTATGATGTAAATTAGAATGTAAGCGCAAATTGAAATATGATGTTCGTACGATAAAACTGATTTACGTCTAAACACCGATTCAGAAAATACTCAACTTTGAAACACGATCGTAAATTCGCAGAAGGCAGTAAGCTATTGAGGAGGTTTATAGTAAAGAAAATATGCTCAAAGTAAATGCAAACCAGAGAGCACCGCGATTTTAGAGTGGTGCGGTCAATCTTGACCTACATCCACTTCTGGCTTCCTCCACCGACGAGGTCACCGACGTCCACTAACTTGTGATCAAGCAAGATGCAGTTAAAGCGAATCTATAAGGGCAGTTTGCAGTTATGATGGAAATCAGAATGTAAGTGCAAACTGAAATATGATGTTCATACGATAAAACTGATTTACGTCTAAACACCGATTCGGAAAATACTGAACTATGAAACACGATCGTAAATTCGCAGAAGGCAGTAAGCTATTGAGGAGGTTTGCAGTAAAGATAATATGCTCAAAGTAAATGCAAACCAGAGAGCACCATGATTTTAGAGTGGTTCGGTCAATCTTGACCTACATCCACTTCTGGCTTCCTCCATCGATGAGGTCACCGACGTCCACTAGAGGCCTTCCTTCAGTAGGCGAAGGCCAACCACCCTTTTACAGTTGCACTCCTTTTGACGGGCTTAGGAGACAACCCTTACAGAATTTTCTCTCCTCTCTTGAAAGATCAAAACTTGGAAGAAAAGAGGGAGAAGAACTTTTAACTCATACAATACTTTTGAGCTCTAAAAATCACATAATAAGATCAGGATTTCGGTGGTTTTTGGTTACTCTGTCATTGCTGAAAGGGTGGGGTATTTATAGGCCCCAACCCAGTTTGAATTCCGAGCTCAAAACTATCAATTCCCGGAATTCCAGAGTTTGGCAGTTGCACCGCCTAGCAGAGCTCGAAGACTGAGCCTCTGGGCAGTGCCACCTCCTGTGAGGGGCGGTTGCACCTCCTGCTAGAGCTTGGAGACCGAGCTTAGGCAGTTGCACCTCGGTCAGAGGCGGTTGCATCGCTCAGCTAGAGCTCGGAGACTGAGCCCCGGGCGGTGCCACCGCCGACCCAAGCGGTGCCACCTTTGGCCAAGTAATCTGAGTCCGAATGGGCTGATTCATTCGGCCCAATTTGGGTCTTTCAAGGGACCAATTGCCCCAAGATTAAGTTAATGGGATCACCTCCCATTTCTAACTTAATAAACGTGCTAACTACGAATTTCTTAAGACATTTACTACAACTTGCTCCGGTGCGTCAATCGCTTCTTCCGGCGAGCTTTAGTCGATCATCCGATGAACCCTCGGTGATGCTCCTACGGACTTCCGACAAACTCCTGGACTTGCGACGATCCACTTGGCAAGTTCCGACAAACTTCTTTGGCAAACTCCTAGACTTCTCAGATTTGTTGCTACAGAACCTCCGACGACCTTCCGAACTTCCGCCGAATTCTCAAACCCCCAACGTGATCATAGTCTTGACTCCGACGCAACTCCTACTGCATGTCTTACGTTCATCGTAGTTAATCCTGTACACTTATCTCAACATATGGATTAAATAACAAATGACAATTGACGTCATCATCAAAATCCGAGATTCAATAGTTGGTGCATATATGCTAGTCATAGATGTCCTGTAAGTCAATCATATGAGTGATGACACATATGACATGATACATATTCTTTTTTATTATTATATTTTGATATTTTATCATTTTATATTACTTGTTAATATATATATATATATATATATATATATATATATATATATATATATATATATATATTGTGATGTCCATGGATCTATGCAATGAGAATTGGATCATGATGAGATCACGATAATGAGACCAATTCACCTTTAAACATAAACCCTAAATAATCCTTGTAATAGGTTACTGGACATTGAGATAACTAGATAGACTAGTATGCTATATACCCATCCATATGATGGAGACAGCTGGTTTTATAGCTGCTCTTGTGGGGGCACTAGGGCTATAGTGTATGTGCTCATTGGAGAATAAGTTAACTAATTGATCCACTCTTAGAATATTGGTTGATTATGATACCTCATTGTTAGATAGTGATTCCATTAGCCCAATGATATATCTGGTCCTTAGACTTGAGATACCAAGGATGTCCTGTATGAGTACTTCATTTTTTGATACTGAACTTATAGGCCTGAAAGTTCCAATCTAGCACAATCGGTCATCGGGAGTAGCAGCCAACTGTTTTAGAACTATTGAGTGTCTATAGAGGATCATCTACTCTCCATGTCATGAGAAGAATATCTCATGTGTTCTTGCTTAGACAAATCCCTAGCCAGGGTCATTTTGATTAAGAGAAAGAGTTTTGCGGGAGAATCCGATTAGAGTGAACTCGAGTACAAAACGTATGGGCCTAACAACACTATGCCTGGTATATGATCTTTAGGATATTAGATGGATGAGGGACTATAGATACATGGTAATTGAGGACAGACGGGTCCAATGGATTAGATTCCCCTGTATCGTCTAGGGACTACGGCGTAGTGGCCTAGTACGTCCGTAGTCATTGAGTCGAGTGAATTATTATGGAGATAATAATTTACTAAACCAGAAGGAGTTCTAATAGGTATGACTCATGCCCAGCTCGATATTGGGCCTAAAGGGTCACACACATATGATAGGCATTGCGACGAGTAGATGTTCGGATATTAGATATCCGTCGGAGTCACTATCTTATTGGATAACCAATAAGCCCATGAATTATTGAATCATATGAAGGAGATCCAATAAAAGTCAATGAGAGATTATTGGATAGAGATCTAGTAATCTAAGAGGCTTGGGTAGTTGGATGAAGATCCAATACCCAATAGGGTGTCTTAATTCTGTCCTTTATTCGAATAGCTTTTTCTTTGCCAACTTGCCTGAAGCTTAAGCCGTTTTCAATCCAATCGTAGATGTGATGCCTGTCATACCTGTTCTCTTTTTTCTCTTAGCCTTTGTTTGGCAAGCTGCTGTAAGTTTTCGATAAAATCCTTAATACTTTGCCAAATCCATTCATGATTTATTCGACAAAAAAAATTCTAAAAATAGATAAGATCGGCTAAGTCTTACATTAGAATTATAAACCCTCAATTCAAAAATGGAAATTCTTGTATATTGAGTAACCGCGGAGATGAATTTTGATCAGTTTATTTACTCGTTCTGACCTTTCAGTGAGTAAGGAGTTTATTAGGTATCCATTAGGGTTAAGTTATCAAGGGACCTCTATAATAGGAGGGAACCAAACAGCCATAGGCTTAAGGTTTATTAGTTGTCACCTCTTATTCTTCTCTCCTCTTCTCCACCTTTGTAATGTGATATCGCTCCTAGATTTCCTTACAAAAACCACACGTGAGATAGTTGTGTTACCTACGGAGATCGTATTGCTAGTCATAGGTGCCCTGCAAGCTAATCACGTAAGTGATAGCATTTGTGACATGACACATACTTTTTTTGCTTATTATATTATTTGATATTTTATCACTTTATATTACTTATTTTATATATATATATATATATATATATATATATATATATATATATATATATATATATATATATATATATATATATATATATATATATATATATATATTGTAATGTTCTTGGATCTGTGCAATAGGAATCGAATTGTGATGAGATTACGATAATGAGACTGATTCGCCTTTAAACATAGACCCTAAATAATCTCGCTCATAGGTTACTCGATAGGGATATCGAGATAACCAAATAGATTGGTGTACTATATACTCATCTATATGATGGAGGCAGTTGGTCTCATAGTTGCTCGTGTGGGAACACTAGGGATATAGTACAAGTACTCATTTGAAAATGAGTTCATTGATTGATCCGCTCACGGAATGTTGGATGATTGATGATGCCTTGTTGTTAGACAATAATTCCATCGTCCTAGTGGTGTATCTAGTCTTTAGAGTTGAGACACCAAGAATGTCTTGTTGAATCTCGTATTTTGATGATGAAACCAATTGATAATTGTGTTTATGTTTTAATCTGCATTTTGAGTGACGTAAGAAGCTTCGATCAGGATGAGACAATTAAAGTAGGAAAAATCATGTTGAGCCAGAGAAACATGTCAGAAGATTGGACGTCGGGCCGATGGATCGATCGTCGTATCGACAGAAGGCGTCGGGCCATGGACTTGGGCATCGGGCCAAGAAGAGCGGGTATTGCGCCAAGGATATCGGAGTTGCGGAGTCAACTAGCCGATTGGGCAATAGGCCGCAGGAGAGGACGATGCGTCGAAGAATCGGACGAAGCGTCGAGAGACCAATGACATACTGGACAACTTATTTAATTACTTAGGATTAATTGTCTCGATCGAAGTTTTGTTTTAATTGTGCAGAATTAACTATGATAACGATGAAGACATAAAGCAAAATAAAGTGTCGGAGTCAAGCGCGAAGGATTCGTTGCGAGTTCGAGAGTTCGACGGAAGTCCGAAGGTTCGTCGGGAATGCTACCGGAACTAGCCGAGAATGAGTTGGGAGCTTGCCGAAGGGTTTTTCGGAAGCTCGCTGGAAGGTTCATTGGAAGTTCGCGGAGCTCGCCGAGAAAGATCGGAGCTTGCCGAAGAAGCTCATTGGAACTTGCTAAGATCAAATCATGAAGTCTAGGAGCTTGCCGGGAGTCCGCAGAATAGTTTCCGAGAGTTCATCGGAAGACCGCCGGAAGTTTGCCGGAAGCTCGCTAGAAGAAGTCTTGACTTGTGGACTTTGTAATAGCTTAGAAAATATCTTTAAATTCATAGTTAGCATGTTAATTAGGGTTAGGATTAGGTGTTAATCCTATACCCAAGAAGGGGCCAATTGGGCCCAAGTTCGGTCTGGTTTGGGCCAAGTTTGGAGCCCAACCAGTTAGTTGAAATAGTGTAGGCGGTGGCACCGCCAGGGCTCAGTCTCTGAGCGAGACTGGGCGGTGCAACCGCCTCTGACAGCGGTGCAACCGCCTGAGCTCAATCTCCGAGCTCTAGCTGGGCGGTGCAACCGCCCCAATCAGGCGGTGGCACCGCCTGAGCTCAGTCTCCGAGCTCTGCCAAGCGGTGCAACCGCCCTTGACAAGCGGTGGCACCGCCCAGAGGCTCAGTCTTCCAGCCCTGTCAAGCGGTGCAACCGCCAGACCCCAGAATTCCGGGAGATGACAGATTTGAGCTCCAAATTCAAACTGGTTTGGAGCCTATAAATACCCCTCCAATCCCTGGGTAAAATACACAAGCACGGAGAGATTAAAAGAGAGAAAACACTACTGCAATCTCTAGAATTTCCCTCCTCTAGCTTAAGAGTTAATTAGGGTTAGGATTAGGTGTTAATCCTATAACCCAAGTAGGGATCAATTGGGCCCAAGTTCGGACTGGTTTGGGCCAAGTTTGGAGCCCAACTAGTGAGCTGAAATAGTGTAGGCGGTGGCACCGTCAGGGCTCAGTCTCCGAGTGAGACTGGGCAGTGCAACCACCTCTGAGAGCGGTGAAACCGCCTGAGCTCAGTCTCCGAGCTCTGGCTGGGCGGTGGCACCACCTGAGCTCGGTCTCCGAGCTCTGCCAGGCGGTGCAACCGCCCTTGACAAGCGGTGGCACCACCTAGAGGCTCAGTCTTCGAGCCCTGTCAAGCGATGCAACTGCCAGACCCCGGAATTCCGGGAGATGACAGATTTGAGCTCCAAATTCAAACTGGTTTGGAGCCTATAAATACCCCTTCAATCCCTGGGTAAAATACACAAGCACAGAGAGATTAAAAGAGAGAAAACACTACTGCAATCTCTAGAATTTCCCTCCTCTAGCTTAAGAGTTAGAATTCTATTTAAGAGAGGAGAGTGAGTGCTTGTAAGGGTTGTCTCCTAAACCCAATAAAAGGAGAAGAGGGGTATAAGAAGGAGGTTGATCTTCGCCTAGTAAAGGAAGATCGTTAGTGAATGCCGGTGGCCTCGACGGAAGAGGAATCGGAGGAGTGGATATAGGTCACGATTGACCGAACCACTGTAAACTCCCATCTTCTCTGGTTTGCATTTACTTTGAGCTTATTATCCTTACTGCAAACCTCCTTCATAGCTTACTGCCTTCTGCGCTTTTACGATTGCGTTTCCAAGCTCAATATTTTCCGAATCGTGTTTAGACGTAAATCGCTTTTCTCGTACGAACATCATGTTTCAGTTTGCGCTTACATTCTGATTTCCATCACAATAGCAAATTGCCTTAACAGATTCGTTTTAACTGCTTCTTGCCTAATCAAAAGTTAAAGTGATTTACGAATCGACTTTTCTACTGAAATTGCTTTTACCGTACGAACATCGTATTTCAGTTTGCGCTTACATTCTGATTTCCATCATAACTGCAAACTGACTTTATAGATTTGTTTTAACTACTTCTTACCTTATCTTAAGTCAAAGAAATTTACGAATCAACTTTTCTACTGAAATCGGATTTGTCGTACGAATGCAGTTTTAAACGTTGAAAGTTTTCCGCTACACTAATTCTCCCCCCCCCCCCTCTTAGTGCTCTTGATCCTAACAATTGGTATCAGAGCCCGGTATTTCTCATTTCAGATTTACACCCGAGAGAAATGGCTCTTCATGGCTTTAAAGAGGATTTTTCGGTTGTTCGTCCACCATTGTTTAACGGATTCGACTTCACTTATTGGAAAACTCGAATGAGAGTTTTCTTGATTTCTATGAATTTGGATTTATGGAATATTGTTGAAAACGGTTTTCAACTTCCCTCTAAACCGATGAACGAATGGTCGGATTTAGAGAAGAAGTATTTTTCTTTAAACGCAAAGGCTATGAATGCCTTGTTTGGTGCACTTGACAAAAATGAATTTAATCGCGTTTCAATGTGTGATTCGGCTTTTGATATTTGGAGAACTCTTGAGGTCACTCATGAAGGCACTAGCCGAGTGAAAGAGTCCAAAATCAACATTCTCGCACTGCACTCGAACTTTTTTCGAATGAAGCCTTATTTAAAACCATTGTTGACATGTACACCTGTTTTCACGGATATCGCCAATGGTTTAAGAGCTCTTGGCAAATGTTTTTTTTGGATTTTGAACTCAAAACAAGATTTTACGTTCTCTTTCTAAGAAGTGGGATTCAAAAGTAACTGCAATACAAGAAGCTAAAAACCTAGACAACTTACCACTTGAAGAACTAATTGGTTCATTGATGACATATGAAGTGGTGCACAATGCACATGATGAACATGATGAACAAAACAACCTTCCAAAGAACAGGAAGGATTTGGAACCCCGGACAAATGAATACCACTTGAGCGATGACTCAAGTGATGAGGACAATGATGAACTTGAACTTCGAACACTAAATCTTAATAAGTTTATTAAACAAAAATCTAAAATAAGCAATGAACTCGAACGGAGGAAGAGGCCAAAGAAGAAGAACACAAAGTGGGATGAATCGAGCTCCTCTGAAGACGAGGAGAAAATCAAGAAAGGCAAGGTGGCAAAATACGCCTTAACCGCCTTCAATGAAAAGGTAATCGAAATCCCCCTGATTTATTTTGAAATTACTTGATGCTTTCATGATGTATTTTCTTTTTTAGTTTAGAATTAATTTTCTTGAAAATTATATGTTTAAAAATAAAAATACAAAAATTATGATCATGCTAGTAATTTTAAAAATGATAATATTGCATATTTTATGATAAACAAACAAAATAATTTTGATTGAAAATATGAAATCATAATGTGTATCATGTTTGATTAACATTGTTGAATGAAATTATGTTTGATTTGAAGTAATGCATAATGATGTAATGAAAATATTAAATGTTTTTTATACAATGATTGACAATTTTATGCATGAGATTTTAAGTTATACATGATGATAAGCATGTGTTATTCTCATGAGTGTATATGGCAAAACCATGTCCGAATGCATGAAAGTGTTAAATTTCATTTTCGGATTTTCTTGACCATAACAATTCATTTTTAAAAATCTATTGATCTTGATGGTTCTATGATGAAATTCATTTTTCGATCCTAACAATTGGTATCCTAAATGAATCATGATTTTTCCTTGTGAGTTCTTGGAGTTATTACTTAATCTTCTTTTAAAACAAGATCTCTTCTTTGTACTCCTATGATTTTTCTTGATATTTTATTTAAAGAAGATATTTACTATATGAATCATGTCTTTTGGTATTCAAATGATTTTATCCTTGATGACATGATTTCTTTGTATTTATGGCTTGCATGGCTTTAAATGTTTTGGTATGATGCATGCAATGATGAAATATTCATGAATGTTTGAAATGATGTATGCAATACTTATGATAATGATATACATGATGTATTGCATATGATGTGTATCATGAATGCTTTAAATGATGAATGGTTGGTATCATGATCAACATGTTGATAAATGCTTAAAAATTTTAATGTTTGAGTATCATGTATAATATGCCCATTAATGATGATTGATTTATTTTTCGGTATCGTGCATGAAAAATAAGGTTTTTGAAATTATGTATGTTTTAATTTGAATTTATAATAATGCACAAATTGATATAAGGGTCTTCCCTTGTTTTTAACAATGACAAAGGGGGAGCAAGAATTTCTAGCGTGAACTGTTAGGATCGGAGCGGCACTAAGAGGGGGTGAATTAGTGCAGCGGTAAAGTGCGATAACTTTTTACGATTTAAATACTTTTCGGAAACTTCATACGATAAAAGTAACGTTTTCGTTTGAAACCGTTTCGATTGCGTTTTAACTTAAAGGGATAGGTAAGACGGAGACAAAGCAGTATAGCATTAAAGTGCAAATGGTTTGCAGTAATGTAAATGATAATAAGTAAATGCAAACCAGAAATCACGCCGATTTTACAGTGGTTCGGTCAAATGACCTACATCCACTTGCGAGGCCCCTCTTTGATGAGGCTCCCACCTTCCACTAGCAAATCTCTTGAAAGGGAAGGGTGAATACCCCTCTTACAACTTTTTACAAACAGTTCACTCTCTTACAGATTCTCAGCAAGAAAGAAGAAGGTGAACACTAGCAAATTGAAAATAAGGCTAGCTAAGACTTTTCTAAGGCCTTTCTCTCAAACACTTGCTGCTCAAAAAGTTGTTATCTCAGTTGAGATTTGAGGGGTATTTATAGGCCTCAAGAGGATTCAAATTTGGGCTCCAAAATTTGAATTCTCTTGGAGTTCCCAATACTGGCGGTGCCACCGCCTAGCCCAAGCGGTGCTACCGCCTAGCTCTCGGGTGCTGGGTGTTACAACCGCCCAGACCCTTCGGTTCACTTGTTGGGCTTCAAATTTAGCCCAAACCAAGTCTAATTTTGGGCCCAGTTGGCCCCTAACCAGGATATAGGATTATCTCTTAATCCTAATCCTAATTACAAGTGAACTACATAACAAAACACATCCTAAGCAAGTTTTCAACCGCGAACGTCGAGTATTGTTCCGGCGAGCTTTCCGACGAACTTCTTCTGACGGGCTCCCAGCAAGCTCCCGAACTTGTGATGACTTTAATAAGTAGCCGAGCCTTCTCGGTGATCTCTGTGAACCTCCGACGATCTCTTCGGCGAACTTCCGAAAATTCCGACAGGTTCCCGATTTCTTCTCGGTTGGTTCCGACAGCATCTCCGACGATTCTTCGGACTCTTAAACGTCCATCGAACTTGACTCTGGTATCCTTGCTTTGTGTTTTCTGGTTATCATAGTTAATCCTGCACACACAAACTAAAACTCTACTCCGATCTAGACAATTATTACAACGCAAATTGACATTCTGTTTCTCGGCATGTCATTGGTTGGCGCTTCGTCCGATTCTTTAGCACATTGTCCTCTCTTGCGGCTTGTTGCACAATCGGTGGTTGACCTCCGCAACTCCGATATCCTTGGCGTAATTCCACTTTCCTTGGCCCGATGCCCAACGTCCAAAGCCTTCTGTCGTCCAATATCCTGACGTGATCTCCTCCGGTGCAACGTCAATTCCTCCTACGTCAATTGTCTAATCCTGATCGAGTAGACCTGCATTACTCAAAATGCAATTAAACATCTAAACACAATCAATTAGTTTCATCATCAAAATCTAAGATTCAACATGAACATCATGAAAAGAGGCAAACTAGCTAGCTTGCACAATTCAAGATTAAAGCAAAAATTGTACTTCTCAAAAGATGCAAATATAACATTTGCCAAATTGTTTGCTTGCCTCATGTAAAACATTATCTCTTGCTAGTTTGGCATTTTGCTAGCTTGCATTTTACAAAAAAAGCAAAAATGGCACTTCTTAAAAGAGAAGAAAGAGCTTGTCATCTTAAACATCACAAGCATGCTTATCTTAAGAAACAAAAATTGCAAAAGTGCTAGCTTGTCTATCTCAAGAAGCAAAACTTACAACTTGCACATTGCAATAGGAAGCAAGAATCATGAGCCTACACAAGAAAGTTATCTTGCATTTGCTTTCGAAGTTTTTGCTAGCTTGTATATTGTGAAACTTGTATATCGTAAAAATTGCTAGCTTGTAGTCTAAAGAGAAGCAAAAAGTTGCTATCTCAAAAGAAGCAAATGTGCTATCTTGCTTATCTCAAGAGGCAAAAATGCTAACTTGCACATCTAGCAAAACTTGACAAATTTGCATATCTCAAGAAGCAAGAGTTGCTTTCTTGAACATCTCAAAACTGATAGCTTGCATGTTCTAAAATGTTATAATATTGCTAGCTTGCATGATGTAGAACTTGCTATCTTGAACATTACCAAAAGTGCTATCTAGTATGTTGTAAAACTTGCATATTTGAAACTTGATAGCTTAAATGTTCTAAGCATGATGTAATACTTGCTAAATTTTCTGGCTTCAAAATTGCATGATGATAAAACTTGATATTATGTTTTTCATGCAATAAGTTGAACTAATATTCCAAACACTTGATTGTGGTACTTCTCCTTTTTGTTGATGACAAAGGGGGAGAAGTATGTTGATGTCATGACATGTTATGCATAAGTTCATGATGATGTGTTGCAAGTATTCATGATGAATATTACAATGACTTTAATTCAGTTTGAATTCAAGGTTCTATCAATATGGCATATTGATAGGGGGAGTTTGTTTAAACTCCGGGAGTTAAGTTTAACTCTATCATCAATTGGTTGTCATCATAAAAAAGGGGGAGATTGTTGAATCTCGTATTTTGATGATGAAACCAATTGATAATTGTGTTTATATTTTAATCTGCGTTTTAAGTGACGCAGGATGCTTCGATCAGGATGAGACAATTAAAGCAGGAAAAATCATGTTGTGCCGGAGAAACATGTCAGAAGATTGGACGTCGGACCGATGGATCGGTCGACGTATCGACAAAAGGCTTCGGGTCGTGGACTTGGGCATCGGGCCAAGAAGAGCGGGTATTGCGCCAAGGATATCGGAGTTGCGGAGTCAACTGACCGATTGGGCAATAGGCCGCAGGAGAGGACGATGTGCCGAAGAATCGGACGAAGCGTCGAGGGACCAATGACATGCCGGACAACTTATTTAATTACTTAGGATTAATTGTCTCGATCGAAGTTTTATTTTAATTGTGCAGGATTAACTATGATAACGATGAAGACATAAAGCAAAATAAAGTGTCGGAGTCAAGCGCGAAGGATTCGTTGCGAGTTCGAGAGTTCGACGGAAGTCCGAATGTTCGTCGAGAACGCTACCGGAACTAGCCAAGAATGAGTTGGGAGCTTGCCGAAGGGTTTTTCAGAAGCTCGCCAGAAGGTTCATTGGAAGTTCGCGGAGCTCGCCGAGAAAGATCGGAGCTTGCCGAAGAAGCTCGTTGGAACTCGCTAAGATCAAATCGTGAAGTCTAGGAGCTTGCCGGGAGTCCGTAGAATGGTTTCTGAGAGTTCATCGAAAGACCACCGGAAGTTTGTCGGAAGCTCGCCAGAAGAAGTCTTGACTTGCGGACTTTGTAATAGCTTAGAAAATGTCTTTAAATTCATAGTTAGCACGTTAATTAGGGTTAGGATTAGGTGTTAATCCTATAACCCAAGTAGGGGCCAATTGGGCCCAAGTTCGGACTGGTTTGGGCCAAGTTTGGAGCCCAACCAGTGAGCTGAAATAGTGTAGGCGGTGACACCGCTAGGGTCGGCGGTGGCACCGCCCAGGAGAGGATCTCCCAACAAAGCTGGGTGGTGCAACCGCCCCAGGCAAGCGGTAGCACTGCTAGGGCTCAGTCTCCGAGCGAGACTGGGCGATGCAACCGCCTCTGACAGCGGTGCAACCGCCTGAGCTCGGTCTCCGAGCTCTGGCTGGGCGGTGCAACCTCCCCAATCAGGCGGTGGCACCGCCTGAGCTCGGTCTTCGACCTCTGCCAGGCGGTGCAACCGCCCCTGACAAGCGGTGGCCCCGCCTAGAGGCTCAGTCTTTGAGCCCTATTAGGCGGTGCAACCGCCAGACCCTGAAATTCTAGGAGATGACAGATTTGAGCTCCAAATTCAAACTGATTTGGAGCCTATAAATACCCCTCCAATCCCTGGGTAAAATACACAAGCACAGAGAGATTAAAAGAGAGAAAACACTGTTGCAATCTCTAGAATTTCCCTCCTCTAGCTTAAGAGTTAGAATTCTGTTTAAGAGAGGAGAGTGAGGCTTGTAAGGGTTGTCTCCTAAACCTAGTAAAAGGAGAAGAGGGGTGTAAGAAGGAGGTTGATCTTCGCCTAGTAAAGAAAGATCGTTAGTGGATGCCGGTGGCCTCGACGGAAGAGGAATCGGAGGAGTGGATGTAGGTCACGATTGACCGAACCACTGTAAACTCCCGTCTTCTCTAGTTTGCATTTACTTTGAGCTTATTATCCTTACTGCAAACCTCCTTAATAGCTTACTGCCTTCTGCGCTTTTACGATTGCGTTTCCAAGCTCAATATTTTCTGAATCGTGTTTAGACGTAAATCGCTTTTCTCGTACGAACATCGTGTTTCAGTTTGCGCTTACATTCTGATTTCCATCACAACAGCAAATTGCCTTAACAGATTCATTTTAACTGCTATTTGCCTAATCAAAAGTGAAAGTGATTTACGAATTGGCTTTTCTATTGAAATCGCTTTTACCGTACGAACATCGTATTTCAGTTTGCGCTTACATTCTGATTTCCATCATAACTGCAAACTGACTTTATAGATTTGTTTTAACTACTTCTTACCTTATCTTAAGTCAAAGAAATTTACGAATCGACTTTTCTACTGAAATCGGCTTTGTCGTACGAACGCAGTTTTAAACGTTGAAAGTTTTCCGCTGCACTAATTCACCCCCCCACCCCCTCTCTTAGTGCTCTTGATCCTAACATGTCTTGTATGAGTACTCCACTCTTTGATATTAGAATTATAGGCCTGAAAGTTTCAGATCTAGTACAACCAGTCATCGGGAGTGGTAGCCAATTTTACGATGATTATTGAGACTCAATAGAGGATTATCAACTCTCGGTGTCATGAGAAGAATATCCTATGTATTCTCACTTAGACAAATCCCTAGCCATAGTCATTTGGATTGAGAGAGAAAGAGTTTTTCAGGAGAATCCGATTAGAGTGAGACTCGATTAGAAACTGTATAAGCTTGACAACACTATGCTCAGTATACGATCTCTGAGATATTAGATAGATGATGGACTATAAATACATGATACTTAAGGATAGATAGATCCAATGGATTAGATTCTCTTGTATCATCTAGGGATTACGGCATAGTGACTTATTATATCGTCTATGAACTAAACCAATCACATGAGTTATGACACGTATAACATGACTTTTTTTTTTTTTTTAATATTTTATATTATTTATTATATTAGTGATAATAAGACGAAACAAGAACTAGCATCTCAGCCTACTTTCTCGTACAAATGATCATCTACTTTCGTGCACAACTACATCTCAGCCTATCATGATTCTGTCAAATATATTTTATTTGAATGTGATTTTGCCTAAAATTACACACTCTTCAATATCTTGCTCAAAGCTTCGTAGTTAATAATCTTTTATTATTCTAGAATTACAGGAACGATGGTCACTTTTAAGAACCCCAATGTCAAATTATAGTCATATAATGTAAAGCCCTCTCTCTCTCTCACCAATGATGCCATTTTTAGCTTTGGTGACCAACCCCATTGTTTCTAATATATCAAGGAAACAACTAAGTATTTGAGGGATGCAACAAACACCCCACTTCCTCTCGTCATCAGGTGGAAGCATTAGCCATTCTTGATAGGCTCAAAGTTGCCCGACATAACGTTGTCTTCGGATACAGAGTTTTCACTAATTCTAAGACACTAACCAACATTTTCTTCAACTACTCCTTGACCCTATAAAAAATACATTCTCTCTGTCAAGATATATACTACTATACAAAGACAACGAATACACATCAATAGAAACAATAAAACTAGGACTCATGACCTAACAAATTTTGGTAGATGATATTCTTTGTTGTTTTGGCGAGGTACTTCCCCTCCATTGGAATGCACGAACATTTACTAATCTAATACAGTTTTTTAAAAAAATCATTTATAATATGCTTCATGATTATCACTTGCAAGCATTAGGCAATCAAATGTTCCCTATTTTTAATGATGGTCTAAAATTATTGTGGACCTCTCATATACACGTATGACTCTATAATAGACTTTGTCTTTACCATTGTTACTAATAATTTTGAAATATCTTGTAATATAGTTTCTTTTGATCCTTACTAATAGATACTTCAACAGATACTACCCAACATGAAATATTTATATATATTTAAATATCTAACAGCAATTTCAAAGCTTTTAACTTATATATCAAAGTTTTCTGACTGTGTAATGATTTTGATGCAAATATAGCAGATTTTTTAAATAATTAACAAATTTATAAAAGAAAAATGGAAATACATATTGAACCATTTTTACTGGTAAGATTCAAGTATATGATGCAAAATCTTTTCTTGTGAAAGAATCCATTGGTTGATCCTGTGAAACTGCAGGTCTTGGATGATAGACCTTTTGACTAACCATAAATATTAATTTGATTCATCTAGTTTATATCGTTCATGTTCGGACACTAGATCCGCAGTACACCTGTGACAATAATTTTTCTTTTACTTGCACCTATCATTGTGCAGAAATGAAAAATGATGCATGTGTTGTTGGACTCATGAAGCATCAAGATTTGTGTTTCAAAACAAAGCTTCTCATATGCAACTTTTCTTTTATATATATAGCTGATGTTGGTATGTTAGGAACACGAAAAAAAAGACTTTTTGTGATTCTACCGCCATAGGTGATGTCGATGATGTTAAAACATTATCGCCAACCCTATTAAGACATTTGGACTAATATTGATTTTTCTTCTCATTTTTTCTCCAATGTACTGTTATTCTATTTCTATATTGCTTCGAAATTAATCATAAACGCACAATTATGATTTTGATGCATCAGAACTCGAGTCAAGAATTAAAAATGTGTTAAAATTAGAGAAAAACCAAACAAATGGTAACCTCACACTGAGAAGTTTGATATTTCAGATACGAGACTTCGAGAGGAGTAATCAATGCCACACAACAAAAATTCGTTAAGATCGTAACCCTACGTAGGGATGACTATGGAAAAGTAACTTAGTATTTAACTATTTGATCGAGGAGATGAAGAGCATCTTAATAATAAAGACCTTTTTTTTTTTTTACTGTTAGTGAGACAAAGACCAATGGATCATCCCCTTACATAAAGGGTGAAATTGAAATGACTCCCCAACGATTTGATAGCCAAATGAATGAAGTTCGAGTTCTAAAAAGCACCCGACAAAAAAAAAAAGAAAAAAAAGAGAGACATATGAGAACTCAAATCTTTGACCTAACAGGTCATCCATGTGAGGATCCAACCATAACTTCAACTCATTAAACCACTTAGTTCAAAATGTTTAAACTCAAGCTAATAATAGTAAACTTATATTAAAATATCTCACATCTGATGTCAAACCTAGGGTGCCAAAATTCATAAAAAAAAAAAATTTTGTTATATAAGGCACCAATATTCTAGCTCACAAACAAACATCTTTGTTTTACAATCCAACACATCAGAAAAGAATACCACTTTCAAGTGTCAGATGTCCTATTAAAAAGAAGTTTACTGAACAAAAAGAATCAAAAGATGAAACGGCTAACAGAATCAATATAAAATGAAGACGAAAACAAGCAGAAATTTAAATAATGATGCACATAAGAAAAAGGAAAACATTTACCCAAAAGCCACCTGGTATCTTAAATATGTTGATCAAAATATAAAAATATGAACATTTATACACTCCATCACTGTAGGAAAAAATAAAATCAAGCCCAATCATATATTTTCTCACCACTCTTTAAATAAAAATAATTGGAACAAAAGGTTTCCCTCGTAAGGCAGTGACTTGTTTGTTTGCTATCATCACATACATAAAACACTACAGCTCTACCGTGGAACTTCTTTGTGCTCCTCCATAAACAACAATTGTATTAAGATTTGTGATTAAAAGCCATAGCTATCTTAGCTTGCTATCCTTGTGGACATAAATACTCAAGGTCCCTTCACATCCCTACTTAATAGCTTCTTTTGCATAGACACTACATTATTGTGACTAGGATAGAAAAGAGACATTACAAGATAAAAAGGAAAAATTAAAAGCTTGGCAGACAAAGGACGAGGAACAAGTTTTAAGCTAAGATATGAAGTTCAATTAACATCTGAAGAAAATAGATCAAACAAATGAACTCAATAAAATGGCCATCATATACTTTTCTCTGGCTGTTTCCATATGACAGGCAAAAACCGTGCAGTAGGATCTATCAAGAAGAGTACGAGGAAGTATGTTGTGATATTTGGCAGACCAAAAGGCAATGACTGACAAACATTGAATATTTTCCATATCCTTCATACAATTTTCTTTGAAAAGGATAAAATGTGGACGCTCAGTACAGCAGGCTCCTGCTAACACGGGAATCGTGTGTTTTAGCTCAAAGGCCGCGAGAGAGTAGGACATGGCTCAATGGAGGCATAACAAGGGGGGTAAAAGATTATGTATCAAGAAGAAAACACGAACAGCACAAATATGGGATATTATGGAAAAAAAAGTAACCAAGGAATTATCTTAAAGACCGTAGGCCTGTGTGTTGTAGTCGATACAAGTTTTATACACATGTAAGTCACAACAAATGCTTTCACAACTTCCTGGTACCTTGAACAACCATAATTAGCTTATCGTTAAGATTAGCAAAACATCAGGATTTCACCAAGCACTTATTTTAGTCTCTCTAATCCAGTTCAGTTTTCGCCCATCCTAGAGGAAATACAACCACACTCGCATAACAAGTTGAATAGTATGTTCTCAGCAAATCAAGTATAATTCAAACATGAGAATGGCAAAACTAGATGAGTGATACAACAATGAAAGTCAGAGCACTACTGACCAAGCTAACTCCTGCCATTTCCCCCAGAGAGGCATTTATATTTCAGAAGTCTGTCAATCAAACAAATGAATGTTCATATCAACACCAAATTTATTTTGTTCGTCAATTATCAATTAAGGATACATACTAGTTATCAGTACAGCTGAAAACAATAATGGATGAGCCGGATCCATTTTTCCATGCTTCAGTGTGGAAGTTCCAAGATTAAAAAGGATTCTCTTATATAGAATTTGATCAAGCACCACATTTTGCCTTCAAAAGCATTGTGAAGCTTGATACAGTCACAGTAAGAGTAAAGGAGATATCTTCTCAAACCTAACCAAGCGTCCTCTTTCTTCCTCAAACTCCCCTAATTTAGATAGAACATAAATATAATGTGTTGTGAAGATTAAAATATATATATATATATATATATATATATATATATATATATATATAAACTTGGCTTCGAATTTGTAGGTGCACAATTAACAGATAAGTTGAGAGAAAAAAAGAGCAGAAGTCACTCACTTGTCATTCCATCACGACTTTGGCGCCAACGGCCTTCATCTTCTCAATGATCTGCTCCGCCTCCTCCTTGGAGAGCCCCTTTTTTATCACCGTGGGTGCCTTCTCCACCAAATCCTTCGCCTCCTTCAGCCCCAAGTCCGTGAATACCCTGATCTCCTTGATCACCTTGATCTTGGACGCCGCTTCGTACGAGTCCAGCCTCAGCTCGAACACCGTCTTCTCTTGCTTCTTTGCCTCCTCCTTTCCGGCCGCCGCTGCACCTGCGGCGGACGGCCCGGCCCCGCCGGCGCCGGCGTTGGCGATGCCGATCGCCGGGGGCTCCTCCATGCCCATCTTCTGCCGGAGGATGCAGGAGAGCTCCGCGACGTCGGCGAGGGAGAGGGCGGCGATCTCGTCGACGAGACGCCAGACCCGTTCGGTAGGGGGGCTCCGCCGTGGGGCCGCCGGGTCGAAGGTGGCGAGGTCGTAGTCGGCGGGGAGCTTCCGCGGGTCGATGGGCTCGAGGTCGTCCGAGTCATCCTTCGCCGCGGCACCCGCTGGGGAGAAGCGACGGAGACATCGGATCGCGCTGGAGGAGGAGGAGAGGAGGAGGCGGTGGCGGCCGCCAGACCGGAGGAGAAAGCTCATTGTTTTCGAGCTGCGTTGGGTCGACGTGAGAATAGGGTTTATCGACACTGGTTCGTGATCCACATTTTTCCATTTCCCCAAAATTATATGGGTTTTCCAGATAATTTTAATTATTTGACCTTAATCCTTTCAAGGTTAATTATCTTATTTGACCTTATAATATTTAAATATACTTAAATATTAAAATCCTTTAAATATATACTACCCTTGACTTTTTCCCTTTGAACAGTGAGATTAACTATAATTAATATTATTTAATCTGAAATAAATATATAATTATCTAATTTATTTATATGATGATCACGTAGCCGGAGAAGCGGACAGGTGGATTCTTTCCTATGCCCCTATTTTCTTGTTTGGTATTCATCTAGTGCTAAATAGTTCCATAGAGATGAGATCTGACAGAAAATATGGAATCACTGCTCTTTTCTTATCTCTTTATTTTTTTATCAATTAATTAATTCTCATTGTCAAATTGGTTACATAAAAGATTGTTTGATTGACATATTTCAGTAGCTAAGAAATTGGTTCACTATGAAAAAGATCACCTTAGAACATCATATAGTAGATACTAGCATAGATTATGACCCGACCATACTTCAAATGCAACAAATTGGTATTGTTCTCCGCGGCATCTTCTCACTCCCGAATAGGTTCTTCAATTGGCGTCGAATTATATATATATATATATATATATATATATATATATATATATATATATATATACCCTCTATTTTCAACAATTGAAATTTTAATTTATATTAATATATAACTCCAATAGTATTATTGATTAGAATTAGAATGGAAGTGGTATATGATTTTGAGGAATGTATATTGCATTATATATTATATTATGTTATGTTAATATTCATAAGAGTAAATGCTATTGGATAAATTATCAAAAAAAATATTAGTTTTAAAAATTCTTGTAAAACGTCTTTATTTTCAAAAATTCTTATAGTAACCTTTAAATTTTGAAAATGATAAAAATAACATCTAAGAACTTTTTACTTTTACCTTCAATAGTTGCATCTACTCTTTCTACATTTTTATTGAATCGACTCATAAGATTGAATCGGTTCAAAATAAATTATATTAAATAATTTACTAATATATATCGATTTATATTATTAAAATTTATAAAAATATAAAATTTTATAAATATATATAAATATATTAAATTATAAAATTTCAAATATATAATTTTAAAAATAATTTTATTAACTATAAAGAAAAAGAATAATATTATTATAATAATAATAGCTTAAAAATTAAAAATAAATTTGAAAGTTCTATATCACCATTATTTTTATTTTTAAATTTTTAAATAGTTTTTATCCAAAAAGTTATCTTTATTCCATCTAAGATCAATTTAAATGTTTTCTGAAATTTCTACCTTATTTTAACTAGGTTAAGACCTGCTTATACTGATTTTTTATATTTTCTGGTTTAAATCGTGTTAGTAGTTCAAGGCATTGGTTCTTTGAATCAATTGTTTTGGAATAGGCTTTCTACTTATTTATTTATGAGCTCAAATGCCATAATGTTAAAAAACCTAGAAAAATATGAAAAAGTAGTGTAAGTGATAAGGGGTTGGTTTTTGTGAACTAAATTTTTAGGATAGGCCTCCCACCTTTAGAAGCTAAAATTTTAAATATATTTAATGGTGTTAGGAATGAGTCGGCACTAAAAGGGGTGAATTAGTGTAGCGGTAAAAATTATATCGATTTGAAAATTTGGTTGCGATTAAATCCGTTTCGGAAGATGTTAACTTGAAAGCATACGGAAGAGTGTAGTGGATATAAAGCAAGTAAAGAAGGGCAGTTTGTAGTAAATATAAATTATAAAAAGTAAATGCAAACCGAGTTATAGTAGTTCGGTCATCGTGACCTACATCTACTCCACCGATTCCTCTTCCGTCGAGGCCACCGACATCCACTAACGATCTTTCTTTAATAGGTAAAGATCAATATCCTTCTTACAACTCTATTCTCCTTTTGCAAGCTTAGGAGAGAACCTTTACACTCCCTTTTTACAAAGCGTCCCTCACACTCTCCCTTAGAATGATCTCTAAACTTTAGAAGGAGGGATTATATACTTTACAAGGGTTTTCAACTCTAAAATCATAAAGTTTTTGTTCACATTCTTGCTTCTCAATGTAGGAATAGCTAAGATATTTATAGACCTCAAATAGCTTAAAAAATAGAGCCAAAATTTAAATCCCCGAAATTTCAAAGTACGGGTGGTACCACCGCCTAAATTGGCGGTACTATCGCTTGATATAGTCTCAGAGACTGTGCCACACCGATTCCACCGGGTTACTGTTTGGGTCTTTTCACTTGGCCCAACATAGCCTAAACTTGGGCCCAATTGACCCCTAATTAGATTGGCCCAATTCCTTCCTAATTATGTATGAACTACGAAATTTAAGACATACAATAAGCTAATCCGGTCCAGTTAGTCTAGGTTGCTTCCGACAAGCTTCCGATGAACTTGCAATGATCTCTCGATAATGTTCTAGTGGACTCTCGGCAAGCTCCTAGACTTCACGACAATCTTCTTAGTGAGTTTCGATGAGTTTTTTTGGCAAGCTCCCAGACTTCTCGATCAATTCCGGCAAAACTTCCGATGAACGTCTGGACTTCTGACGAACTCTCAAACTCCCAACAAAATTATGTTCTTGACTCCGGGACTTTATTTTACTTTATGTCTTACTATCATAGTTAATTATACACACTTAAAACCTACTTCAATCTAGATAATTATTACTAAGCTAATCAAATATTGTCCAACATGTCATTGGTTCATCGATACTTCGTTTGATTCTTCGGTGCATCGTCCTCTCTTGCGGCCTATTGCCCAATCGGCCAGTTGACCTCCGTAACTCCAATTTTCTTGGTGCAATATCTACTCTTCTTGACCTGATTTCTGAACTCATGGCCTAAAGCCTTCTATCGATACATCGACCGATCCTTCTGCTCGACGTCCAATCTTCTGACATGTTTTTCTCCGGCCCAACATGATTCTTCCTATTTTAATTGTCTCTCCCTGATCGAAGCATCCTACATCACTCAAAATGCATATTAAATTATAAACACTATCAATTGGTTTCATCATCAAAATCTGAGATTCAATAATCTCTCCCTTTTTAATGATGATAACCAATTGATGATGAAATTAACCTTAACTCCCCCTATCAATATGGCATATTGATAGAACCTTGAATTCAAGTCAAAGCAAATTTAATCAAGAATATTTGCAGCACGTCATCATAAAATCATGCATAATCAAATTATTCAATTACATAATTCCATGCATGATTGTCATCGTATCCTCTTCCCCTTTGTCATCAACAAAAAGAAAAAGTGCAACTTTTAAGATTTAGAGATATGCAAGCTTAGCGATTTAGCAAAATTTTCATCACTTTGGAATATACAAGCTAGTGAGTTCTTTCTTTTTGAGAAGTGCAAGCTAGCAATTTTTACTTCCTTTACAAAGTCCAAGCTAGCAATTCTAGTAAGTTTTTCATCATGCAAGCTGGCAAGTTTTTTTTTTTTTATATCATGTAAGCTAGCAATATTTAAGATAATTCAAGAAAGCAACTTTTTCTTCTTGAAATATACAAGTTAGCAATTTTATACATGTGAAAGTTGGCAAAGTTTTACATCTTTTGAGATTAGCAAGCTTTTTGTTTCTCTTTGTGATGTGAAAACTAGCAACTTTTCTCTCCCATTGTCATTGTCAGAAAGAAAGAAGGGAAGAATACAATTTTGTAATCCTTTTCCCTTTACATCAATTTCGAAATCATGATAAAGATAATGTATCATTCTTAATTGTAATATGTTTATGCATTATTATAGTTTCAAATTAAAACATGCATAATTTTAAAACCTTATAGATCATCCTTACTTTATTAATGATACCAAAAATAAATCAACTCTATGGGCATATCATATATGATACTAAAGCATTCATGATACCAAACATTTATAATTAATTTTCTCCCCCTTTGTCATAGGCAAAAAGAAGGGAATAAAAATATAATGGTGCAATTCATTTCCATTTTCATCAATTTTTAAATCATCACATAAAAAATAACAAGAAAAATTAATTTAGTGATGAGTTATATTTCATGAAGACAAGGAAAATCAATTTATGTATTCAGTGTTCCAAACATCAAAGCACATCATCTCAAGTTGTGAAAAAATAATCAAGGATACATTATGATTCATTTGGACAAATATTCTCATTGATATAAGAAATCATTCGAGAATGAAAAGCGAGGGGAATAGCACAAAGGTGTAAATATTCATGTCATCACATGGAAGATATCAGGAAAATTTTGGTGATAAGATATATTTTATGAATACAAGGAATTGTACATAAAAATTATATCATGAAAGATAAAATATCAAAGATCACGAAGGATTAAGTCATGAATACTAAATGACATGATTTATCTTGACAAATCTCCCCTATAAATAAAATACCAATAAAAAATCATAGGAGTACAAAGAAGAGATCTCAATTAAAAAAAAATCTCAAGTAATTTTAAGAAATCAAGATCATGATTTGAATAAAACTCATTTAAATTCAAATCATCAAGTCATCAAAAATATTTTCAAGAGATTCAAAATTACATAAGTTGATTTATCAATCTCTTGAGATGCTAGCGATTTTCGTTCTCCCCCTCTTTATTGTAAACAAGAAAGAAGAATTTTTAATGGTGTAATTTATTTCTTTTTTTCATCAATACTCTAAGCATCACATAAATACAAAGGTAATCATATAAAAATTATGACATGAAAGATGAAAGATCAAGAAAGGTCAATTCGTAAATGATTCATCTTGATCAATCTTCTTTTTAGTAAATAACAAAAATATATCTTAGATTATCAAATAGTCAATGATCGTCAAAGGTAATATTATATTATTAATTCCAAGAAATCAAGAGAAAAACCATGATTCATTTGGATAAATCTCAATAAGAAGATACAAAAACACATAATAAGAGATCTTGATTCATAAATAATTTCAAGTTATAAATCTCAAGAAATCAAGATCATGATTTCGATAAAACCTATTAAATTCAAATCATCAAAATCTATTTCATAGTTCACAAAATTCATAACATAAATAGATTCATTAATCTCATTTTTAAAAAATTGAAAAAAAAAATTTTCAAGGAGAAAGCTTTCCTCTTTTTAGTGTTTCAATTCATATGATTGATTTCAAATAAGCATGCCCCAAATTTTGATGCCAAGCATCAACATTTAAAACGGAAAAACAAATTTCATCATCATGATAAAAAAAATAATATATTAAACATAAGGCTTCTTTAAAAAAGTGATTTTATTTATCATTTTGATTCCAATGATAATTTATTTTCCTTTTTATGTGTTTCATTTTATATGATTGATTTCATATAAATATGCTCAAGTTTTTTTTATATGAAAACCATCCATCTTATTTAAAATAAAAAAAGCAACTTTCATTGCGATAAATATCAATAAACCATGAATCATAAGCATAATTTCGAAATATAAATTCATTATGCATTATTAGATCATCAAGCATATTTTCATAAGGCATCTTTAATCAAAATCGACAAGCTATATGGAAATCATCAAAATACATATTCTTGCATCTTAAACACATCATTAATCTTACTAGGTGTACCAATATTAGATTATTATTTTATTATATTTTTATACAATTGTTATGATCATTTTTTAAAATTACTATAAAGATTAGCATGATTACATCATTAAACATGTAATTTTTTAAAAAAAATTATATAATTTTTCTAAACTAAAAAAAATAACTCATGAAAAACATCAAGTAATTTCAAAGTAAACTAAAGAGATTTTGATTACCTCGTCGTCGAAAGCTATTAGGGCATAGTTTGCCATCTCACTTTTGTTGGTTTTCTTCTCGTTTTCAAATGAGCTCGATTCATCCCAAAGTGCTTCCTTATTCTTGTATTCATAGTAAGTAGTTACATTCTTTTTAAATTTATTTTTATTATTTAATTCTTGTTTCATGAACTTTTTAAATTTTATAGTGAGGAGTTAGTTCACCATCACTTGAGCTTTTGCTAGAATGGTCTTCTATTGTTCGAAGTGCAAAGTCCTTCCTGTTCTGCGTCATTTCATATGTCATCAATGAACCAAAAAGTTCTTTAAGTGAAAAATCATTAAGATCTTTTGCCTCTTGTATTACGGTTACTTTTGGATCCCAACTCTTAGGAAGGGATCTTAATATCTTGTTAATAAGTTTAAAATTTGAGAAACATTTGCCAAGAGCTTTTAAGTCATTGACAACATCCGTAAAACGGGTGTATATATTAACAATGGTTTCACTTGGTTTCATTCGAAAAAGTTCAAAATCATGCATCAAAAGGTTTATCTTAGAGTCTTTTATTCTACTAGTATCTTCGTGTGTGATTTAAAAAATGTGCCAAATATCGAAAGCTATTTCGCACATAGAAACCTGATTGAATTCATTTTTGTCTAAGGCGTAAAACAAGGCATTTATAGCCTTCACATTTAAAGAGAAAGTCTTCTTCTCCAACTTATTCCAATTGTTCATTGGAAGAGAAGACTTTTGAAAACCAAATTTGACTATATGCCATAAATCAAGATTGAATGAAAGCAAGAATACTCTCAATCGAGTTTTCTAATAAGTGTAGTCCATCCCATTAAACATGGGAGGACGAATGAGAGAAAAGCCCTCTTAAAAGCCGAAAAAGACATTTCTCTTGGGTGTTAAACCAATGAACAAAATCAGGCTCTGATACTAACTATTAGGAATGAATCGGTATTAAGAGAGAGGGGGGGGGGGGAGTGAATTAGTACAGTGGTAAAAATTATGTCGATTTAAAAATCTCATTACGATAAACCCGTTTTGGAATATGTTAACTTGAAAGTATATGGAAGAGTGTAGTGGATGTAAAGCAAGTAAAGAAGGGCAGTTTACAGTAAATGTAAATTGTAAAAAGTAAATGCAAACTAAGTTATAGTGGTTCGGTCGTCATGACCTACATCAACTCCACCGATTCCTCTTCCGTTGAAGCCACCAGCTTCCACTAACAATCTTTCTTTAATAGGCAAAGATCAACCTCCTTCTTACAACTCTATTCTCCTTTTGCAGGCTTAGTAGAGAACCTTTACACCCCTTTTTTATAAAGCTTCCCTCACACTCTCCCTTAAAATGATCTCTAAACTTTAGGAGGAGGGACTCTGTACTTTATAAGGGTTTTCAACTCTAGAAATATAAAGTTTTTGTTCACTTTTCTTGTTTTTCCATGCAGGAATAGCTAGGGTATTTATAGATCTCAAATGGCTTAAAAAATGGAGCCAAATTTAAATCCTCGAAATTTTAGGGTATGGGCGGTACCACCACCTGCAGCTTGACACTAGGTGGTACCACTACCCAGACTGGCGGTATCACCACTTGAAAGTCTTGGGGACTGAGTCTGGGTGGTGGTACCACCCTTCTGGGCAATACCACCGCTTGACACAGTCTTGAAGACTATGCTACGTCGGTTCCACCTGTTTGGTCATTGTTTGGGCCTTTTCACTTAACCCAATATAGCCCAAACTTGGGCCCAACTGACCCCTAATTGGGTTAGCTCAATTTTTTCCTAATTATATGCTAACTATGAAATTTAAGACATATAATAAGCTAATCTGGTCCGGTTAGTCTAGGTTGCCTCTGGTGAGCTTCTGATGACCTTCCAACAAACTTCCGACAATCTCTCGGTAATGTTCCAGCGGACTCTCCGCTAGCTCATGGACTTCACAACAATCATAGCGAGTTCCGATGAGCTTCTTTGGCAAGCTCCTGGACTTCTCAATCAATTCCAACAGAATTTCCAACGAACGTCCAGACTTCCGACGAACTCTCGAACTCCCAACGAACTCGCGTTCTTTACTCGGGACTTCATTTTGCTTTATGTCTTGCTATCGTAGTTAATCCTACACACTTAAAACCTACTTCTCTCTTGACAATTATTACTAAGCTAATCAAATATTGTCCGGCATGTTATTGGTTCATCGACGCTTCGTTTGATTCTTCGGCACATCGTTCTCTCTTGCGACCTATTACCCAATCGGCCATTTGACCTTCGCAACTCTGATTTCCTTAGCACAATATCTGCTCTTCTTGGCCCAATGCCCAAACTCATAGCCTGAAGTCTTCTATCGATATCTCGACCGATCCTTTGGCTCGACGTCCAATTTTCTGACATATTTTTCTCTGGTCCAACATGATTCTTCCTACTTTAATTGTCTCTCTCTGATCAAAGCATCCTACATAACTTAAAATATAAATTAAATCATAAATACTATCAATTGGTTTCATAATCAAAATCTGAGATATAACCCACAAATGCATCATATTTTGATAAAAATTAAAAAAATAAATAAATTAAAAAATTTCCAAACTATTTACATATTGAATAACGTAGAAAATTGTAAGAAAACCTCACATATGTCCATTTGGGTGCTATTCAAAAGTATTTTAAAAATTTCATACCACTTTTATCGGTCATATTATTTTTTTCAAATGACCTAAAAGCAATGTAAGTGATATAAGGAGTTGGGTTATTTGGACCAAATTTTTAGGATAGATTTCTCACCTATTAAAAAGCTTAAATGTTAAAAATGCAAATGCATTATATTTTGATAAAAATAAAAAACTCTTAGAATAATTAGAAAAATTTTAAATTGTTCACATGCTGAAAAACTCAAAAATATATCAAAAGAATTTTTAAATAAAAAATCTCATATATGTCTATCTGAATGTCATTTGATGGTGTCCCAAAAATTTTGTATGATTATAACCAGTCGTTGTATCAGTTATATTATTTTTGAGAAGACCTAAAAATAATATAAGTGATAAAAGGGATTAATTTTTGTAAATCAAATTTTAGGATAGGTTTTCCATTTGTTAAAAAGCTAAAATGTCAAAAAATATTCCATAGATGCATCATATTTTAATAAAAATGAAAAAACTTAGAAATATTTAAAAAATTTCAATCTGTTTACATGTTAAATAACCCAAAAAAAATAAAAAAATCTATGAAATAAGAAAATTTAATATATGTCTATATGGGTGCTATTCAAAGGTGTATAGAAATTTTCACATAATTATGACTATTCTTTGTATCAGTTATATTATTTTTTAAATGACCACAAAGACAATGTAAGTGATAAAGGGGTTGATTTTTGTAAACTCAATTTTTAGGATAGGTTTGTTGAATCTCGGATTTTGATGATGAAATCAATTGATGGGTTAATTGATCTAATCCATATTATTGAAGTTGAGTGTGCAGGATTAACTACGATAGCCTAAAAACATAAAGTAAGGATACTGGAGTCAAGTTCGATGGATGTTTGAGAGTCTGAAGATTCGTCAGAGATGCTGTTGGAACTAACCAAGAAAGATCGGAGACTTGTCGAAACTTTTGGAAGTTTGCCGAAGAGATCGTTGGAGGTTCGCAGAGATCACCGAGAAGGCTCGACCACTCGTTGAACTCGTCACAAGATCGGGAGCTTGTTGGGAGTCCGTTGGAAGAAACCAGAGGGCGTATCGAAAGTCCACCGGAAGAACGCGAGAAAACTTGTCGAAACAAAACTTGACGTTGGTCGGTTAAACACTTGCTTAGGATTATGTTTTTACGTATGTAGTTCACATGTAATTAGGATTAGGATTAAGGGACAATCCTATACCTTGGTTAGGGGCCAATTGGGCCCAAAAGAGACTTGGTTTGGGTCGGACATAAAGCCCAACCAGAAATTTGTAAGGACGAGCGGTGGAACCGCCGGACTGGGTGGTGGCACCGCCCAGAACCCGAAGTGTCAGGCAGTGGCACCGCCAGTACGCCTTCCTGACATACATTGACAAGCGGTGGCACCGCCAGTACACCTGTCTGACAAACATTGATAGGCGATCATAAATTACAATCCTTGTTTTACAAAATATGTAGGGTTAATTGAAACAAAAGTTTCAGTAGGAATTTAAACTCCAAATCATTTAATATGGTATCAAAATAAATATCTTTGAGTCTACTTTCAAATGGATTAGTTTTGCCTAAGTCAGAGTTTAGTGCTAAAAGTTAGGTCCTAGACAATGGATAGAGGTCATATTACTGAAAAATTATAAATTCATGGCTTTGTATCAAAATGAAAGAAATGTCTGGTGCTAAGCTGAAATCTTTCAAATTGTATAGAATTAAAATAAAAAATATAGATTAGGATTACTATAGGATGGGGTTAGAACACTTCTTTGAAAAGTTTGATTCCCAAATGTGGAGAAATTGATGCAAAACCTCAAGCAAAGCAAAGCCGCTTCTTCTTCTTCTTCTTCTTTGATTCCTCTTTCCTTCTCTTCTCAAACCCACACTGCAGCAAGTATCCTTAAGTTTTCATCTAATCTCTCATCTAATTACTTGGGTTTGGCTAACACAAGAGTTGCAAGGTGGCAAGCATGCATGAAAGGGGCTTACATGTCATACATAAAATAAACATAGGTGGCACCATACTTAGGTTAGCTAGTGACACATATCCTCTTTTCTTTTTTTTTTAAACTTAATATGAATCTTTGATAAATCATATTAATTTTTTAAGATTCACATTTAGGTCCCTAGCCATAAACTTTTAATATAAAATTATTTAATATAAAATAATTATTAGCTAATCCTTATATTTACAAATAAGCATCTACAAAATTTTGAAAAAAAATAGGGGATGTTACACTCTCCCCTCCTTAAAAAAAAAATTTTAGTCCTCTAAATTTATCATACCTCCTTTGACAAAAAGATGAGGATAAGCTTTCTTCATTTCTTCCTCAAGCTCCCAAGTTGTTTTCTTCCTAAAATGATATCTCTAGATCACTTTAACTAGAGGGATGACCCAATTCCTAAAGATCTTTTTCTTCTTATCAACAATCTGAGTGGGCTCTTCCACATAAGACAAGTTTTTATCGATTACCATCAGCTCATACTTAATGATATGAGAGGGATCAGGTATGTACTTTTTGATCATTGAAACATGAAATATTTTATGGATATGGCATAACGATGATGGTGAGGCAATCCTGTAAGCAATAGAACCAACCCTCTTAAGAACCTTCAAAAGGTACAATAAATCTTGAGCTTAACTTTCTTTTCTTCCCAAATCTTATAATGCCTTTAGAAGAGGAGACCTTTAGGAATACAAAATTCCTGACTTGAAACTCAATATCTCGTCTTCTATTATCAGCATAACTCTTTTGATGACTCTAAGCAATCTTTAACCTTTTCCTTATAACTTAAATATTCTTGGTAGTCTCTTGTACTTTGTCTGGTGCTAATAACTTTCTGTCACCAACTTCTTCCCAACATATAGGAGTTCTACACTTTCGCCCATATAAAGCTTCATAAGGAGCCATATGAATACTTGAATGATAACTATTATTATAAGTGAACTCAATAAGAGATATATCTTTATCACATCACCTTTCCAATCCATAACATAAGCTCTAAGCAAATCCTCAAGTGTTTGAATGGTTCTTTCTGATTGACCATTAGTTTGAGGGTGATAAGGAGTGAGTGTTAAACTTAACTTTAGTGCCCAAAGATTTTTAAAACATTCTCCACAATCTAGATAGAAATCTAGAGTCTTTGTCAGAGATGATCTCCTTTGGAACACCATGAAGTCTTACTATTTTATTGATATACAAATCTGCAAGCCTATCAAGAGAATAAGTCATATTGATCAGTAGGAAATGTGTAGATTTCGTTAACCTATCAATGATAACCCAAATAGCATCATGCTTTCTAGAAGTTTTCGGTAGTCCTGAAACAAAGTCCATGGTAACATATTCCCATTTCCATTCAGGGATATCTAAAGGTTACAATAAACCTCTAGGTTTCTGGTGTTCTGCTTTGATTTGCTGACAAGTCAAACACTTTAAAACATATATTGCAATCTCCTTCTTCATGCCTTATCACAAATAATAACTTTGGAGATCATTATACATCTTAGTGCCACCAGGATACGTGTACTTTGAATTATGAACTTCCCTTAGGATTTGGTTCTTAATATCTGGGTAATTTAGAACACATATTCTATCCTCAAATCTCAATAGGTCGTTCTATGATACTTGAAAATTTAGTTTCAATCCCTTTTATACCTCATTCCTTAAGTAGATTAAGCGTCAATCTTATAGTTGTCCTTCTTTAATTTGTTAAATGATATCAGATTGCATTTGGATGGAGGCCATCAATATCATTGAGTTTTGCCCTTTTCTCATAATATTTAAATCATAATTTTTTTCTAATAACTTCCATTGCTTCATAACCAAAGTCGTCATAAAACTTATAGATTTTCTACTAAGTGCATCAGCTACAACATTAGCTTTACTCGGGTGATAACAAATAGTACAATCATAATCCTTTAGAAGTTTTATCTATCTTCGCTACCTCATGTTTAACTATTTTTGAGTAAAAATATACTTTAAGCTCTTGTGATCAGTAAATATTTCAAATGTTCGCCCATACAAGTAATGCCTCCAAATCTTTAGAGCAAAAATAATTGCTGCCAATTCCAAATCATGAGTTGGATAATTCAATTCATAACTCTTTAGTTGTTTAGATGCATAAGCAATCACTTTTCCTTCTTGCATCAAAATACATCCAAGGCCCTTTCTTGAGGCGTCGGTATAAACTATAAATCCCTCATTACCACTTAGAATAGTGAGAATAGAGGCACTAGTCAATCTTCTTTTTAACTCTTGAAAACTTTGCTCACAATCATTACCCCATACAAATTTCATTTTCTTTTGAGTGAGTTTGGTGAGAGGTTGAGCGATTCGAGAAAATCCCTCCACAAATCTCCTATAATAACCTGCCATGCCCAAGAAGCTTCTAACTTCCGTCAAATTTGTTGGTACTTCCCACTTAATTACAGCTTCCATTTTCTTTGGATCAAAAGATATGCCCTTCCTTAAAATCACATGGCCTACAAAAGCAATTTCATTCAACCAAAATTTACATTTGTTGAACTTTGCATACAACTTCTTTTCTCTTATTATGGATAATACATTTCTCAAGTGTTCCTCATGCTCCTGATTACTCATTGAATACACTAATATGTCATCAATGAATATAATTACACAATCATCCAAGAGTGGCTGAAATATCCTATTCATCAGTTCCATAAAAATTGTAGGGGCATTAATTAAACCAAAAGGCATTACTAAGAATTCATAGTGACCATATCGAGTCCTAAAAGCTATTTTTGGAATATCCTCCTTGATCTTCAACTGATAGTAATCTGACCTCAGATCAATCTTAGAGAATACTTATACACCTTGCAATTGATCAAACAAATCATCAATTCTGGGTAGGGGATACTTGTTTTTTTTTGTCACCTAATTTAACTGTCTATAATCAATACAAAGCCTCAATGTTCCATCCTTCTTCTTAACTAATAGCACCGGAGCACCTCATGGTGAAACGTTGGTGTTAGGATCGGAGCAGCACTAAGAGGGGGGGGTGAATTAGTGCAGCGGATTAAAACTTCGGTTTTTAAAAAATCTTTCGTATGATAAGAGCGGAACTTGACAAGCTTAATCTTGAAAGCGTATTCTTAAATATGCGCAGCAAAAGTAATAAGGAGCTAAAGCATATAAGAAGGTTTGCAATAATGTAAATAGCAATAATGAAATGCAAACCAAGGATCACGCCGATTTTAGAGTGGTTCGGTCAAATGACCTACTCCACTTGTGAGGCCCCTCTTCGATGAGGCTCCCACCTTCCACTAGCAAGTCTCTTGAAATGGAAGGGTAAATACCCCTCTTACAACTCTTTACAAGCGGTTCACTCTCTTACAGATTTTCGAAAAGAGATGAGGTGAACACTAGCAAATTGAAAAGAAGACAAGCTAACACTTTTCTAAGACCTTTCTCTCAAACTCTTGCTGCTAAAAAAGTTATGTTCTCGGTGAGATTTGAGAGGTATTCTCAAACCTCAAGAGGATTCAAATTTGGGCTCCAAAATTTGGGCTCCAAAATTCAAATTCTCTTTGGATTCTCGATCTTTGGCGGTGCCACTTCAACCATAGCGATGCCACCGCACTCTCACGGGGACCTTTGGCGGTGCCACCGGTGTTTTCAGCCCCCTACTGGTGTTTTTGACCCTACAGTGTTATAGGCCCCTACTTGGGTTATAGGATTAATACATAATCCTAACCCTAATTAACATGCTAACTACGAATTTTAAAGACATTATATAAGCTATTACAAAGTCCATAAGTCAAGACTTCTTCCGGCGAGCTTCCGACGAACTTTCGGCGGTCTTCCGATAAACTCTCGGAAACCATTCTGCGGACTCCCGGCAAACTCTTAAACTTCACAATTTGATCTTGGCAAGTTCCAACGAGCTTCTTCGGCAAGCTCCGATCTTTCTCGGCGAACTCTGCGAACTTCCCACGAACCTTCCGGCGAGCTTCAAAAAAACCCTTCGGCAAGCTCCCTACTCATTCTCGGCTAGTTCCGGCAGCGTTCCCGACGATCCTTCGGACTTCCGTCGAACTCTTGAACTCCCAACGAAATCCATCGTGCTTGACTCCGCACTTTGTTTCGCTTTATGCCTTCATCGTTATCGTAGTTAATCCTGCACATGCAAGCCAAAACTCTACTCCGATCTAGACAGTTATTACAATGCGAATTGACATTCTGTTGCCCGGCACGTCATTGGTTGGCGCTTCGTCCGATTCTTCAGCGCATCATTCTCTCTTGCGGCTTGTTGCCCAATCGGCAGTTGACCTCCGCAACCCCGATATCCTTGGCACAATTTTGCTCTCCTTTGGCTCGATGCCCAACGTCCGAAGCCTTCTGCCGTCCAATATCCTGACGTGATCTCCTCCGGCGCAACGTCAATTCCTCCTGCGTTAACTGTCTAATCCTGATCGAGTAGACCTGCATCACTCAAAATGCAGTTTAAATTATAAACACATATCAAGTGGTTTTATCATCAAAATACGAGATTCAACAATCTCCCCCTTTTTGATGATGACAACCACTTGATGACGGAGTTAACCTTAACTCCCGGAGTTTAAACAAACTCCCCCTATCAATATGCTATATTGATAGAACCTTGAATTCAAACATAATTCAAGTCATTGCAATATTCATCATGAATAGTTGCAACACATCATCATGAACATATGCATAAAACTTATGCATCACATGTCATGTCATCAACATACTTCTCCCCCTTTGTCATCAACAAAAAGGAGAAGTACAACAATTCTTTGTGTTGGTAATATAAGTTCAACTCATTGCATGAAAAACATAATATTAAGTTTTATCATCATGCAGTTTTGAAGCTAGAAAATTTAGCAAGTAATGCATCATGCTTAGGACATTCAAGCTATCAAGTTTTAGATATGCAAGTTTTACAGCATGAAGCTAGATTTTCATCACAACATATAAGCACAAAAGCATAGCAAGATTTTTAAGTTCAATCATGGCAATTCAACACTTGCTTCTTGTGCAAGATTGCACTTTGCTTTTCTTTACATTTTCTAACTAGCAAAAGATTTCTCCCCCTTTTTTTTTTTTTTTTTTTTTTTTCGAAAAGAAGGGAAGAGTACAAGCTAGCCAACATTTTCCTTGAGCTAGCAATCTTTCTCCCCCTATGTCATTGCCGAAAAGAAGGAGAGGAACCAATGATTTAGACTTTTACATAAATTATGAATTTGCATCAATCAATATTTCAATCATCACATGATACATACAAGACAAAAATGCAAAGAAATCATTTCATGAAGGATATCAATGTGAAAATTCACCAAGGATCACACGATACAATCGTAAATCATAATATCATTATGCGATATATCATGAGATGATAATTTATCATATTAATGAAAGATATCAATTGTTAAACATGATATGATAATAGTCTCAAAAAATTTTAACTTGTGATACATGTGATACATTGCGATACACTAAAAAATTTAATGCGATGCTTTTAAGGATATAAATATGTTTTTGATACAAAGCATGGCAAGAGCAATTTTGTTGCAAGTTTCTAAGTTTTGTACTTTTTGCTTCTTTTGATAGGCAATATCTTTCTTCTCTTTTTGAGAAGTGCAAGCTTGCAAGTTTTACTTCCCTAGCATGCTAGGAAGTTTACTTTCATTTTCAATGCACAAGCTAGCAAAACCTTCTCCCCCTTTATCAAAGTCAAAAAGAAAGGGAGGACTCAATGGCTAAATATTTCAATCATTCAACAAGCTAAATATGCAAAGAATTCATGAAATATATCAATAAGGATCAATTCATGAATACCAAAGATATGATTCATGGTTCATTAAAATTCTTCTTAACAAGTTCACGATCAAGATTCATATAATTCATAATAAAGCAAATTGATGTACAATCATCATTATAACTCATCATGCACAAAATGTAAAATCATCTAACATGATACAAACATTTATTTTCAAAATATTTATCACTATTTTCATGTATGATAATAAAGTATTCATGATACATATTATATGCATATATCATCACAATAAAAAGCAATTGCATGCATAATTTCAAATCATAAATGTTTTAAATCATGATGGTATTAACTTACCATTCATGATCATAACTTTTCATCAAAACAAATTAATGAATATTTCATGTATTCATATCATCACATAAGGAATATCAAGGAGAAAATAATTGGGTGATGAGATAAATATTTCATGAATACAAGGAATTACATAAAAATTATACCATAAAATATTAGAATATGTGAATGCCAAAAGACATGATTTCTTTTTGAAAAACCTACTCATAAATAATCAAAAGAAAATCTTAGGAGATCGATTAATGAAAAAATCTCGATTCATAATAAATCTTAATTTGTAAATATCACGGAATCAAGATCACGATTTTGGATAAAACTCATTCAAATTCAAATCGTCCAAATCATCAAAATCTCAACATTTCTTTTAAGGGATTCAAAATGGCATAAATAATTTTATTGGTCTCTTAGATAGAAATCAATAAGATAGAGAAAAAGAAATTTTTTTAATAAAAAAATCTTTCCTCCTTTTGTTTCAACTTATTGATTGATTCCATACATGAATGTCTCCTTTTTTTTTTTTTTTCAAATCCATGCATCATCGTTTAAAACGGAAAGATCAAAAATAAAAAAAAATGTAACACATAATTCAAAATAAAAATTATTTCAACTCATTACTTCAAGTCAAACATGATTTCATTTAATTAAAATTGAATAACTTCAAGACCAATAAATCATCATGTATAACAATCATCAAGTATGATACAAACTTTTCAAAACGTTTATCATGATAAGGCATATAAGCCAAAGAAACTATTAAATATAAAGCATATTTATCAATGATGGTTTCATTGTGCATAAGGCATTTTCAAACAAAATCATTTTGTTATTTGTTGTAGTTATGTATTTTTCTTTTTAGGTGAATCTATCTTTTCATGCTTAGTTTGCATACAAAAGCCGTGTATCATTTTTAAAGGCAACTTTCATCACGGTAAAAATTGATAATCTATAAATTGCAAAAGATCATCATGGAATTCATCAAAATCAATAAATTATAAATTACCCAAAACTCATCATCATCATGTATAGTTTCAAAAAAAATAAATTTATTAGGCACGATATCATATAAGATACTTTTAATCAAAATCATTTTGTTTATCATAAACATATAATTTTCATGATTATTTTCAAAATTACTAGAATGATAAGCATGATTCCTAATTTTTTTATTTTCATTACATTAAGCAATTAAAAATAATTTTTCTAAACTAATAAAAAGAAAATGCATCATAGAAAGCATTAAGTAATTTCAAAATGAATTGGGGGGATTTTGATTACCTCATCATTGAAAGTGGTTAAGGCATAGTTTGCCACCTCGCCTTTCTTATTTTTCTCCTCATCTTCGGAAGTTTTTGATTCATCCTTGGTTGCCTTTCTCTTCTTTCGCCTCTTCCTCCGTTCAAGTTCATTGTTTATTTTGGATTTTTGTTTAATGAACTTATTAAGATTTAGTGTTCGAAATTCAAGTTCATCATTGTCCTCATCACTTGAGTCATCGCTCAAGTGGTATTTATTTGTCCAGAGTTCCAAATCCTTCCTATTCTTTAGAAGGTGGTTCAAGTGTTTATTGTGTTCATCATGTGCATTGCGCACCATTTCATATGTCATCAATGAGCCGATAAGTTCTTCAAGTGGAAAAATATTTAAATCTTTTGTTTCTTGTATTGCCGTTACTTTTGATTCCCAAGCTTTAGAAAGTGATCGTAAAACTTTACTAACAAGTTCAAAATTCGAGAAACATTTGCCAAGAGCTTGTAAACCATTGACGACATCCGTGAAACGGGTGTACATGTCAACAATGGTTTCGCTCGGCTTCATTTGAAAAAGCTCGAAGTCATGCATTAAAATGTTGATTTTCGAATCTTTAACTCTAGAAGTGCCTTAGTGTGTGATTTCAAGAGTGTGCCATATGTGAAAGCCGTTTAGCATAAAGAAACCCGATTGAACTCATTTTTTGTCCAAAGTTTAAAATAAGGCATTCATAGCTTTTTGCGTTTTAAAGAAAACATCTTCTTCTCCAAATCATTCCATTGGTTCATTGGAAGAGAAGACATTTCAAATCCATTTTCGACTATGTGCCATAAATTCAAATCCAAAGAAAGTAAGAAAACTCTCATTCGAGTTTTCCAATAAGTGTAGTCCGTCCCATTGAAAAAGGGAGGACAAATGAGAGAGTGACCCTCTTGAAAGCCGTAAAGAGCCATTTCTATTTGGGTGTTAAAACAAGGTAGAAAAACCTCGCTCTGATACCAATTGTTAGGATCGGAGCAGCACTAAGAGGGGGGGGGTGAATTAGTGCAGCGGATTAAAACTTCGGTTTTTAAAAAATCTTTCATATGATAAGAGCGGAACTTGACAAGCTTAATCTTGAAAGCGTATTCTTAAATATGCGTAGCAAAAGTAATAAGGAGCTAAAGCATATAAGAAGGTTTGCAATAATGTAAATAGCAATAATGAAATGCAAACCAAGGATCACACCGATTTTAGAGTGGTTCGGTCAAATGACCTACTCCACTTGCGAGGCCCCTCTTCGATGAGGCTCCCACCTTCCACTAGCAAGTCTCTTGAAATGGAAGGGTAAATACCCCTCTTACAACTCTTTACAAGCGGTTCACTCTCTTACAGATTTTTGAGAAGAGATGAGGTGAACACTAGCAAATTGAAAAGAAGACAAGCTAACACTTTTCTAAGACCTTTTCTCTCAAACTCTTGCTGCTCAAAAGTTGTATTCTCACTGAGATTTGAGGGGTATTTATAGGCCTCAAGAGGATTCAAATTTGGGCTCCAAAATTCAATTTCTCTTTGGGTTCCCGATCTTTGGCGTTTGCACCACATTTTCAGTGCTGAAGCAGTGCCACCGCCCAGCCCAAGAGGTGTCACCGCCTACATGTTTTTTCAGCCCACTACAAGTGTTTTCAGCCCCCACCCTCTGGTGTTTTCAGCCTACGTTGTTATAGGCCCCTACTTGGGTTATAGGATTAATACCTAATCCTAACCCTAATTAACATACTAACTACGAATTTTAAAGACATTATATAAGCTATTACAAAGTCCATAAGTCAAGACTTCTTCCGTGAGCTTAGGCGAACTTTCGTGATCTTAGATAAACTCTGGAAACCATTCTCGGACTCGGCAAGCTCTTAAACTTCACGATTTGATCTTGGCGAGTTCCAACAAGCTTCTTGGCAAGTCTCGATCTTTCTTGGCGAACTCTGCGATCTTCCCACCTAACCTTCCGTGAGCTTCAAAAAAAACCCCTTGACAAGCTCCCTACTCATTCTCGGCTAGTTCCGCGGCGTTCCCGACGATCCCCGGACTTCCGTCGAACTCTTGAACTCCCAACGAAATCCATTGTGCTTGACTCGCACTTTGTTTGGCTTTTATGTCTTTATCGTTATCGTAGTTAATCCTGCACATGCAAGCCAAAACTCTACTCGATCTAGGCGGTTATTACAACGCGAATTGACATTCATTTGCCCGAAGACGTCATTGGTTGGTGCCGTCCGATTCTTGGCGCATCATTCTCTCTTGCGGCTTGTTGCCCAATCGGCAGTTGACCTCCGCAACCCCGATATCCTTGGCATAATTTTGCTCTCCTTTGGCTCGATGCCCAACGTCCGAAGCCTTCTGCCGTCCAATATCCTGACGTGATCTCCTCTGGCGCAACGTCAATTCCTCCTGCGTTAACTGTCTAATCCTGATCGAGTAGACCTGCATCACTCAAAATGCAGTTTAAATTATAAACACATATCAAGTGGTTTTATCATCAAAATACGAGATTCAACAGTTGGGTCGAATGAAAGTATTATCTAATAGTTCTTGTAGTTGCTTCTTCAATTTCTCTAGCTCGAGTGGTGCCATTCTGTATGGAGGCTTAGATATTATAGTTGTCCTAAAGACCAAATCAATAGAAAATTCATCCTCTCTATCTGGAGGCAAACCAGGCAAGTCATTTGGATTTAATCAGGCAAGGAGGTAAATCATGCCTAATACTCTCAAAATAAAAGATGGGGCTAATCTAGTTTGCCAAAAAGTGATCATTATTATATAATAATCTATACTAGTATGATAAGAAGATAGCCAATCCATACCAACTATAATGTCAAAACTCCAAATATCTAGGAGAACCAAATCAGCAAAAAGTTTGTGTTCTCCAATGGAAATTAGACAAGAAGACTGGATCATGTTTGTTATCAAAAAAATCTCCAATAGTCATATTTACATATAGCATATAATCCAGTGGTCTAGGCAGAATGCTTAAGTGATAAGCAAAATATTATGAAGAAAAACATAGATGGGAACTATGGTTAAACAATTTTTTTTTTCAGACACATAGATAATACCTTCAACCATTGATTCAGAAGCTTTAGAATTGTGTTCAGTGATAGCATATACTCTAGCATGGGCTATTGACTTAGGAGGTAGTGGCTCTTTCTTCTTGTTCAGTGGGCAATCTCTTACTTTATGATCTAATTTTTCATAGGCAAAACAGGCTCCAATCACCTGAAAACACAGACTTGTTTCATAATTTAACCCACAATTCACACATGATTAGATCTTTTGTGGTGACTTCCCTTTTCAAATCTAGATGTCTTAACCCTCTTGTTATTATTTTCTGATTCATTTTCAATCATATTTTTATTATTTTTCACCAATGCTCAACCTCTACTTCCAACACAAAGGTGGCAAAAGAAATCTTTTGATCGTCAGAATATCAAATATCATCTTCATTCATGTCACCCATTATTCTACCACTATTCTGCCACTAATAATTAGGTTCACAACGCTTCCACTATGCCACTCTAATTTAATATCCCCGATCAACCCTTTTATCCTGCTCAATTAATCAAAAGCAGATGAAGTGGGAGGATCAAATGTTTTCGTTATCCTAAATTCTTAAAAAACATTAAAGAAAATTTTCACTGATCACTATAGTTTACTAGACCTCAATGTAATTTGCTAAGCCTCAATGTATTTTGTACACCAAACAAATCAAATATCTCACTGATCCTCAAACCATGCTCTGATACCACCTCTATCACGCCCCCTGAATTTAATTCTCATTCAGGAGGTGTGAACCTAACTCAAAATTGATAATATTATAATTTAACAAACAATCCAAGATCCATACACACATTTGAGGCCACTAAGAAAACATTTAAATCAGAATTCACTTCTACAATCTACAATTCATAAAACCTGTGTAGTCTATAATCATACATCATATCATTTAATGATTCATAAAATCCAAAGCCAACTCAACTATACCATAATCGCATCATAAACCCATAATTGTAGGAATCTATACATTCACAAAACTAACATGTACCACATGTTTATATCATTACACAATTTAAACTTAACATTCCCAATAATCTCGATATGAGAGGTACTTTTCAACCATTTATAAGATATATCAATCCAGATTTATCATTAATATTTCATTGCATACAAAATGTACTTATAGATAAATCACCTTTCAACTATAAAAGATTTACCCCAAAAATCTTCTAGCCTTCCATTGCCTCAGCCCAATTTAAACATTTTAGCGAGCAACAAGCTATCCTGAAAAAAATTATATAGTAATAGAGTGAGCATATAAAGCTTAGTAAGTGACTAACATATCCATGGCAAAGAGAACAGTTTCAAACAAATAATGTTTCAAAATACAAGGTATAGATACAAGAGTTCAAAGATAGCCACTCGTCGAATGCAGAATTACAATATCATATTGTTCAAAGCAGGTTTTGTTCATAACAATAGAGTAAGGGCTAATTGGAGTATATCATTGGCATAAAAAGTATAACCATGACATATGAAATATTTTAAAGCATATTAAAGACGTATAAATATTTCAAAGCATGTCAAAGAACAAATATAAAACAGAAGCTCAAATGACACATATAATATCGCATTTATTTCATTCTTATCTAAAGCGCACATAGAAACAAATAATCAAAACTTTGGATTTTATATCAAATACATAAAAGGTGAAGTGCGATCATAACATAATATGGTTCCTTTATTTCTGAATGACCACCAAACATAAGTCTCCTACGTTTGGGAGCTCTATCTACCCACGTCTGAGTGCAGTCATAAAGGGTCGGCAGAGCATCGTGAGCTCTAAGCATAACTTCCTTTACTATTTCTGGCAAAAGTTCACATTTATCCCACAAATACTAGAGTACAAAAGGATAGTATGAACAATAAAATTTGGACATATTGTAAACACATGCGGAACAATGGAATCCATATGCCTATACGAAGCATTGCGATATAAACATGAGCTTTACATAATAAAATCAGGTATGCAAATAATTAAAGGACAATAGTAGATAGGAATTTAAAGTAATAATGTAAAGCTCAACTGAAGTAAGAGTTTTTATTGAAATCAAATTCCAAAGGGAAGAAATAAGAAGAGGCGAAATCGACCAAAGCTCGATTCTGGTATAATGTAAGAGGCACATTGTATGAATTATTTTGATAACCAATTATACTCTAATTTATACAAAATAGGTGTTATTAGAAAGATGTATCAATCTAGTTTTTAGTAAATTAAGTTTTGAATGAACTAGAGTTTACAACAGGGAGTTATAAATAATTTTGTTGCAAAAGATTTGAAAGCATCAACTCTATTTTTCTAAATCCACAGGGTCGATTAGAATAGATGTTTCAATTCGCATTTTATTCCAAAAATTTCAAACCAGATAAGGACAGAAAGACTGTTGAGTCTAATTGCTAATAAATATACTTTGCATAAATTTGAGTTTCCAGCAGAAAGTTACAAGCAGTTAAGCAACACAAGATGAGAAATTACAGTCCTTGTTTTACAAAATCTATATGGTTAATTGAAATATAAGTCTTAGTAGGAATTTAAACTCCAAATTATTCGATATATGTATCAAAATAAAGATCTTTGAGTCTACTTTCAAATAGATTAGGTTTTGCCTAAATCATAATTTAGTGCTAAAAGTTAGATCTGAAACAATGTATAGAGGTTAGATTACCAAAAAATTATAGATTCACGGCTTTGTATCAAAACAAAAGAAATGTCTAGTGCTAAGCTGAAATCTTTCGAATTATGTAGAATTAAAATAAAAATAAAGATTAGGATTATTGTGGGATGGGGTTAGAACACTTGCCTTAGAAAAGTTTGATTCCTAAATATGGGGAAATCGATGCAAAACCTCAAGTAAAGTAAAGCAAAGCTTCTTCTTCTTCTTCTTCTTCAATTCCTCTTCCCTTATCTTCTCAAACCCATGCTACAGTAAGTATCTTAAGTTTTCCTTTAATCTTTCATCTAATTACTTGGGTTTGACAAACACAAGGGTTGCAGGGTGACAAGCATGCATGAAAGGGGCTTATGTGTGACAAGCATGCATAAAAGGGGCTTATGTGTCATCCATAGAATAAATATAGGTGACACCATACTTACGTTAGCTAGTGACACATGTCCTCCTCTTTTTTTTTAACTTAATTTAAATATTTGATAAATTATATCAATTTTTTAAGATTCACATTTAGGTCCCTAGCCATAAACTTTTAATATAAAATTATTTAATATAAAAGAATTATTAGCTAATCCTCATATTTACAAACAAGCATCTACAAATTTTTCTTAAAAAATGGGGGATGTTACAAGTAAGGTTAACTCCATCATCAATTAGTTGTCATCTTTAAAAAAAGGGAGATTGTTGAATCTTGGATTTTGATGATAAAACCAATTGATATGTTTATGATTTGATCTATATTTTGAGTGACGTAGGAAGCTTCAATCATGGAGAGACAATTAAAGCAAGAAGAATAATGTTGGGTCGGAGTAGAACATATCAGAAGATTGGACATCGAGTCGGAGGATCGGTCGATGTATTGGCAAAAGGCTTCGAGCCATAGGTTCGGGCATCGGGCCAAGAAGAGTAAAAATTACGTCAAGAAAATCGGAGTTGTGAAGGTCAACTAGCCGATTGAGCAATAGGCTGCAAGAGTGATGCGCTGAAGAATCAGATGAAGCGTTGATGTACCAATGACATGACAAACAATATTTGATTCAAGCTTTATAAATATTATCTACGTAAAAGTAGGTTTTAGGCATAATTGGGTTGAAATTGGGCCAACTCAATTCAAGGCTAGTTTGGCCCAAGTTTGGGCTGTACTGAACCAAGTGAAAGACCCAAACAGTGACCCAACAAGTAGAACCATCGTGACATAGTCTCTGAGACTATTAGGTGGTGGTACCACCAGACTAAGTGGTGGTACTGCCAAATGACAAGGTGTCTGGTGGTGGTACCGCCAGATTGGGCGGTGACACCACCAGATTGGGCAGTGGTACCACCTAGTGTTAGTGCTACAAGCGGTGGTACCGCTCAGCACAAGCGATGGTATTGCTAGTATCCCAAAGACTCGGGATGAGACTAGTTTTGGCTCCAAGTTTGAATCCATTTGGAACTTATAAATACCCCTCTCATCCTTAGTTAACATGCACAAGCATATAGAGCTTAAAAGTAGGAAAATGCTGTAGCAATTATTTTTGTTTAGAATTTTGTTTAGGGAGGAGTGAGTGCTTGTGAAAGATTGTGTCCTAAACCTGTGAAAAGGAAAAGAGGGGTGTAAAAGGGTAGTTGATCTTTGCCCATTGAAAGAAGATCAGTAGTGAAAGTCGATGGCCTCAAGTGAAGGAGAATCTAGAGTGGATATATGTCTAAACGACAGAACCACTATAAAAATCTGGTTTGTATTTCCTTAATGCTTTTTCCTTATATTGCAAACTAAATTCTTACTTTCACTATGTTTTCATACGCTTTCAAGTTAAGCATCTTTCCGATATGTTTTTATCATATGAATATTTTTAACTCAACGTAATTTTACCACTGCACTAATTCCCCCCCCTCTCAATGCCAACTCGATCCTAATAGAAGGCACAAATAGGGTTAAGGAGTCAAAAATCAATCTTTTGGTTCATAGTTGTAAATTATTTCGCATGAAACCAAGTGAGACCATTGGAGATATGAACACTCGGTTTACGGATGTCGTCAATGGTCTAAAAGCACTTGGTAAAAGTTTTTCTAATTTTGAACTAGTTAACAAGATATTAAGATCCCTTCTAAAGAGTTATGATTCTAAAGTTACTATAATTCAAGAAGCCAAGGACTTAAACAACTTTCCACTCAAAGAACTTATCGGGTCTTTGATGACCTACGAAATGACATGCAATACACATGAAGAACTTGAGAACAACCTTCCAAAGAATAGGAAGGATTTGACACTTAGAACTCAAGAAGACCACTTGAGAGAAAACTCAAGTGATGATGATGACGACTTGGCACTTCTAACAAAAAAAATTTAAAAATTCATAAAAAGAAACAATACTAAACATAACACTAAAAATAAAAATGAACTTAAAAAGGACCAAATACTTTGCTACGAATGCAAGAAGCCGGGGCACTTCAAAAGTGAATGTCCCCAAGTGAAGATAAAACAATCAAAGAAGTTACTAACTACGCTTTAATAGTGCTTAGCAACGAGGTAAGTAACTCAATTGAAGCTCATTTATCCTTTGATGAATTGTTGAATGCTTTTCATGATTTATTTGATGAATGTAAATTAGTTAGTAAAAAATATAAATTATTATAAAAGGAGCAAGCCTCTCTTGTTAGCGAATTTGATAGATTAAAGATTAAGCATGATAATGAAGTATTACCTCTTTGTACTCAATGTGAAGAGTTAGAGTCACTTAAAAAGGAAAATTTATTACGAAACCTTAGAAAATTTTAATAGATGAAGCAAATCCTTAAACATGATCGTTGCTAATAAGGATCATGTTCATAGAAGAGATGAATCAGCTTTATGAGTAATATGCTAGTCATAGGTGCCCAGCGAGCCAATCACGTGAGTGATGGCACGTGTGACTTAATATAGAATCTTTTTGCTTATTATATTTTAGCATATATCACTTTATAACTATTGCATAAATGCATACATATATTGTGATGTCCTTGGATTTGTGTAATGGGAATCGGATCGTGATGAGATCACGATAGTGAGATCGATTCACCTTTAAACACATATCCTAAATAATCCCGGTCATAGGTTACTCGAGAGGGATATCGTGATAACCGGACAGACTGGTGTGTCTTTGTATACTACTGTCCATATGATGGATGCAGCCTGGTCTCATAGCTGCTTATTTAGGGACACTAGGGATCTGAGCAGGTGCTCATTGGAGAATGAGTTCAGCGATTGATCCGCTTATGGAATCTTTGGATGGTTGATGATGCCTTATTGTCGACAAATGATTCCGTAGTCCTAGTGGTGTATCGGTGCTTAGACTTGAGACACCAAAGATGTCCTGTATGAGTGCTCCACTCTTTGATACCAGACTTATAGGTTTGGCTGTCCCGCATCTAGTACAGCCTAGTCATTGGGAGTGGTAGTCGACCTTACGAGGGCTATTGAGTGTCGATAGAGGATCATCCACTCTCGGCATCATGAGAAGAATATCCCATGTGTTCTTGCTCAGACAAATCCCCTGGCCGGGGTCATTTGGGTTGAGAGAGAAAGAGTTCTCCGGGAGAATCTGATTAGAGCGAGACTTCGAGAAGAAACCGTATGGGTCCGACAACACCACGCTCAATATACGGTCTCACGGGATATTAGATGGATAAGGGACTATAGGTACACAGAATCGAGGACGACATGGTCCAATGGATTGGATTCCCCTCAGATCGTTTGGGGACTACGGCAGTAGTGGCCTAGTACGTCCAGAGTCGATGAGTCCAGTGAATTATTACAGAGATAATAATTCGAGTTAGAAGGAGTTCGATAGGTATGATGACTCACGGCCCACTCGATATTGGGCCTAGAGGGTCACACACATATGGTAGGCATTGCGATGAATAGAGGTTCGGATATGAGATATCTGACGGAGCCCTTGTCTTATTGGATGCAGATCCAATACCCACTAGGGAAGGACCCATTAGGGTTTGACAGGGGACCTCTATAAATAGGAGGGATTCAGAGCCCCATAGGCTAGAGAGCTTTTGTTTGCCTTTTCCTATTCTCCTCTCCATCTCCACCTCTGAGTAGGCCTGGAGTTTTGAGGAGCGTCGTCGCAACCCTGCTGTGTGGATCATTTTTAGAGAGGAGGACGCTTAACCTCCTTCACCCTCTCCTAAGGATCTGCAAGGAAACAGGGATATACGATCTCCCTAGGTAACACAATCTACTCTATACGTAGTTTCATGTTTCGCGGATTTTTTGCATACCAATCTTCGCACGACGACGAACATCTTTTTGGGAATCGGGGATTTTATTTTGTTGTTCTTCCGCTGCGCATGTGATGTCGCCCCCAATGATTTCCCAACATAATACTCATCAAAAGCCAACCATCTTTGTTAAAGGTTCAACTTTGTATGTTTTACCCCGAAACAAATGCAACTTTTATTACAAATTTATACATTATTCTCATAAATGTCCATTTAAGAGGTGTAGTCTACATAAGTTAAATTGGGTCCGTAAATGAACCTTAAATGATTCAATGCAAAATGATAAGTTAGGTAGATCTATTTATGAGGAACCCAAGGTTAAATAGGTACCTAAAAGAAAACCCTCTTTCTTGTAGATATGTCTATAATCATAAGCTACGAGCAAGAGATAGTACTTTGATAGTAGATGCTCAAGGCACATGACTGGAGATGCAACACACTTCTCTAAGCTCACTATCCAAGATGAAGGATTTATCACCTTCAGAGACTACAACAAAGGAAAAAATTATTGAAAAATAAAATATAGGTAATAAATCAAACCTTTTGATTGAAAATGCTTTATTATAGATGGTTTAAAGCATAACTTACTAAGCATTAGTCAATTATGTGATAAAGATTACAATATTAAGTTTGAATCTAATGCTTGCATTATAGAAATACCACATATGAATAGATCTTTAATTGCCTTAAGGACCAACAATGTCTATACTATTGATCTCGATGAGTTTTGTAATAAAACTTGCTTTTTTGTTTTAAATGATGATGCATGGCTTCGACATAGAAGATTAGGCCATGTAAGTATGAAACTAATCTCCCAAATTTCATCTAACTTTTAAGAGGAATCCCTAGCATTAAGTTTGTTAGGAACGAGTTAGCACTCAGTGGGGGGGGGGTGAATTAGTACAACGAAAAAATTACTGGTTTCAAAAATCTTCATTTTGATTAAACCCGATTCCGACGAAAACTGTTTCATAAAGATATTAACTTGAAAGTGAATGGGAGCGTAGTGAAAGCAATAAGAAGGTAAACCAGTTTGTAGTAAAGGTAAATTGCTCAAAATGAAATGCAAACCATTTTATGGTGGTTCAGTCGTCGTGACCTACATTGACTCCACCGATTCCTCTTCCGTCAAAACCACCGGCATCCACTAACGATCTTCCTTCAATGGGTGAAGATCAATTATCCTTTTATAACTTGGTTCTCCTTTTGATAGGTTTAGGAGAGAACATTTACAACCCCCTTCACTCATCTCTTAAACAAGACTAACACTTAGAGTTTGAGAGGAGTTTACACAAGATTACAATAGTGTTTTCTTTTCTTTTTTCTCTCAGTTGTGTGTATGTTAACTAGGGATGAGAGGGGTATTTATAGGCCTCAAGCAGATTCAAACTTGGAGCCTAAAAGTGTCTCATCCCGGTTTTTCGGTTCCTGGCGATACCACCACCTGTGCTGGGCGGTACCATCGCCTAGAAGACTGTTTCCGAGCGGTACCACCACCTGACAGTCTCGGAGATCTGAGCGGTACCACCACCCAAACTAGCGATACCATCATCTGACAAAGTCTCGGAGACTGTGCCACGATGGTTTTACTTATTGGGTCATTGTTTGAGCCTTTTCTCTTGGCCCAACATAGCCCAAACTTAGGCCCAATTGGCCCTTAATTAAGTTGGCCCAATTTCAACCTAATTATGTGCTAACTACGAATTTTAAGGCATACACTAAGCGAAATAAGTCTGGTAAGTCTAAGTTTCTTCTAGCGAGCTTCGAGCGATCTTCCAGCGAACTTCCGACGATCTCTCGGTAATGTTCTAGGGGACTCTCGGCAAGCTCCTGAACTTCACGACACTCTTCTTGGTGAGTTTCGACAAGCTTCTTTGGCAAGCTCTTGGACTTCTCGGTCAATTCCGGTAGAACTTCCTACGAACATCCGGACTTCCAACGAACTCTCGAACTCCCAACGAAATCTAGTTCTCGACTTTGGGACTTCATTTTACTTTATGCCTTGATCGCTATCATAGTTAATCTTGCATACTTAAAATGTACTTCGATCTAGATAATTATTATAAAGCTAATCAAATGTTGTCCGGCATTCCATTGGTTCATTGGTGCTTCATCCGAATTTTCGGCGCATCGTCCTCTCTTGCGGCCTATTGTCCAATCGGCCAGTTGACCTCTACAACTCTAATATCCTTAGCGTAATTTTTGCTCTTCTTGGCCTAATGAATGAACTCATGGCTCAAAGCCTTCTACCGATACGTCGATCGATCCTCTGGCTCAACGTCCAATCTTATGACATGTTCTACTCCGGCCCAACATGATTCTTCTTGCTTTTAATTGTCTTTCCTTGATCAAAGCTTCCTACGTCACTCAAAACGTAGATCAAATGATAAACACTATCAATTGGTTTCATCATCAAAATCCGAGATTCAATAATCTCTCCCTTTTTTATGATGACAACCAATTGATGATGGAGTTTAAACCAAACTCCCCCTATCGATATGTCATATTGATAGAACTTTTAAATTTAAAAAATCATGTAATATTTTAAAACATAAAAGTACTTCAATATTACATGTATCATGGATATTGACATAACCAATTAATCATATCATTACATGCAACATAAAATCATACAAGATTTCAATACATCATTCCATGCATGATTGTTTATCATAACTTCTCCCCCTTTGTCATCAACAAAAAGGAGAAGTGGCAAGTATTGAATATGCAAGCTAGCAAGTTTTAGAGATGTGTAGAGTTTAGCATGTTTGCTTTTCTTTGCAATGTTTAAGCTAGCAAGTTTTCGAAAAAGAATGCAAGATAGCATTTTTACCTCTTGTTGAAGTGTGAAAGCTAGCAATTCTTACTTCCTTTTGCAATGTGCAAGTTGCAAGTTTTGCTTCTTGAGATAGACAAGATGGCACTTTTGCTTGAGATTGCAAGCTAGCAAAATAGCAATGCATTATTTTAGAATATGCAAGCTAGCAAATTTACTTTTCTTTGCAATGTGCAAGTTAGCGTGATTCACTTCTTCTTGAATTGTGCAAGCTAGCAAATTTTATCTCCCCTTTTGTCATTGTCAAAAAGAAGGGAAGAATACAATTTTGTAATTCTTTTCCCTTTACATCAATTTTTCAAATCAAGACAAATGAGGTATCTAGAACAATTTACATCAATGATTCAATCATATCTGAGGTATATAAATCATAAATACAAAGGAGTACTGAACCATAAAAGAAAAAAAATCAGTTTATGCATACAATGTTCCAAGCATCAAACTACATTTTCTCAAGTTATGGGTATCGAAAAATTAAGAGAAAACAACTTATGATTTATTTTGATAAATATTCTCTTTGATAAAACGAAAGAATCATGATGAACGATCTTGATTTACACAAAGTTTCAAAGCATAATTATCAAGATCATGGTTAGTTTCATAGATCTCATCTTTAGTAAATGGTAAAAAGAAACATAGAAGATATAAGATTTTGATTCATAAATCTCATGAATATGTGAAATATTTGGATAAAAGTCATTCAAATTGATTCATCAATATCCCTTTTTATGAAAAATTAATAAAGTAGAGAGAAAGAAACTTTTCAAGAAAAAAATGCTTTTCTCTATGTAGTTATTTCAATTCATATGATTTATTTTATATAAGCATGCATTTTTCATTTATGCCAAATAAAAATATGCATCAATATTTAAAATAGAAAAACAATTTCATTACGGCAAAGATCAATAAGCCATTAATCACAATAATTATCATGCATAATTTCAAAATATAAACTCATTAAGCATGATCATTATGCATCATTACTTTAGGCATGATAATTAAAATATGATTTCAAGTTTTGAAGGTATAACATGCACAATTTCAAACTATAAACTCATTAAGCATGATATCAAACCTCTTAACATTTTCATTAAAACATCAAGCATGGTTTTATTGAACATAAGGCATCTTCAATCAAAATTGAAAAGCAATATGGAAATCAACATGATACACACTATTGCTTCTTAAAAACATACATAAGATTAATCTTATTTAGTGTACAAGCATTAGATTTATATCTAACATTTTGTTGTATTTTCATAAAACATACAATTATCATTATCATTTTCAAAATTACTAGCATGATCCCAATATTTTTTTATTTTTATTTTTTACTAACTAATTAAAAATAACACATGAAAAGCATCAAGTAATTTCAAAAATAAAGTAAAGGGGTTTTGGTTACCTTTTATCCATAGTCGCTTTGTGTGTCTTCTTCTTCTTTGGCAACCTCTTCTTTTTAAGCTCATTTTTAATTTTCGATTCTTGTTTTATAAACTTTTTAAATTTTATTGTTAAGAGTTCAAGATCATCATGATCACCATCACTTGAGTTTTCTCTCAAGTGGTCTTCTTTTGTTCTAAGTGTCATATCATTCCTATTCTTTGGAAGGTTGTTCTTAAGCTCTTCAAGAGCATTGCAAGTTATCTCATAGGTCATTAATGACCCAATAAGTTCTTCCAAAGGGAAATAGTTCAAGTTCTTTGACTATTGTATTATCGTTATTTTTGAATCCCAATTTTTAGAAAGTGATCGCAAAACTTTATTAACAAGTTCAAAATTCGAAAACCTTTTACCAAGAGCTTTTAGACTATTGATGACATTCGTAAAACAGGTGTACATGTCTCCAATAGTCTTGCTTGGTTCCATATGAAATAATTCAAAATCATGCATCAAAATATTTATTTTAGAGTCTTTAACTCTACTAGTACCTTCATGTGTGATTTCGAGTGTATGTCAAATGTCAAAAGTCATTTCATAAGTAGAAACCCGATTAAATTCATTTTGTCTAAGGTGCAAAATAAAGCATTCATAGCTCTAGCATTTAAAGAGAAAGTCTTCTTCTCCAACTCATTATAATTGTTCATTGGAAGAGAAGACTTTTGAAATCCATTTTTAATAATATTCTATAAATCGAGATTCAACAAAAATAAGAAAACTTTCATCCGAGTTTTCCAATAAGTGTAGTCCATCCCATTGAACATGGGAGGACGAACAATAGAAAAGCCCTCTTGAAAGCTAAAAAGACTCATTTCTCTTGGTTGTTAAACCAAACGAGAAAGAACGTGGCCTGATACCAACTGTTAAGAATGAGTCGACACTAAGAGGGGGTGAATTAGTGCAGTGAAAAAATTACCGATTTAAAAAATCTTCATTTCAATTAAACTCGATTATGACGAAAACCATTTCGTAAAGATATTAACTTGAAAGCAAATTAGAGTGTAATGAAAGCAATAAGAAGGTAAAGCAGTTTGCAGTAAAGGTAAATTGCTTAAAATAAAATGCAAACTATTTTATAATGGTTTGATCGTTTGACCTACATCTACTCCACTGATTCCTCTTCTGTCGAGGCCACTGGCATCCACTAACGATCTTTCTTCAATGGGTGAAGATCAACTATCATTTTACAACTCGAGTCTTCTTTTGATAGGTTCAGGAGAGAACTTTTACAACCCCCTTTACTCTTCTCTTAAACAAGACTAACACTTAGAGTTTGAGAGGAATTCACACAACATTACAACATCGTTTTTTTTTTTTTACTATTAGTTGTATGTATGTTAACCAGGATGAGAGGGGTATTTATAGGCCTCAAGTGGATTCAAACTTGGAGCCTAAAAGTGTCTCATCCCAGGTTTTTCAAGTCCTAGCGGTACCAACGCTTGTGCTGGGTAGGACCGTTGCCTACAACACTGACACTGGACGGTACCAACGCCTAGAAGACTATGTCCGAGTGGTACAATTGCCTGACAGTCTTGGAGATTGAGTCTGGGCAGTACCATTGCCGAGACTAGAGGTACCACCGCCTGACATAGTCTCAGATACTGTACTACGATGGTTTTACCTATTGGGTCACTATTCGGGCCTTTTCTCTTGTTTGCCCAAACTTGGGCCCAATTGGCCCATAATTGAGTTAGCCCAATTCTAATCCAATTATATGCTAACTACGAGTTTTAAGGCATACACTAAGCTAAATAAGTCCGGTAAGTCTATGTTGTTAGGATCAAGAGCAACACTAAGAGGGGGGGTGAATTAGTGTAGTGGAAAAATTATGTCGATTCGAAAGCCTTCGTACGATAAAAACCGATTTCGACACAAATCATTTATTTCACTTTGAATAAGTAGAGAAGAAAAGGTTGGGCAGTTTGCAATGTAGTAAAGTTGAATGCAGTAAAGAGAATTTGCAGTAAGAAAAGAACACACCGGAATTTATAGTGGTTCAATCATTGTAACCTACATCTACTTTCGATTCCTCCTCCATCGAGGTCACCGGCATCCACTAATGGTCCTCCTTCAATAGACAAAGACCAACCACCTCTTTATAGCGCTTTCTCCTTTTCACGGGTTTAGGAGATAACCCTTACAAGCCTCACTCCTCTTTCTTGGATGATTACAAAGCTAAGAGAGGGAGGAGGACTCTTCTCACTTTTACAACACTTTTAACATCCCAACACTTAAGATTTTTCATACTTTTGATTGCACTTTATTACCCATTCATACAAAAAATGGTGGGGTATTTATAGGCCCCAATGACTTCAGAATTGGAGCTAAAAAGTGTCACATCCTCGGATTTTGGGTACTGGCAATACCACTGTCATTATTGGGCGGTACTACCGCCTATAGTCTAACACTAGGCGGTACCACTGCCTAGTCTGGGCAGTACGACCGCCTAATAGGGGGTACCACCGCTGGCAGCATTAATTGTCTTACCACTGCCCAGTTTGGGCATTACCACCGCCTAGACCACTTGGGAGACTAGGTCACTAGGTAGTGCCACCGTCGATCGTGACTTCAGGTACTGAATGAGTTGTTTCAACCGGCCCAATTCAACCCTGTTAAGGGCCCAATTGACCCCTAACTGAGTTAGTGGGATTACCTCTCAATCCTAACTCAACTTAAGTTTAAACTACAATAATTAAGACATTTAACAAAATATTCTTGTTCTGGTACGTCAATTATTCTTCCGACGAGCTTCCGACGATTTTTCGGTGAACTTCCGATGATCTCTCAATAATGTTTCAGTGGACTCCCGACAAGCTCCTAGACTTTACGACGATTTTCTTGGCGAGTTCCAATGAGCTTCTTTGGCAAGCTCTTGGACTTCTCGATCATTTTCGGCAGAACTTCTGACGAATGTACGAACTTCCGACGAACTCTCAAACTCCCAAAGAAGTCTCGATCTTGACTCTGACACAACATTTGCTTTATGTCTTACTATTATCGTAGTTAATCCTGTACACTTTTCTCAACATATAGATTAGATCAAATAATTAACAATTGATTTCATCATCAAAATCTGAGATTCAACAATCTCCCCTTTTTTTATGATGATAATCAATTAATGATGGAGTTAACCTTAACTCCCCCTATCTATCTGCCATACTTGAGAAAAGACATTCTTGAATTCAAGGCCTTTGAATTCAAGCATCAAACTGATAAGTTGTATTTATTTAAACTTATTAACATGCACATCATGATACTTATCATGATTTACATATTTCAAAATACGATACCACGTATTTATCAATAAAAATGATATCGAGGCATAACATCCATTTTCAAGTTCAACATAGAAAGATGATAAACAATCATCAATTTTACATATGATAGAAATTTTAAATATGAAACTTTCCTAGATTCAAATTTCAAAAAATGATGATTCATCAATCTGAGGCATGATTCCAACATGAAATAAAGCATGGTAATTTCGATATTTCATCATAATGATAGACATTTATCATTTTGATATGAAATTACGCATGAAACTAGGAATAAAACATTTATAAGTAGTCATGCCACATTACGGTACATTTCAAACAAACATTTGATATTTTTTAAGTATTTGTATTTGACGATACCAATCATATTTCAAGCATTTATGATAAGATACAAGCATATATTTACAATGCAAATGCCAATTGGTCATCAATTTGCCATATTTTGATATCATTTCTCCCCATTTATCATCAACAAAAAGGAGAACAATTCAACAATGCAAGTGTGGTAAAAATTCAAGCAAGTTTCACAATGATTTATCCAAACTATAAGCAAGAACTTTGCATGATAACTTTTTGGATAAGCTAACATTTTTACTCAAGGGCATTTTGGTTCTTCTTTAGTTGTGCAAGTTTCTTTCTTCCTTTGTCATAGAAAAATTAAGAAGAGGAAGAAGAATAAGGAAAGAATCCATCAAGAACCAAATTTCATGAAAGGATTTGAACCAAGTCAAATTCAAAATAATAAATGAGTGTCATTAAATCATACTTCAATTTTAACAAAGAGAAGGGATTTATGAAAATGATCAAGATATCCATACAAAATCAAATCCCCATTCTTTCAAGTGATCATTACACACTAAAAATTCATAAAATTTTTCTTTCATCAAAAGAGTAAGGAAGAAGCATGGGAGTGGATTATCACATGAAAAAAAAAATCACAAATAAAACTTTATAATTTAAATCCGTTAAAAATTCACAGGAATGAAATCCGTGAGAGATGCATTTATCAATGAATTCCATGAGAGTCTATCAAAAATCATTAAGTGATGGAGCAAGGATATGAAGTAAACTTGATATCAAGGAAGATAAAAGCGAAATAAATTCATGAAAGCTCCATTCATAAAATACATTAAGAGAAAGATAGTTCGGAAAAGAAATACAACAAACTCATGCATTTGGATAATTTAACATTTCTAACTCCCTTCTAATGAAATCAAATTGTTCTTCATTTAAAGGTTTTGTAAATATATCAGTCAATTGATGTTTCGTATCAATGAATTCTAAAATTACATCATGATTATTAACATGATCTCATATAAAGTGATGCCTAATATCAATATGTTTAGTTCTAAAGTGTTGAATAAGATTTTTCATTAAACATATTGCACTCGTATTATCACATTTTATGAGAATGTTCTTAAGGTGAAACTTATAATCTTCTAATGTATTTTTCATCTATACAATTTGTGCACAACATGCACTCGCCGCTATGTATTCAACTTCAGTTGTAGATAGTACAATCGAGTTTTGTTTCTTGGAAGACCAAGAGATAAGTGCATGACCTAAGAGTTGACATGTTCCAGATGTGCTTTTTTTATCTAATCTATATCCAGCAAAATCCGCAACAACATAAGCAATTAATTCAAAGTTTTTAGATTTTGGATACCATAATCCCATATTAGTGGTTCCTTTAAGATATCTAAAAAAAATTTTAACTACTTTAAGATGAGATAGCTTAGGATTAGATTGAAACCTAGCACAAAGTCCTACGCTAAACATGATGTTCGGTCTAGTTACGGTGAGGTATAGTAAACTACCTATCATACCCCTATAAACTTTCTCCACTTTCGTCAATGTATAACTTAGTGGAGATACTCATAGATGTATTGATAGCCTTTGAACTATCCATTTTAAACCATTTTAGCAAGTCTAATACATATTTTATTTAACAAAAATATCATTACTAAGTTGTTTGATTTGTAAGCCTAAAAAGAAGGTTAGTTCACCCATTAAGCTCATTTCAAACTCTTGGCTCATACTTTTGGTAAACGAGTCACATAGAGATTCATTTGTAGAACTTAAAATAATATCATCAGCGTAAATTTGAACAATAAGAAAATTATTATCAAAATTTTTAATAAACAATGTAGTATCGACTTTGCCTTTAAAGAAATTATTTTAGATAAGAAATGAGCAAAGTCTCTCGTACCAAGCCTTTAGGGCTTGTTTCAATACATAGAGAGCTTTAGTCAATTTAAACATATGATTAGGAAGATTATCATTCTCAAATCTGAGAGGTTATTCAATATAAACTTCTTCAAAAATAAAGCCATTAAGAAAAGTACTTTTAACATTCATTTGAAACAACTTAAAATTATTACTACTAACATAGGCAAAGAGTATCATTATGGCTTCTAATCGTACCATAGGAGTGACGGTTTCTTCATAATCGATACCTTCTTCTTGGTTAAAACTCTTGGCCACTAATCTAGCCTTGTTTCTAATCACGTACCAAATTCATCTTTTTTGTTTCTAAAACCCATTTAGTACCAATAACTAAATGGTCATTTGGCCTTGGAACAGGCTTCCATACCTTATTTCTCTCGAATTGATTTAACTCTTCTTGCATTGCGATAACCAATGAATCATCTTTTATGGTTTCATCAATGCATTTAGGTTCAATTTGAGAAAGACAAGCGGCATTGGCACAAAAATTTTTAAGAGAAGAATGAGTTTGAACCCCTTTTAATGTATCGCCTATGATTAGCTCCTTAGGATGAGCATCTACGTACTTTCATTCCTTAGGTAAGGATATTTCAAAATAAGATGCATCCAAGTTGCTAGTTGAAGGAGAAGGTTTATTTAAATTCAAAGCATCAAAATTAAGATCATCATCAAACTCTTTTTTCTTAAATTTGGAAACTTCATTAAAGCATGAAAAGATTCTTCTATAAACAAAGTTCTTTTGTTAAAAATATGAAAGGCTTTAGAACTAGAAAAATAGCCAAGAAAAATCCCTTGATCGGATTTTGCATCAAACTTTCCTAAGACATCTTTTTCATTCAAGATAAAATATTTACAACCAAAAATTTTAAAATATGAAAGGTTAGGTTTTTTGTTGTTCCACAATTTATAAGGAGTTTTGGAAAGTAATGATCTTACTAGAACCCTATTCATGACATAGCATGTCGTATTAATGGCTTCGACCCAAAAATATTTGGGTAGGCTATGTTCGTTCAACATGGTTCTTGTCATTTCTTGCAAGTTTCTATTTTTTCTTTTTACTACTCTATTTTGTTGAGGATTTCTTTGAGTAGAGAAATTATAGTTGTATCCATTAGATTAACAAAAATTTTGGAAATCATGGTTTTAAAATTTGCCATCGTGATCACTCCGAATTGATGAAATCATAAAGCCTTTTTCATTTTGAACAAGTTTACAAAACTTAGAAAAATATATAAGGCAATCATTTTTGTGTGCTAAGAAGTATGTCCAAGCGTATCTACTATAATCGTCCATAATGAAAAAGGTATATTTGCTACCTCCTAGGCTTGATGTATCAATTGGTCCAAACAAATCCATATCGATCAATTGCAATGTCTAGAAGTGCTTATTTGATTTTTTGGTTTAAAACTACCTTTTATTTGTTTTCTTAGTTGACATGCATCACATACATTATCTTTAATGAACTTAATATTAGGAATACCTCTTACAAGTTCTTTAGATGAGATTTGAGAGATTAGTTTCATGCTAGCATAACCTAATCTCCTATGCCAAAGCCAAGCATCATTATTCAAAATCGAAAAACATATTTCAATCGTTAATGTCCATATTGTATATATTATTTTATTTTAGGGCAATCATAGATGTGTATTTGTGTGGTTTTTCAATAATGTAAGTATTAGATTCAAATCTAATAATGTATCCTTTATCATATAATTGATTAATGCTCAAAAGGTTATGCTTTAAGCTATCAACCAATAACACATCTTCAATCAAAAAGTTAGATTTATTACCTATGGTTCCTTTGCCAATAATTTTACCCTTGTTGTTATCTTTGAATATGACATACCCTTCATTTAGGCTATTGAGCTTAGAGAATTGAGATAGATCTCCGGTCATATAGAATAGATAGAAAAAGTATATCTAAAACATGTCAATTCTTAGGTCATTCACTTGTTTCTTAGTCTTCCAAGAAATAAAATTCTACTGCATTATCTACAATTGAGGTTGAATATGTAGTAGTAGGTGCATGTTGTATACAAGTTATTTGGATGAAAAATACTTTAGAAGACTATAGACTTTACTCGAAAATCATTCCTATAAAATGCGATAACACTAGTGCAATATGTTTAACAAAAAATCTTATTCAATACTCTAGAACTACACATATTAATATTGTTGAATCTCATATTTTGATGATGAAACTAATTGATTGTGTTTAGATGTTTAACTGCATTATGAGTGATGCAGGTCTACTCGATCAGAATTAGACAGTTAACGTAGGAGGAATTGATGTTGCGCCGGAGGAGATCACGTCAGGATATTGGACGGCAGAAGGCTTCGGACGTCGGGCATCGGGCTAAGGAGAGCGGAATTGCGCCAAGGATATCGGGGTTGCGGAGGTCAACCGCCGATTGGGCAACAATCCGCAAGAAAGGATGATGCGCTGAAGAATCGGATGAAACGCCAACCAATGACGTGCCGGGCAACGGAATGTCGATTCGTGTTGTAATAACTGTCTCGATCGGAGTAGAGTTTTGGCTTGCATGTGCAGGATTAACTACGATAAACAGAAAATACAAAGCAAGAATACCGGAGTCGAGTTCGATGAACGTTTAAGAGTTCGATGAATCGTCGGAGATGCTGTCGGAACCAATCGAGAAGAAATCGGGAACCTGTTGGAAGTTCGCCGAAGAGATCGTCGGAGGTTCGCAGAGATCACCGAGAAGTCTCAGCTACCCTTTAAAGTCATCACAAGTTCGGGAGCGTGCTTGGACCCCGTCGAAGGAAGTTCGTCGGAAAGCTCGTCGGAACAAAACTTGACGTTCACGGTTAATAAATTGCTTAAGATGTGTTTTGTTATGTAGTTCACTTGTAATTAGGATTAGGATTAAGAAGATAAGCCTATATCCTGGTTAGGGGCCAACTGGGGCCAAAGTCAGATTTGGTTTGGGCTAAAAGAAAGCCAAACCAACTGGGCGGTGACACACCCTCGAGTGGTGTGGAACCGCCAAAGACTAACGCCTGGCGGTGGCACTGCTATTGGGGTGGTGACACCGCCAAACATCGGGAACCCAAAGAGGATTTGAATTTTGGAGCCCAAATTTTGTAGCCCAAATTTGAATCCTCTCGAGGCCTATAAATACCCCTCAAATCTCAGCTGAGATTACAACCTTTTGAGCAAGCAAGAGTTTGAGAGAAAAATCTTAGAAAAGTGTTAGCTTTTTTTCTTTTCAATTTGCTAGTGTTCACCTCATCTCTTCTAAAAAATCTGTAAGAGAGTGAACCGCTTGTAAAGAGTTGTAAGAGGGTATTTACCCTTCCATTTCAAGAAGCTTGCTAGTGGAAGGTGGGAGCCTCATCAAGAGGGGCCCGCAAGTGGAGTAGGTCATTTGACCGAACCACTCTAAAATCGGCGTGATCTGTGGTTTTATGTTTCATTATTGTTATTTATATTATTACAAATCTTCTTATATGCTCTGGTTCCTTATTACTTTTGCTGCGCATATTTAAGAATACGCTTTCAAGATTAAACTTGTCAAGTTCCGCTCTCTTCATACGAAAGATTTTTTATAAAACCGAAGTTTTTATCCGCTGCACTAATTCACCCCCCCCTCTTAGTGCTGCTCCGATCCTAACAAATATTAGACATCATTTTATTAGATATCATATTAATAATCATAATATATCTTTAGATTTTATTGATGCAAAACATCAATTAGTAAATATTTTTACAAAACCATTGAACGAGAAATAATTCGATTTTATTATAAGGGAATTAGGCATGTTAAATCTTCCAAGTGCATGATTTTTTTATCATTATCTTGATTTTTCGGTTTTTATGGCTTGAGTTTTTTTTTAATCAAGATTATTTCCTATGATTCTCTCTTTTCACTATTTACAAAAGAAGACTTGACAAAATGATTCATAATATTTCGATTTTATGACTTGATCTTTTATTTGTTTATGTGATTATTGAAAATTTTGCACTATTGAATTCTTCCCCTCTTCTCCTTTCTTTTTTTATAATAACAAAAGGGAGAAAGAAAATTACTAGTATCTCAAGAGAACTAAAAGTGCTAGCTTGCATATCTGAGAAAGAGAAGTGTTATCTTGTACATCTTAAGAGAACCAAGATTATTAGTTTGCCCATCTCAAGAAGTAAAACGTGCTAGCTTGCATATCTTAAGAAGCAAAACTTGCACATCTTAAAAAAAACTTCCTAGAGAAGTAAAACTTGCTAACCTTGCATGTTTCAAAAACTTGATAGTTAAACTTTTCTCATTTTTGTTGATTATAAAGGGGGAGCAATAATGATCTAATGATACTTTGAAAATGTTAAAAGTTTTGGCATCATGCTTGGTGATTTTATATTATGCATGATGATGGTTTGAAAATGTTAATGTTTTTAGTATCAGTTATGCCCAATGTGATGATAATTTAAAATTTTATGTTTTGAAATTATGCATGTTGATTTGAAATTATATAAATAGATGCATGAAATACTTTAACTTATGATGATGATGCATGTAATGATATGCAAGTAATAATTATCTTTGATATTATGATGATGCATATAAAGTATTTTAACTATGCATATGAAGTATGAAATAATGATCTTTGTAAAAAAAAAAAAAATGATTAAAATTATTTCGATTGAATTCTAAAGTTATCATTTTTTGAATTCAAAGTTTTTTTCAATATGGCAAATAGATATAAGGAGTTTAGTTAAACTCTGTTATCAATTGGTTGTAATCATAAAAAAAAGAGGGAGATTGTTAAATCACGGATTTTGATTATAAAATCAGTTTACGATCTAATATATGATTTGAGAAAGTTGATATAGGATTACCTTCGATTATGAAAATGTAAAACAATTAAAGCAGAAAAATCAGACATTGGACTAGAGTCAAAGATGCAGCATCGACCTGGAAGAATCGGATGTTACGCCAAAATCGGACGTTACGGGAGTCAACATGTCAATGGATCGAGGGATATGCTGAAGGTTCGAACGAGACACCAAAAGTTCGTCGAGGGTTCAGATGAACTAATGACATACTAGACAACTTAGATTTCATATCTTGTAATTGTTTAAGTCTCAATTGTCATAATTAGGTCGTAAATTGAGTTAGTTTTGGGCGTAACCCTATTAACTCAATTAGGGGCCTTTGAGCCTAATATGAGATAGAGTTGGACCCATTGTGAGGCCCATTCAATAATCCAAGCATAGGTCAAGCGATGGCACCGTCAGACTAGGCTGTGCCACCGCCTATGAGTTGGAACATTGAAGTATACATTTTTCGAAAGACCCGATAATGGTACCACTAGTGTCAGGCAATGTACTGCCTAGACTGACAATGGTACCACTAGTACATGGTCTCCCATAAAGCCTGATAGTAGTACCATTAGTTGTCAAATGATCCTAATATTTGACCCATCCTTATATTAGTTATGTAGTTTTTTAAATGACCCAAAAAAACAATATAAGTGAGACAAGGGCTTGGGTTTTTCTGGATGAAATTTTTAGGATAGGTTTTATACGTTTAAGAAGTTCAAATGTTAAAAGATATTATATAGTTGCATCAAATTTTTGTAAAAAATAGAAAAATCAGAATAAATTAAAAATTCTAAACTGTTCATATACTGCATAACCAAAAATTAAAAATTAAAAACTATAAAATTAAAAAAATCTCATATATGTCCATTAGGTTGCCATTCAAGGATGTCTTAGAAATTTCACATAATTCTGATTAGCTGTTGTATCAGCTATATTATTTTTGAAATAACCTCTAAAAAATGTAAGAAATACAAGGAGTTGATTTTTATGAACCAAAATTTTAAGATATGTTTCTCATCTATTGACATGCTTGAAAATTAAAAATATTAAAATAGATGCATCATATTTTGATGAAAATTAAAAAATATAGAAATTAAAAAAATCATATTGTTCACATACTGAATACCTAAGAAAATATTAAAGAACCCAAAAATAGAAACAAATCTCATATATATATCCATCTAGGTGTCATTCAATGTGTCCTAAAAATTTCACATTATTCGAACTAGCCCTTGTATCAGTTAAAAATAGTTTTAATGAAAATTAAAAAAATTAGACAAATTCCAAACTATTCACATTCTGAATAAATCAGAAATAATTTTAAAAATTATCTAAAATAGAAAAATGTCACATATTTACAATTGGGTGCCAATTAATAGTGTCCTAAAAATTTCATATTATTCTAAGCCGGCCTTGTATCAATTAACATTTTCTCTTTTTTTTTTAAATTTAAATAATAATTTTCTTAGATGAAAATTTAACTGAAATATTTTCTTTTTGGAAATTTATATAATTATTTTCTCAGATGTGAAATATTTGAATTGGTCTCTGATAAAAAAATATAACTTTTCTTTTTTAGAAATTTAAATAATAATTTGCTAATATTATCTAGGTAATTTTAATTTTTAAAGGTCATAATCTGTAAAAAACTATTTTAAAATTTTAAAAATAAAAAACAGTGGTCAAATAGATCTTTCAAATTTATTTTCAAGTTTCTATAACAATTTTAATATTATATAATTTATATTTATTTTTAATATATATATTATAATATTTATTTTTATTTTATAGTTATTAAAATTATTTGTTAATTTATTATATTATATTATATTATATCATATTATATTATATAATTTAGTATAATTTAATAAATTTATTTTTAAATTATATTAATTAATATATATTACTAAATATAATTTATTTTGAATCGTTTCCAGTTTTATATTGGTTGGACCAGTTTGATTACATGAGTTGATTATTGAAAAGATAGAGTAAAGATGTAATGGAAAAAAGTTATAAAATATTGAAGATTATTTTTATTATTTTTGAAATTAAGATTTTTTTTAGAAAATTTTGGAAATGGAGATGCTCTACAGGAATTTATTAAAATTAAGGTTTTTTCGAAAATTTGCTTGATCCTATTTCAGATATGTAAATCCATTTTGTGCGGGCGCGTGTGAATATGGGATTTATTAGGACAAATAAGTTGCCCGCTTGCTCGTTCCCACCGTCTTCATGGAGAAGATGTCGATAAGCGGGAGAAGGGCGCATCTCCCTCGACTCCTCGATGCCCACGTCCGTAGCGTCCAAGAGGCGCTCCAGGTACGGCTATGCCGAACTCGGTCTCTTGATGCTTGATCTCCCCGTTTCAACCTTCTTTCTCATGCACTGTGATCGTGACGGCAGATGTTGGATATCCTGGCGGCTTCGTCGCTCGATAAGGTGGATTGGTCGGAGGTCATCAAGCTGGGAGACGAGGTCTTCAAACAGGCAACTATGGGTATTATTTTGATTTCCTGCTGTTCCATTCTGCTGTTCTTTTCTTTTTGTTCTATCTGGATTGCTTCTCCCTCGAGAGTGTAGTAAGAAGAGAAATGCATATCGAATTAGATCAACGCCTTGTGAAGTTTTCTTTACTAAGGTTTGTCCCTTGCTGTCTTTACTAAGGTTTGTCTCTTGCTGTATGTGATCTCTCACTTGGAAGCTAAATATTTTTCTTTTTCCCTCATTGTGTATGAAGATGGTTCTTCATCAAAATACCAATTTGATATCCAAATAAAAATATCATCCAGCACAGTAAAAATAATAAAGCAAAAAATCAATCACAATGAGACCAAATCTTTTAATGTGGAAAACATAATGTGGAAAAATCACGGGACCGTAATCCACCTCAAACTTCCACTATCAATAATAATGATAACAGGTTTACAATATGTCTTCTCTAAAATACTAGAGGATCACAATAATATCAAGATCATAGATCTTGATTCAAGAACAGCATATCTTCATCACATAAGGTGAATCTCTTCGTAAGAGAATTATAGGTCTTACAAAATGCATATAACAGGAAAGTAACTTAAAGAGAGTAAACTGTAGATCAACACCGTTAGGATTATAGAGTTTGCTACAAGGATTCTCTACATAAAATTTGGGCCAAAACTAATAATGTTTGGCTGCCGATCGTCAAGTAAAAATCTCAGAAACCTTACTTTTTCTCTTTATTTCTCTCTCCTCTTTTCTTTACAAGCCATCGCACATGTTCACTGGGCACTCTAATTTTCTGTCCTCACCTTTTGCCCTTTCTCTCTTAATTATTTATTTGGGCTTATTACCCAAATTGTCCAAGCTCACATATGGGCTGGACCCAACAATTCTCCCCCTCCAACTTATATGGTGGGTTGTACCAAGCCCACTCTTCGCCTACATACTTTAAGCTTCTCTTTATGCAAAGACTTTGTTAATATATCTGAATCATTCTCAATAGTATGCACTTTTTTCAACTGTAATTCTTTCATCTCAAGCACACCACGAATCTAGTGATATCTCACATCAATATGTTTGGATCTAGAATGATATGTTGAATTCTTGGAGAGGTGAATGACACTTTGACTGTCACAATAAACATTATATCCTTCCTGTTTCAAGCCCAATTCCTGTAGAAACTTTTTTATCCATAAAGCTTCCTTGAAGGCTTTAGTAATTACTCTGTATTCTGCTGTGGTTGATAGAGCAATACACTTCTGTAACTTGGACTGCTAAGAGACTGCTCCTCCTGCAAATGTCATCAAGAATCTCGAAGTGGACTTCTTGGAATCAGTATCACATGCCATGTCTACATCTGTGTACCCTTCTAACACAGGTTCATCATTACCAAAACATAAACATAACTTGAAAGTACCTCTTAGATATTTTAATATCCATTTCACTGCTGCCCAATGTTCTTTTCCAAGATTAGAGAGAAATCGACTAACAACTCTAACTGCATGAGTTATATATGACCTAATACAAACCATAGCATACATCAAACTACCTACTATAGATGAGTAAGGCACTCTGGACATTTCTTTTTTTTCTTTCTCACTTGTAGGACATTGTTTCGAACTAAGCTTGAAATGACCTACAAGTGGAGAACAAACTGCTTTGGCTTTACTCATGTTGAATCTTTCAAGAATCTTTTCAATGTAAGTCTCTTGTGATAGCCAAATCTTCTTTTTCTTCCTTTCACGAAAAATCTTTATGCCAAGTATTTGTTTCACCAATCCCAAATCTTTCATGGCAAAAGACTTACTTAGCTCTCTTTTAAGCTTTCCAATTTTTCCAACATCATGGCCAACAATTAGCATATCATCAATATATAGCAGTAAAATAATAAAATCATAATCTGAAAATTTCTTTATAAATACACAATGATCAGATGTGGTTCTATCATACCCTTGCTCATCATAAAGGAATCAAACTTCTTATATCACTGTCTAGGTGCCTGTATGAGTCCATATAAGCTTTTCATAAGCTTACACACCATATTTTCTTTTCCCTTTGACTTTGAAACCTTCTGGTTGCTCCATATAAATTTCTTCTTCTAAGTCACCATGAAGAAATGTTGTTTTTACATCAAGTTGCTCAACTTCTAAATTCAAGCGGGTAGCTAAACCAAGAACAACTCGGATAGAAGACATTTTTACAACTAGAGAAAATATTTCTTTAAAGTCAATACCTTTCTTCTGACTGAATCCTTTCACAACTAGTCGTGCCTTGTATCTTTGTTGTGAGCTATTGTTTTCAGTCTTCAATTTGTAAACCCACTTATTCTCGAGAGCTTTCTTCTCTTTAGGCAACTTTATCAAGTCATAGGTGTGGTTCTCAAGCAAGGATCTCATCTCTTCTTGCATGGCTTTAACCTACTCATTCTTATTCTCATGTAGAATAGTTTCTTGGTAAGTTTCTGGCTCTCCCCCGTCAATAAGCATAACATACTCATATGGAAGATATCTAGTAAATGGTTGTTGCTCTCTAGTGGATCTTCTCAATGGAATCTCAACTGGTTGTGGAGGTGCTTGTTCAGTTGGTTCAGCATCATCAACTATAGGTGTATCATCACTGGTATTCTCACCACAATCTTCTTGTTCATCTCTCCCATGATCATTATGAACTACAAGTGAAGGAATTTGACCCAAACTCGAAGGAATATAAACAGAGGTTTTTGGCTTCTCAATATTATCACCATCATCAAACAATTGGTCTTCAAGAAACATAACATCTCTGCTTCTAATAATCTTCTTGTTCACTGGATCCCATAATCTGTACCCAAACTCTTAATGACCATATCCCAAGAAGATACATGCTTTTGCTTTACTATCAAGCTTGGACCTCTCATCTTTGGGAATATGAACAAATGTTTTACACCCAAAGACTCTTAAGTGATCATAAGATATATCTTTTCCTCTCCATACTCTCTTTGGAACATCACCTTTCAGAGGAACTGATGGAGAAAGATTTATCATACCAACTGTAGTTCTCATAGCCTCCCCCCAAAATGACTCTGGTAACTTGGCGTGGGAAAGCATACACCTGATCCTTTCTTTAATGGTTCTGTTCATTCTTTCAGCCACACCGTTCTGTTGAGGAGTTTTAGGAACTGTTTTCTCAAGCCTGATACCATGGAACTTGCAATAATTCTCAAAAGGACCCCTGTACTCACCACTATTATCTGATCAAATACACTTTAGTTTTCTGCCAATCTCTCTTTCAAGACTGACATGAAACTCCTTGAAAACATCGAGTACCTGATCTTTAGATTTCAAAGCAAAAGCCCACACTTTTCTAGAATGGTCATTAATAAAAATAACAAAATAAAGAGCACCTCCAATAGTTCTAGTTTGCATAATACAAACATCAGTATGAACTAAATCAATAACATCTGATCTTCTAGATGATGGATATGTATGAAATGCAACTCTATGTGTTTTTCCAACTAAGCAATGATCATGTACCTTGCAACTCTAGTAAGAACTGCTTTCTAGCAAAAGTTTGAAGTCCCTTCTCGCTGATATGTCTAAGCCTCTTATGCCAAAGATCTATACTTTCACCTTTTTGAATTGCATTAATCTCTCCTTTGTATAGCTTAGCTTCCATGACATAAAAATAGTTAAGTTTCTTTCCTCTTGCCACAATTAGAGAACCTTTAGCGAGTTTCTATTTGCTTTCACCAAAATAGTGTACAAAACCCTCATCATCAAGTCTACCTGTAGATATCAAGTTAAAGACAAATATCTGGAACATGCCTTACATCTTTGAGTATCAATTTGCTCCCAATAATGGTTTCCAAGCAAATATCTCCAATATCCACAATCTTAGATGTATCATTGTTTCCCATTCTGACATTACCAAAATCACCAATAGTGTAAGATCTAAAGAAATCACCATGAGAAGTAACATGAAATGAAGCACCAGAGTTAATTACCCAATTACTGTCCTGAGCTACAAGACTAACACAACCTTCATCACAAACAATAGTGATATTACCTTCAGCAGCAACTGTATTGGTCTCTTTCTCATTTTTCTTCATTTCATTATGTTCTTGCTTCCATAACCTATACTCTTTCTTCATGTGACCTAGTCTATTACAATGAAAATATTTGATATCTCTTCTAGACTTGGATCTTCCTCTATAACCATGTGGATTTATGCTATGACTTCTTCCACGTCTTTCTTGTTTTTCAATAACAAATGCCCCAGAAGAAGATTCACCCTGTTCTTTCCTTTTAACATCTTCATTTAGCAAACTGTCTTTAACCATATCTATAGTTAGAGTCCCCTCTGGAGTGGAGTTGCAAATATTCACCACATACGTTTCCCAATTTTCTGGTAAAGAGCTAAGAAGTAAAAATTCTTGCATCTCATCATCTATATTCATTTTTATAGCAACCAACTTGTTTGCAAGACTCTGAAATAAGCTTATATACTCAATAATGTTACCACCATCTTTATACTTCAAATTTACAAGTCGGAGAGAAATTATATTTCCCACTGTCTTTTTCGCAAAGAGGTTTTCTAACCTTTGCCAAACAACATCAGCTTTGGTTTCATCAGAAATATATTCATGCAAATGTATATCCATCCATCTTCTAATATAGGCAATAACTTTTCTATGTTGAACTTTCCATTCTTCATCGTCCATAGTAGAAGGTTTATCTTTAACCTTGATATGCTTCGGCTTCTACAAATCTTTGCAATAGAGCAAATCTTCCATCAAACGCCTCCAAGTGGAATAATTTGATGAGTTCAATTTAATCATATCATTTGACTGCTTCATTTCAATCACACAAGAAAAACTAGCAACAAACAACCTGTTGCTATGATACCACTTGTTGGAAAAAAAACCTATTAAAGCATAATATTCTTTTCCCTTTTTGTGTATCAAAATGGGTTCCTCATCAAAATACCAACTGGATATCCAAATAAAAATATCATCCAGCACAGCATAAACAATAGAGCAAAAAATCAATCACATTGTAAGACCAAATCTTTTAACGTGGAAAACTCAATGTGAGAAAACCACAAGACCATAGTCCACCTCAAACTTTCACTATCAATAGTAATGATAATAGGTTTATAATAGATCTTCTCTAAAATAACTAGAGGATCATAATAACATCAACATCATACATCTTAGCTCAAGAATAGCATATCTTCATCATATAGGTGGATCTTCTCGTAAGAAAATTTTAGGTCTCACAAAATGGATATAATAGGAAAGTACCTTAGAGAGGGTAAATTGTAGATCAACACCGTTATGATTGTAGAGTTTATTGTAAGGATTCTCTACATAAAATTTGGATCAAAACTAACAATATTTAACCGCCGATCGTCAAGTAAAAAATTCAGAAACCTTACTTTCACTCTTTTTTGGGACGTCCCCGCATATATTTACTGTACACTCTAATTATCTTGTCACGCTCTTTCTCTCTTAATTATTGATTTAAACTTATGACCCAAATTATCCAAACCGTTAGACCCAACAAAAGCTGAGTTCCATCGAAGTCGTGCTGATGCGTTAGACAGAGTATAATATCATCTCTCTCAAAAGAGTTGCTCCTCGTCTTTAGCATCAAGAAGACTGCGTGCGATACGGTAGAACATCAACACAACTTTATTGTGATTTTAGTTGGCTAATTTGCCGGCATACAATGCTTTCAGATGTTCGGAGTGTTAAAATAACCCAGACAGAAAACACTTTTGGATGACCTGGAATTTGCATACTAGAATTCTACAAAGTTTGCGAAAGAAGTCATGTTTGTTTTTGAACCTATAATTCTTCACAAACCAAATCGTACACCCGAGAGGACAAATTATATTTCCTCATATATACTCCTGACCCTTGAGAGAATGCTCCTGTTTCCCAAGAGCTTACTGCCCTGCAAGCTTGTTACCATGTTGTAACATCAAACTCTAATTTTTGTATTTGATGCAATCTGGATATAGTGAATTATATATTTCACTTGACCAGGAAAAAGTTTGTTCCACTAAGCTCTTAAGAAGTAAGAACTACTGGTTCTTTTAGCCATAGGATGCAGCAAGTTATAGGATCACTTGGTGATGATTCTGTTCATCATACCAGGGATGGAGAAAATTCTTAACTGTATCTGAATGTTCCTTTAGAGGATTCATTGGTAACCTTAAACATATTTTTTTTACCTTCAATGTAGTTATTACTATCACACACTTAAATAGGCTTGAATTCATCATTTGTTCGATTGAGAATGTGGGAACTGTGTTTTATAAATATAATAAATAAGTTAGACCCTGATATTTACCGGACTCTCAATTGTAGTTTACATATTTGAATCATGCTTGGAGGTCATATGTCATGTTGGAATATCTGCTTTTCATTTGGTAGCAGTTAAAAAATAGTTAAAATGTCAAAACCAAGGTTCCCATCTTGTCCATTCTGTTTCTTTCAGAACGCCACAGCTAATTTTGAAAAATTAGAGCAGCTTTTAGTTAGCCAACTTCTTTCTTCACTCTTTAAGTAGCTAACTTATGTGGTTTTACCACACATTTTCTTTTGACTGTTATCATAAGTTCAACTTGTTTATTGCAATTATTATTTTGTGGTGATTTTCTAATGAAGCTGGTTGAGCGAGTGAAGATTTATTGGTTACTCATTTTATCCATTTTTGACATCATAATGATCAACGCTATGGGCAATCCAGATTGATAACTGTTATGCTTCTTTCTTCTGGTATTCCTTTGGTGGGATGTAATTCTTTGAAGGGATCAGAGGTTCTTTGTGAATTTAGCTAGTCAGCATGAATTTACAAAGAAACTTTGAGGGTCACTGTATTTTCCAGTGGGAAGGATATGCGGGAAAAAGTGATGCCCTTGCATAAAGTCATCAGTTTATACTATCAACTTAAGCAGGACGTGATGCACTAACATACTTGAATATTTTTGCTTAAGTTGTGTTTTCTTTATCAGCTTTCATTTGCATTGATAAACATGTTTTAATTTGTACAATGATATTAGTTTATGAAATCTGGATGCATAAAGGATTCCTCTTTGACATGATATTTATTCTGCATTTTAGCACACTGCTTCTCTTAGTAGTGCAATGCATTTTAGCACAAAGGATTCCTCTTTGCTGAGGACTGAACCGTTGTGCAAATGCTGCTATGCAGCTGGGATGCTTTGGAGTGGAGAAGCACCTGATATCATGGCATTGGAGGAGAACATGGGAGCGTACTGTAACATACTACATGGTTTTCTCTTATTTTGCCATGGAAGTAAGGTTGGAGCAGGGCCCACCCTCCATGCAAGTATCAGTGCTTCCGCCAAGCAAGTCGTTGATTGCAGCATTGCACTACTAAGAGAAGCAGTGTGCTATCATGGTGTGTATGACACTTCTAACCATAGGAATATCAAGAGTTTTAGATAATCATGGCTGAAGTTGAAATTATTTTGCCTTTTACCACCTTGATGATATAAGATGATCCATTGGCATGATCTGATTAATGAGCCCCACGTACAAGAAGACAGGTTATAAACTTGAAAATGAAAAGGTTGTATTGTGAATCTAAATTTTTACCTGTGAGTATAGCACAGACACATAAGCTCAATTATCATTTGTTGATTATTGACACCACGAGAGAAGTTGCTCTAGTTTCTCGGTTTGGACAAGCTATATGGTGTTTCTGTTACATTATTATGCAACATGAGTTGTGGGGTTGAAGCCAGAGGAAATAATGTTTTTTTGTGGTCTTTTTGCAGAGTCTCATGATCATGTGAAAAGATTATCCATCCCACAGCTAGCTGGGACAGTTTGGGAAGCATGTGATGCTCTGAAAAAAACCGCAACAATAAACTGCACTGCTGTTCGGGGTGCCATGACTCAGGTAGCAGTTTCTGTCAAGGATATCCTTTGAGAAATGGAGGAACTTAAGGAACACAAGGGTGATTCTTCTGATGACTCGGGAGACGGCATGTCCAGTAAAGCGGATGAATCAACATCTTTATCTGATGAAGGGGGTGACTTAACTGAAGCCGACATTGATGATGACATTTCAGCTGAGGAGATGGTAACTGCACAATAATCATCAGTGTGGTTTCCGATACACTTTAACTGTCGTGAAAGAGCTTATCCGGTTTATGACAGGCTTAATTAAGAGCTTCAGCCACAAGTCTAGCACCAAGGAATCAGTGGATTCCTTTGAGAAACTTGTTACCCACTGCCAGGAGATGGGTTCCCAGGTTAACGAGCTTGGTGCTTCTGTTTATCCACCACAGGAGACTGCTCAAATGAAGATGAGTGCCAAGAAGATGTATTGTTTAGTTCATGAGATGCATATTGAAGTTAGAAATCTTGACGGCACACCTGATGGTGTCTTTGGCACCTGCAAAATATTGGAGAACTCTTTGAGGAACTTGCAGCAACGATTGGATGGCGATCTAATAAATGAAATGGGAACACTATCTGTGTAGTATATACTTGCTTGTGAATAACTTTTTATTAGCTCTGAGACCAGACCGGAGGAAATGTGTCTTCTGTTACTCCCCCAGCTCATGAGCTCTTGTTGGAATTTTCGCAATCGGTCCAATTTGACCTTTTATTTATTAGATAGGAAGTTGGAACTGATCGATAGGGGATGACCATGTTTTATCACTTTATGTTGCAAGATGTATATGGGCATTTCGTGGAAATTGAAATTTATGAAATCTGCCTTCTTTTGCTTTGCATAGCAATGAAATTGATCCACTAACATCTGGACTGATGATTTTCTTCTTTTTATGTGGAGATAAAATAAAGATTTCTTTAAGCAATCTTTATGAGTAAGATGGTCTATAGAAAAGTATCTTTTATTAGAAACAACCCTGAGGAATTCATCTTTCAGGGGAAATTAGAGGGAAAAGAAATATTTATACTAGGGAGTTTTCAGACATCTAGGAATGGTGGGATAGTGATCGGCACATGCTTTTTTTCTTTTATATTAAACATACTACAAAGGGATGCCTTCTTAAGAATGAAGTGGCCAAATCTCATCCGGTATCCAGTACACTTTTGGTGAGTTATTGCCTGGTTTTCTGCTGCTAATTAGCTGTAGATTGGATCTCTTCGTTTTGTTTTGCCAGTCCATCTTATCTTGCAGGTCTTTTGTTCTATCCTGCAAATCTGTTCAGTATTTGCTGGATCAAAAGAAGGGAAACCCTACACCTCAATGGAGTGATCATGTCCAATGACATCAGAATGGTTCAGTGTTCTCCTCTTGGCTTCTTGGGTTAGAAGCAGCATAAAAAATGTCCTATAGAGTAACCATTTTTGTTGTTTCTAATTTCAAAATCATGTGAAGGCTTTATTTTTATATAATCATGCAATAAATTATTCATATAATGTTTTCAATACTCAATGATGACAAAGGATCAATGCACCTGACTCTAAATAAAAGGACATTATGACTTCTTGTTGTTATTGTATAATTTTTTCAATCCAAAAATGGAAAAACTTGTAAAATTTCTTCATCATCGATGAAATACCAACAAATGACAAATCTTCCATAAGGTAAACATTTATTTTGGTAGTTCAACTCTCATTTATGTAGTCAAGATTATTATATATTACGATTGGAAACATATAAACTAAAAGTTTAATCTGCTAAGGATTATCATATTTTACAGTTCTCTCCATTTATTGTTTCATTTCCAGCATCCATATCCTAATGTAAGAACAATGATAGGAAGTAAGATTCAACTTCAGAAAATATAAACTTTTACATCATTAATACGTCTGTTAATTATTTCATAGATCAGAACAATCAAGCCAGCAGCAGTCCAAGGAAGAGAGAGAGAGAGAAAGAGAGAGAGAGAGAGAGAGAGAGAGAGAGATGGTATATATATAGCTGACGCAGAAAGCTCTTCTCTACGACTCAAGCTGAGCATACCAGATGCCCTGGATCTTCACATCCTTGGGCGTCTTCGCCCCTAGGTCGGTGTCCGACGGCTGAAAGCTCTCGAACACGCCGATCACCTCGCCCGTCTCTGGCTTGCTCTTGGTGACGCTCAGCGTGATGGTCCCCGTGGAAGACGACGTGTTCTTGATGTTCTCCTTGCTCAGCTCCTCCTCGTCTCCCCTCCCTCCGGCGGGCAGCGCCACCGCGTTGTCGTACCCGGTGGAGCCCCCCCTCCCCTTGGGGTCCAGGAACGAGGAGCCCCGGTAGCTGGGCACCAGGAACTTGCCGCTGAAGCTCTCGGGCTTGCCGGAGGCCACCAGCTGCTTGATGGTGAAGAGAAAGGGAACGCGCTCGCCGCCGGGAAGCTGCACAGTGACGGCAGCGTAGTCGATTCCGTCCTTCTCCTCGAACTTGACGGTGCCGTCGGGGGAGACCTCGAAGGGCCCCTCAATCTCGTCCAGCGTGTAGGTGAGGCGGGTCATCAGCTTCGTCTTCTGGAACTCTGGCGGGGCGTTCTTGCTCACGGCCTCCGCCTTCACGGTGAAGGAGGTGGGCTCGAGGCATAATTTCTTGGTGTTGTACTTGCCCGGCTTGAAGGCGAACGACTCCACCCCGCCGTCGATGGTCGGGCACTGGTTGGCCGTTCCCGTCCCCTTCACCTCCATGTACGTCTTACTCTGGATCTCGTCATATGTCAGCCTCTTCGGCACTCCCTCCGCGCTTGCTCCCTGTCACATGTGTGCGGGTAAAGAAGAGGTAATCACGAGGAAGGAGAGAACGAACGAGGAGGATGGACGAGTACCGTGACAACGAGGGCGGAGGCGGCCAGGGCGAAGCCGGCGAGCTTGACGCCATCAGCGCACTTCTGGGCCATCTCTCGGACGTCCGACTGCAAGGAGCAGGTGAGCCTGGCACTGGCAGCAGGCTCAAGGCCGAAGGCCTTGGTGAGGTGAGATGAGGACCTCAATTGCACTCCTGCAGCGGTCCGGCTGGTGGCGCCGACCTTTGCCGGCTGCATGAGGGTAGCGGCGGCCTGGAGGGACGCTGCCATTCTTCTTTGCTACTGTGCCTGTGCTGCTTTCCTCCTCTTCTTCTCCGCAGGATCTCTGCGAAGGCGAGTTAAAAGATGTGGTGTGGGTGGTGGATAAGAGGGTTGGATAAGGGATGTCTTCTCATTGGTTGGTGAGTCCCCATGTGGCAATTGTGGTACGCCATAGATTGTCTCTGTGTGGTGCTCATTTAGCTGCCACTTGTGTTGGTGCTTTGCATCCAGTAAATGAGTCCTCGTCACGTCAGTAGTCAGACGCATGGTTGTCACCACACAGGATAAACCAAGTCACACTTGTGCTGCACTTGGGCATGTGTGGTGCACAATTTTGTCAGAGTTGTTTAGTTTCATGGAAAACCTGATGATAGCCCATGTTCGTTGGTTAACGTTCTATTTGGATGAGGAATAGAATCGACTCTAGCTTGATACATAGTTCCTTGATGAGGAGGCTTGCTGGGGCTTCTTAAAAGAATTTTCTTTTTCTGGGAAATTATTAAAACATATTACTCATGAGGGACCATGCCCTCCATAAAAAATAATTACATCTACTATTGACTTATCTAAAAGTATATAACGTGCAAATATTACTAGCACCTAGAGATATGTTTTTATGAAATCTATTCTTCATAAATGTGATATATAAAAACTCATATTAGTAGTTTTTAAAGCTGAAATATATATTTTTAAAATTGTTATGTATAAAGTTCTTTAAAATGTTATTTGAAGTATATATAGTACTGAAATATATTTTTAAATATATTTTATAGCGAAAGGATACAATCCTCAAGTGCGATAAACATAAGTGTTGCAAATTCATTTATATATGCATAGATGGATTAGGGGATAATTAAGTGGAGAGAAATAAAAAATGGGTGGTACACTAAGAATGTTAAGATACATATAAGTGAGATGAAAGGATAAATTTAGATTGAAAACTCTTTATTTTTATTAATCCAAATTAGACTCATATTAAGTTATATCAATTTCAAAATCATGTTAAGAGAAAAATAACTTGAGATAGGCCTAATGGGCTGAGCCCAATCACTTTGGGCAATGCACTAATTAGCCCTGATATATATACTAAATGCACCTTCTTTTTCTTTTGTCCTTGTCTTCTGCATCAAAATAATAAGATATAACCTCTTTCTCATATTTTTCAGATAAGATCCAAAAGTCTTATCGTCACTCTAATATTAATTGATAAGACCCTAAGGTTTTATCGTGGAAGAAAGAGGAGAAAGGGGAATGATAATGATCGCTTCGAGGAGATCGGCCTCTTTGATTGCTTCGAGGGGATTGGCTCCTAGGGTATGTCCATAGAGTGGAATAATATTTTATTGATTAATTAATTGATTCCCAAGAGAAACGATTACATCACTATTTATAGAGTTCCACCTAGAGTCTATTGGGACTTGGACTCTAATAATAAATAAATATTAAATAAACTCTATCCGACTCTAACTGAATTAAACATACTCAATAAACATTATTCAAAAGTTAGAAAATAAAAGGATCCTAATAATTTCGCCCCCTTCAAATCAGCCTTGTCCTCAAGGCTAAGCAGCATCAAACTCGAAGAGCTTCTCTTTCAGCACTTCAATCATAGACTATTTGAACACATTACAACACGTTGATCAAGTAAGTATGGTCTCCACTTTTTGATAGTATAAGCAATATATCCTGGCCCTATATAAGTATGGTCTTTTAGTATAGCAATCATTATAGAAAACTTATGGCCCTGTATAATCACTTGTAACTTTGAACATTTGCTATCACAAGTGAAAATTCATCCATCAACAATCTTAGTCTATCATAGCCTTCAATGTGGTGGGCCAATCGATCAATAATTTCACTGTCTATAAAATTGTTAGTGCTATCAATATCAATCAAAACTATAACAAGCTGATGTTCCAAAGTTTCGCCAACTTTTATAGTTTACGGGTTAGAGTAATCAGCTAATGCATGCATTGTATGTATGGTAGATTCAACATCTTCATTAGAATTTATACTTTCATGATCGGAGTCCACATTCTTAGCTTTCGGTTCATCTTCAATTGGTTCAATCATCAGAAGTTGCCCTTGTTTACATCGGTGCTCCATACTCCACTTTTTATCATAGTAAAACCCCTTGCTGATCTTTCCTTACTAATTTTTTTCTTATGTAGATGTGCAAATGAGATCACAGCTATCATAGTGCGAGGTTGATGAGCCTTAACTTCACACCGGATCTCTAGAATAAGCCCTTCAATAAATATACCAAGAAGTTATCGGTCCGACCAATCTCTAGCTTGATTTGATAATCTTTCAAACCTATTCTGATATTCTAACACTGTAGAAGTCTAATGAATTTTGACGAGCTGGCAATCAACATTCTCATATTCGGATGGGCCAAAGCGAACAAGAAGCCCTCTTTTGAACTGCTCCCATGAAGGAACTCCGTGGAAAGTTTCATACCAATCATATCACCGGATTACATTTCCATCGAGCTGGATTGAGGCCACTTCTACCTTAGATTCTTCTAGGGTTATGTGAAAATAAAAAATATTTCCATCTTAGAGATCCAACTAGTCGAATCCCCCTCTTCCCATCATGGAAATTCTACCATAATGCATGGGTAGTGTGTGTCACCATTCCGGGGTCCTTTTCCTATACCTCCCAATCTGTTCAACGTAGAACTTGGGTTCCTATCTTGTTGAAATTTACTAAGGCTCTCTAGTAGGCTCTTTTTGAAATTATTAAGTGTTTCTTACAGTCAGTTCTCAATTCTGATTTTTTATGCTTCCATTTGTGCTTTCATCGAGTTATCGATGGCCATTGTGCATGACTGCAAATCTGGGTTCTCAAATCCTGTTTTTGAAGTCGGTCAAGGGCATCAGCATTGTCAATACGAAGTTGCCGAGGAGGTGGATGCCGAGGGCAGTGCTGTAGTCGCTGCATTGGAGGAAGAGTTGCTGCCCTATTTCTATCGTTGCATGGGGTGAGAGCACTCGGGTTAGAAGGCGACTGCATCGATGTGGCTGCAGCTGCTACAACCCAAGGGGCGATCGTCGAGCAGTAGGGTTGAGGCTATGGTGATGGCAACCTGCGGTGATGGTGCGGCTAGGGTAGCGCCGCCAAGGGCTCACCGCTGCGGTGGCTGCGACGACGCGGATGGAAGGCAGCGTTGCTTTGTCTCTATCGCACTACGGAAGGAGGCGCTGGTGATACCGAGGGATCGTGGTCGGTTGAGGAAACGATGGTGGCTACGACGGTCGTGGTGCCTTGGTTTGATCGCTACAAGTAGGGATAGTCGAGCGATTGCAACTGCGACCCAAGGGAAGGCAGCGATGGTGGCGCGGTTGGGGCAGCGTCGTCGATAGTAGAAGGGACGAGGGGGTTGGTTCGCTGGCCGGGAAATAGCGGTCGTGGCCCTTCTCGCTCGAGCAGGGTGGAGTAGCAAGGAGGGAAGGCTGTTGGCCGGGGAGCAGCGGCGACGGTGGTTGCTGGCCGGAATGTAGCGGCTGCGGTGGGGCTAGCCGAAAGCAGGGGAGGTAGGGGCCCCTTTCGACCAGATGGGCTTCAAAGGGGAGAGGATGTGGTTGTGGCAGGTACGACGCAACGAGGAGGAGAGGTTGCTGGCTTGGGAGCAACGGCGGTGGTGGTCAAGCAGCCGAGAAGCAACGACTGTTGGGAAATCATGGGGGCGACATCATATGCGCAGCGGAAGAACAAGAAAACAAAAATCCTCGATTCCCAAAAAGATGTTCGTCATGCGAAGATTGGAAAAAAAAATCCAAGAAAAACACAAAACTGCATTATAGAGATTGTGTTACCTAGGGAGATCGATATCCCCTGTTTCCTTGCAGATCCTTAGGAGAGGGTGAAGGAGGTCAAGCGTCCTCCTCTCTAGCGGTGATCCACAGCAGGGTTGCGGCGACCCTCCTCAAAAACCCAGGGCCTCTAAGGTGAAGAGGGAGAGGAGAATAGGAAGGGCAAGCAAAGACTCTAGCCAGCCTATGAGGCTGTGAATCCCTCCTATTTATAGAGATCCCGTGTCAAACCCTAATGGGTCCTTCCCTAGTGGGTATTGGATCTACATCCAATAAGACAAGGGCTCGCCGGATATCTCATATCCGAACCTCTACTCATCGCAATGCCTACCATATGTGTGTGACCCTCTAGGCCCAATATCGAGCTGGCCGTGAGTCATACTGTCGATAGAACTCCTTCTAACTCGGTGAATTATTATCTCTGTAATAATTCACTCGACTCATCGACTATGGACGTACTAAGGCCACTACACAGTAGTCCCCGGACGATCTGGGAATCCAATCCATTGGACCTGTCGTCGCCTTAGTTACCATGTACCTATAGTCCCTCATCCATATAATATCCCGGAGACCGTATATCGAGCATGGTGTTATCGAGACCCATACGGTTTCTACTCGAAGTCTCGCTCTAATCGGATTCTCCCGGGAGAACTCTTTCTCTCTCAACCCGAATGACCACGGCCGGGATTTGTCCGAGCAAGAACACATGGGATATTCCTCTCATGACGCCGAGAGTGGATGATCCTCTATCGACACTCAATAGCCCTCGTAAGGTCGACTACCATTCCCAATGACTAATCGTACTAGATCCGGGAGAGCCAAACCTATAAGTCTGGTATCAAAGAGTGGAGCACTCATCATGGGACATCCTTGGTGTCTCAAGTCTAAGGACCAGATACACCACTAGGACTATGAAAATCATTTGTCGACAATAAGGCATCATCAACCATCCAGCATTCCGTAAGCGGATCAATCGGTGAACTCATTCTCCAATGAGCACCTGTAGATGTATCCCTAGTGTCCCTATAATGAAAGCAGACTATGAGACCAGCTGCATCCATCATATGGACGGGTATCAAACACACCGGTCTATCCGGTTATCACGATGTCCCTCTCGAGTAACCTATGACCGGGATTATTTAGGATATGTGTTTAAAAGTGAATCGATCTCATTATCGTGATCTCATCACGATCCGATTCCCATTGCACAAATCCAAGGACATCACAATATATATATGCATTTATGCAATAGTTATAAAGTGATATACGCCAAAATATAATAAGCAAAAAGATTCTGTATCAAGTCACACGTGCCATCACTCACGTGATTGGCTTGCTGGCACCTATGACTAGCAACGGCGACGGTGGAGAAGGAGTCGGCGGTGTCACGATTGGGAACAAGGGCAACCGGTGAGTTGTCCTATTTCTATCACTACGGATGCAGAGCAAGGGGGATCGGCGATTGGGAGGCATGCGATGGTCATCTCATGGTGGCTGGCAGTAGTGGTGGCTTGGAAACGAAGGAGAGGGGGTGGCGTTGAAGTGGCCGGGAAGCAACGGCAGCGGTAGAGGCAATCGACGCCTGCGGCTCCGGAGGGACCAACGGCTACTTTATTTCTATCGCACCACAGAAATAGCGATGCCGACAGATCACGCATTCAAAGCTACAACCAAGGGAAGGTAACGACGGTGTTGCGGCTAGGGCAGCGTCACCGACGGTAGAAGCGGCGATGGGTGGTCCGCTGGTTGGGAAATGGCGGCCGTGGCCCTTCTCGCTCGAGCAAGATGCGGGCAGCGAGGAGGCGAGGTCGCTGGCCGGGGGGGCAGCGGTGGCAATGGTGGTTGCTGGCTGGGCAGCAGCGGCGGCGGCGGCGGTGGTGGTCCGTCGGCCGGGAAGCAGCGGCGGCGGGTGGGCTGGTCGGAAGCAGGGGTCAGGCAGGGGTGGCTGCGGCTTCTTCTTCTTCTTCTTCCTTATTTTTTTTCCCAAGATGAAGATAACTGCATCGAGAGGGCAACGACGGTGGCGGCGACTGTTGTTGGGCAGCAAGAGTCCTAATAGACTCGGGGTGAAACTCTATAAATAGTGATGTAATCATTTCTCTTGAGAATCAATCAGTTAATCAATGAAATGTTATTCCACTCTGTGGACAAACCCTAGGAGGTCGATTCTCTAGAAGTGATCAAGGAGGTCGATCCCCTCGAAGCGATCATTATCATTCCTTTTTCTCTCATTTCTTCCAGATAAGACCTTAGGGTCTTATCAATTGGTATCGGAGTGACGATAAGATTTTAGATCTTACCATTTTGTATTAGAGTATCCTCATTTCTTCTATTTCTTTTACGATAAGACCTTAGGATCTTACCACCGTTCTCTTAGTTCTTTCTCTTTCCTCCTTCCCGCAAACACAAATGTTAAGGAAGAACAAATAAAGAAACCTAACCCTTTCCTCTTCCCTAGATAACATAGTATTTGAGCTTAGCTTTTGTAGAATGATACTTTGAATAACCTAAAGTTTGAATTAATATTTGATTATTGAATATATTTAGTATGAACCTGTTATGATTTTATAGCTTCTTATATAGAATTAATATGAGATTTGTGAATAGAATTATGAGTTTTCAAATTTAAAGTACCCAGAATCTTTTTTTTTTTTTTTAATGAAAGTATTCTATTCTAACTAATTTAATATTCTTAGAGACATAATTAGTTCATGTTCTTTTGATATATCTTAAAAGGACCCAATAGGGTTTTGAGAGAACATGTATCAAGGTATGAACTTTCTAATAAGTTCAAGCAACCTTAACTAGTTTCAACAGAAAAAAAAAAAAGAAGGATAATGATAGTAAAATTTGGAGGGTAGTTTGGCTTCTAAATATTCTATTTTGAACTAAAGTTTTACATTATTTAGTTTTATATGTCTCCTAAGTTTTTACAAATATGATGATTTGGCCATCAATAATAGTAAAGCAAGATTACTTTGTAAAATTATATAGTTATTTGATTGGAAGTAATTAGGTCATTTGATTCTAGGTTGAATTGTTGAAAAATTGATGATGAAATTTAGGTGAATTTGCATATTGGGTGTAGTCTAATTTAGAAAAGATTCTACTAAAATTTTATTATGAATTATTATTTACAGTGAGAGTTATAAGTGATTTAAGATGTGTAAGGTCTTTAATTTGGATATATCTTGACCCTATGTTCTAAATTTAATAGGTTTATTGTTCTTTAGCATACTTGATTACTAAGGACCATACTAGCCCATTCATTTAAGTCGAATCAAATAAGTATAAACTTAATATACTATAAAATAGTGATAATTTATATTATGTGCATTTATAAATATTTTTGAAAGCAGGTCTTAATTGACATGATCACTATGGGCTAGGTATAAGTATGATGTTAATGCATGTATGACATAAGTCTAAGAATATATAGATTTAAATGAAAATGTATTGCATACATGTATATATTATGACATGTAGTGTGAGAGTACATAAGTATATTATAATATGTATGTTGAATCTCATATTTTGATGATGAAACCAGTTGATGAGTTTATGAACTAATGAGCATTTAAGATGAGTGATGCAAGAGAAACTTCGATAATGGACTTAGAATCATTGAAGCAAAATTAGACATTGGGCCAGAGAGCATCATATTATAGATTGGACATTGGGCTGAAGGATTGGTCGACATATTAGAGAATGAACTTTATGTCATGAGTTCAAGCATCGGGCCAGAACGATCGAGCATTGTGCCAAGAAGATCGAATGTTGCAAGAGGTCAACATGCCGATAGATCGGGCAATACGCCGAAGGAGTGGATGATACGTTGAAGGTTAGGATGAAGTACCGGATGAACAAATGACATGCCGGACAACGTAGGCTTCATGATTATAATTGTTAAATCTTGGTTGAAATAGATTAGAGTTTAATTGAGTTAGTTTTGAGTGTAACCATGCCAACATAATTAAGGAACATAATTAATCATGCCAACCCTTACAAACCTCATACCTTTATTAGAATAATCACAAATCTAAAGAAAGAGGAGGACACTTAATACTTTTTCAACACTTTCACAACCCAAAATCACAAGACTTTTGTTCACACTTTTGTGTTTTTTATCATGCATGGTAACATTAAAGAGTACATAGAAGAATCAATATCAAAGTGTGTAAAAACATTGCAAAAACATCATGCATGGTAACATTAAGGGGTACATGGAAGAACCCATATATCAAAGTGTGCAAAAACATCATGCATGGTAACATTAAGGGGTACATGGAAGAATCCGTCGACTTCCCCCCTTTCTCATCAACAAAAACATACACAAGATATTCAGGTGGTGGTAAATCGAAATACCTAAACAGAATATTAAGTTGTTGATGAATTTGTCGTATCTCGGTTAAGATTTGATCTTGACGTAGTTTAATTCGATCTAATCGAATCACTATAGCATCAACATATGAGAAGGATGCTAGCTCTGTTGGAGGTGCTGCCTCAAAGGGACTAGTAGGAGGAGATTAACTTTCCATATATATAAGTGCTTCTGGTTTTGGTTCAGGTAGGGGAGGATCAGTCCTCCTAGGTAATCTAGTTCAAACCTCATTTCTTACTATACATCGTAATCTTCTTAATAGATTTCTATTTATGATATTAATTCTATCTAGTTTCAAGGTTTCTTCGTCTGGTGGAATGACTATGTCATGTGCATGCATTAGTTTAGTAATCAACCCACTATATGGAAGCATCATATCTTTTGTTGATAGTTCAATCATGTTTTATCATATCAGATATTCAAAACAATTATCATATCCTACCATAATCCAATACATTGTTCTTAATTCTATTTGAATAACTTCATCATGATGGTGTTGTTTTGGAAGTAGAATATTTATCATGATATGATGAAGTAATTTTATGCTGAAAGGTAGCAAATGTTCACAACTTTTTGGAATGATAGACAAATTTGAGTTACCAAAAATGGTACATAAAGCCTCAAAATATGTGATCCCAACTGATTCTGCGTCCCATTATCCTCTAAAATAGCAACCTCTCCTTTTCTCAAGAATAACTATAAGGTTATAAATTATGCAATCGGTAATAGGTATATGATGCCTTAAGAGATAAGTGGAACACCCTATCATGTTCATCCACATGTAAGTTATTATAAAACAATCGAACAAGTCTAGGATAAATGGGTTCACTTATTTGAAGAATTAGGAAGACGTCTAAGTTAACAAACCATTGAATTGGTTTCAAATTACTCAATTCATCTAAATGTACATATTTCCCTTATATACACTTCTAGACTCAAATGTTGGAAATTTAAGGGCATGTTGAGGGAAATAAAAGAGTATGGAATCATAGGTTTCATCTAATCTCCTCTTTCCTTTGTCCCTTGAGAATCTTCTAGATGCCATGGAGACTACATATATCACAAAAAAAAGAGGCAAGAACAAGTAATGAACGGGGAATGAGAGAAATAATTGGGTTAAAAGGAATTACTTTTGTAGTTTAACCTTCTTGTGATCACCAAAGGGGGTTTGAGATTGATCCTTAGTTTTGTAATGGATGAGGGTTTTCTTAAGTTTCTAGAGGGAGAGTAAGAGGAATGAGGGATATGGAGCAGTTTAGAGGGGTGTAGAGAGGGTTGGGGGTGGTTCTACCGTCGGCCCTAACTTTGGTTTTTATAGGGCATGGTTACGGGTGATGGTACCGTCAGTTGGGCGGTGCTACCGCCTATAAGCAATGTATACTGGTGGTGCTACCACTAGTCCAACGATACCATCGCCGGTGCACTGTTATCACTATTGGTTTTCTTTGTCTAGCATATTTTCTTTTCTTTTGAGATGCAGCAAGCAAGTACTCTTACCTCCTTTTCTTTGGAGACAAGCAAGATCCCAATCATTATATGGTACAAACACTCATTTGTGTAAGTCTCATATCAAGTCATTTCATGAAAAGAAGTTTTATTTTCATAAATAGAAAAAGGAAGGATTCATATGAAAATGATCAGCTCATAAAAGATCAAATATACCAATAATCCATAAATCAAATCTCTACTTTTGTAAATTGCAAAGAGAAGGAATAATAGTAAACGATGTAAAAAAAGAAGACTCAATTTTCAAAAGTCAAGAAATCTGAAAAATATAAAAGAGGAACTCATGTATCAGAAATATTTAACATACCTAATTCTCTCCTAATAAAATCAAATTATTCCTCATTTAATGTTTTTGTAAAAATATCAGCTAATTAATGTTTTGTATTAATAAATTCTAAAGATATATCATGGTTATTAACATGATCTCTTATAAAATGATGTCTAATATCAATATGTTTAATTCTAGAGTGTTGAATGAAATTTTTTGTTAAACATATTGTACTAATATTATCACATTTTATAGATATATTTTTTAAGTGAATTTCATATCTTCTTAAGTGTTTTTCATCCATATAACTTATGCACAACATGCACATGTTGCTGTATATTTAGCTTCAGTTGTAGATAGTGCAATCGAGTTTTGTTTCTTGGAAAACTAAGAGACAAGTGCATGACCTAAGAGTTGATATGTTCCGGATGTGTTTTTTCTATCTATTTGACAACCGAAAAAATCAGTATCAGTATAAGCAAGTAACTCAAAGTTCTTAAATTTGGATATCATAATCCTAGATTAGGAGTTCCTTTTATGTATCTAAAAAATCTTTTAACAGCTTCAAAGTAAGATTGCTTATGATTAGATTGAAATCTAGCATATAGTCTAACACTAAACATGATATTAGGTCTAGTTGCTATGGGATATAATAAACTGTCTATCATACCCCTATAAGTCTTTCAATCAAAACATTCTCTATTAATGTTCATATCTAATTTTGTAGAAGTGCTTATTGATATATTAATAGCTTTAGCACTATCCATATTAAATCGTTTCAATATATCTAAAGCATACTTAGTCTGACTAATAAAATTTTTATTATTTAGTTATTTAATTTAAAATCCTAAGAAAAAAGTTAATTCGCCCATTAAGCTCATTTCAAACTCTTAACTCATACTTTTGGCAAATGATTCATACAAAGATTCACTTGAAGAACCAAAAATGATATCATGAACATAAATTTAGACAATGAGAAAATTATTTTTAAAATATTTAATAAAACAATATAGTATCGACCTTGCTTTTCATAAAATTATTTTGAATAAAGAAAGAACTAAGTTTCTTATACTAAGCCCTAGGGGCTTGTTTTAATCCATAGAGAGCCTTAGCCAACTTAAACATATGATTCGAAAAAATAGCATTATCAAATCGAGAGGTTGTTCAACATAAACTTCTTTAGAAATAAAGCCATTAAGAAAAGTACTTTTAACGTCTATTTGAAATAACTTAAAATTATTACAATTAACATAAACAAGAAGAATCCTTATGGCTTCAAGTCTAGTCATACGAGCGAAGGTTTCTTCATAATTAATATATTCTTTTTGGTTGAAATCTTTGGTCACTAATCTAGCTTTATTTCTAACCATGATACCAATTTCATCTTGCTTGTTTCTCAAGACTCATTTAGTACTAATTACCAAATAGTTACTAGTCTAGAAACAAACTTCCATACCTCATTTCTCTTAAATAGATTTAATTCCTCATGTATTGCAATGACTCATGAATCATCTTTTAGGGCTTCGTCAATGTGTTTAGGTTCAATTTGAGATAAAAAGGCTAAATTTGCACAAAAAATTTTAAGAGAAGAATGGGTTTGAACACCTTTTGATGTATCTCCAATGATTAGCTCCTTAGGATGAGCAAAGTTGTTTAGAGGAGAAGAGTGTTTATTCAATTTTAAAGTATCAAAATCAAAATCAAAATCATCATCAAAATTATTTTTCTTAAATTCAGAAAGCTCATTAAAAATAACATGAATAGATTCCTCTATAACCAAAATTCTTTTATTAAAGACACTAAAAGCGTTAGACATAGAGGAATAACCAAGAAAAATGTTTTCATCATATTTAGCATCAAATTTTCTTAAGGCATATTTTTTATTTAAAACAAAATATTTACACCTGAAAATTTTAAAATATGAAATATTGGGTTTTTTTATTATTTCACAATTCATAGGGAGTTTTAGAAAGTAATGGTTTTATGAGAACTCTATTCATGGTATAGCATGCTGTATTTATGGCTTCGACCCAAAAATATTTGGGTAGGCTATGATCATTTAACATGGTTTTTGCTATTTCTTGTAAGCTCCTATTTTTTCTTTCAACTACTCTATTTTGTTGTGGATTTCTTAGAGTAGAGAAATTATAGTTGTATCCATTTGACTCACAAAAAATTTGAAAATCACGGTTTTGAAATTCACCACCATGATCACTACGAATAGATGAAATCATAAAACCCTTTTTATTTTGAACAAGTTTACAAAATTTCAAGAAAAAATTAAAATAATCACTTTTGTGAGCCAAGAAGTATGTCCAAGTGTATTTACTAAAATCATCAACAATTACAAAGGTATATTTACTACCTCCTAGACTTGTTGTATCAATTGGTCTAAATAAATCCATATAAATCAATTGTAGTAGTCTAGAGGTGCTTATTTGATTCTTTGATTTGAAACTACTTTTTATTTGTTTTCCTAATTGACATGCATCACAAGCTTTATCTTTGATAAACTTGATGCTAGACATTCCTCTTACAAGTTCTCTAGTTGAAATTTGAGAGATTAGTTTCATGCTAGCATGACCTAATCTCTGATGACAAAGCCATGCATCATTGTCTAAAGCCAAAAAACACATTTCATCGTAAAAATCATCAATATCAATAGTATACACATTATTATTTTTTAAGACAATCATAGATCTATTTTTGTGTGGTATTTCAATTATACAAGCATTAGATTCAAATTTGATGATATATCCTTTATCACACAATTGACTAATGCTTAGTAGATTATGTTTTAAATCATCTACTAATAACATATCTTCAATTAAGAGGTTTGATTTGTTACCTATATTTCCTTTACTAATAATTTTTCCTTTATTGTTACCTCCGAAGGTGACAAATCCTTCATTTTTATTAGTGAGTTTAGAGAAGTGTGTTGGATCTCCGGTCATGTGCCTTGAGCATCCACTATCAAGGTATCATCTCTTGCTTCCTAGCTTGTGATTGTAGACATATCTACAAGAAAGTGGGGTTTTCTTTTAGGTATCCATTTAATTTTTGGTCCCTTATAAATAAATCTATCTATCATTGAGTGATTTATTATTCTTTTAGGAATCCAAACTAATTTATATGAACTAAGCCGTTTAAATGGATATTTGTAAGTAAAATGACCACATCTTGACCACATCTTTCACAAAAATTATATTTTTCTTTTAGTAAGGCATGAATGCAAGTCCTTTAATGAAGATAGTTAGCTTTTGTTGAGTGTTACTCACAAAGCCAATTTATTCATTTCTATGAGTATGACCTTTATTAGCAAGGATCATATTTAGAGATTTATTACTTATTTTAAATTTTTTACTATTTCTTGTAGTAAGACATTTTCTTTCTTAAGTGAATATATCTCATTACACTTAGTGCACGAACTAACATACTATCATCCTACTCATTTTTTAATTTATCAAATTTACTAATAAGAGAAGCATGCTACTTTTTTAATAATATATATTTTTTACCAACTAGCTTATATTAATCAAACAAATCATGAAAAACACTTAACAATTCATCAAAAGATAAATGAGCTTCGATTGCATCACTTACCTCATCGTCAAATGCCATTAATGCATAGTTTTTAACTTCTTCTTTGTTAGTTGACTCCTCATCTTCGAATATACTTGAATCGTCCCAAGTCGTCTTGAGTGCCTACTTTTTCTTTGATAGCTTTTTCTTCACTTGAGGACATTCATTTTTGAAGTGCCCTGACTTCTTGCATTTGTAGCATATGATTGTCCTTTATGAGTTCGTTTTTGTTTTTAGTATCATGTTTTACAAAATTCATTTTGTTTCTTCTTATGAATCTTTTGAACTTTTTTATTAGAAGTGCCAACTCCTCTGTTAGGATCAAGAGCGGAACTAAGAGGGGGAGTGAATTAGTATAGTGGAAAACTTTCAGGATTTCAAAAAATTGTTCGTTTCGTTTAAAACCGATTCCGACGAAAATGATTTCGATTCAATCTATTTTGGAGAGAAGTTGAACTTGAAAGCTTTCATAAAAGTGCAAGAAAAGATTAAGGAGGTTTATAGTATAGTAAATTACCCAAATGAGAATTAAATTAGAATTTAGAGTGGTTCGGTCAAGGTGACCTGCATCCACTTTCGGATTCCTCCTATGATGAGGTCACCGACATCCACTAAAGGCCTTTATTCAATAGGTGAAGATCAAATACCTTTTTACAGTACTTTCTCATTTTCTGGGGTTTAGGAGACAACCCTTACAAGTCTCACTCCTCTTTCTTGGATGGTTACAAGGGTAAGAGATGAAGGAGGAGAACTCTAACTTTTACAAAACTTTTATGACTCAAGAATTTAAGATTAAGTCAATACTTTCATGCCCTTTCATGCAAAAAAGGGTGGGGTTTTTATAGGCCTCAATGGCTTCAAAATCAGAGCAAAAAATTATTATCCTCGGAATCTGGGATACTGGCGGTACCACCATCGTTACTGGGCGATACTACCGCCGCTGATCTGACATTGGATGGTACCACCTTCGAACAGGGGCGGTACCACCATTGGTAGTAGTGCTACCGGTGGTACCTGTTAGGAACGGGGTCGGCACTAAGGGAGGGGGGTGAATTAGTACAGCGGTAAAATACAACTTCACATCGATTCCGAAAAATACTTTGGTACGATAAAATCAATTTCAGAAATGCTTAACGTTGAAAGCAAAGTAAGAGCATATTGAATGCAAAGCAAGTAAGGAGGTAAAGTGGTTTGCAGTAAAGATAAATTGCTCAAAGTAAAATATAAACCGTATTTTAGAGTGGTTTGGTCGTCGTGACCTACATCCACTTCGCCGATTCCTCTTCCGTCGAGGCCACCGGCATCCACTATTGATCATCTTCCTTTAATAGGTAAAGATCAACCTCCTTCTTACACCTCTCTTCTCCTTTTCACAGGTTTAGGAGTCAACCTTTACAAGCACAAACTCCTCCTAAATAGAATTCTAAACTTAGACTAAAGGAGGGAATTTCTCTAGAGATTGCAACAACATTTTCTCACTTTTAAATACTCTGTACTTGTTTTTGTTAACCAAGGATGAGAGGGGTATTTATAGGCTTCCAGTTGATTCAAACTTGGAGCCTAAAAAGGTCTCATCCGAGGTTTCCTAGGTACTGGCGGTACCATCGCCGTTCCTAGGCGGTACTACCACCACAGAATTTGGTACTGGGCAGTACCACCACCGAATAGGGGCAGTACCACCGCCGAATAGGGGCAGTACCACCCCAAGAATCCTAGGGTGTTGTTCCCCAAGCGGTGCCACCACCGGCCAAGGTTTTAGCACCTTGGTTGGGCCTTGAATCCGTCTCAAACCAGTCTAGCTTCGGGCCCAATTGGCCCCTAACAGAGTTGATGGGATTATCTCTCAATCTTAACTCCAATTATGTGATAACTATGATTCCTAAGACATATTCTAAGCAAGATAAGTCTGATTTCTTCCGACGAGCTTCCGACGATCTTCCGGCAAACTTCCGACGATCTCTTGGCAATGTTCCGATGGACTCCCGGCAAGCTCCTAGACATTACGACGATCTTCTTGGTGAGTTCCGACGAGCTTCTTTGGCAAGCTCCTAGACTTCTCGGTTGTTTTCGGCAGAACTTCTAACGAACTGTCATGGCCTTAGCTGGAATTTCCTAAGGCGTGAGGTACCCTTGTGGCCAAGACGCAAACTTAGCTTGCATTGCCTAAGTCGCGCTTCGCCCATACGATATTGCTCTGCAAAGATCAGCCCACTTGTAACCTCTCGTAGGTCCCGAAGGACCTGTAAAAGAGAAAGTTGATTAGTTCGAAAGAACGAGTGACGGACAAGTCCCGACGTCTTGCGAAAAGAGGGGAAGCTTTACAAGCAATTCAGCGAGTACCTTGCATGCACAAAAGAAAAGAGGGAGAGGGCAAAAACAAGAGCTTTAGAAGATTGAACGAATAGCTGCAAGCCCACAAACAGCTACTCACAGTGTCCCGGGAGTGACCACAAGTTCCCGTCAAGGCAACGTGCGAACTTGCGAATGAGTGTTCAACGCCTAATACTATACCGAAGCCCCATCCAGCCCTATGCCACCCGAGGGGTTCAAAGGGGCTGAGATGGCTGACGTTTTGGTGAGCGGAGGCAGATTCCAGAAATTAGCCCGCGGCACACGAAAACGAAGCTGTTTTAGGTTGTTTTGGGGCCGTTTTGCTTGGTTCGGTGAGTGGTCGCTTTGTAACGCTGCAGCTTGTTTGAACTTATATTTTTACAAGCAAAATGACTCAAAACCAAGGCAAAACAGGCTGCCAAGTAATTGTACATGTAGATGAGAGCGATGAACGGTTCGTTGAACGGAATTTTTGCGGGTGCGCGACGATCATTCGTGACATTCTCCCCCACTTAAATTGTTGACGCCCTCGTTGACGCTTGTTGGTAGTTGTTGATGATCTCTTCTTCATATCGCAAGGCATCTTCAGGCTCCCAACTGGCTTCAGTTCGGGGAAGCTTTCACCACTTCACCAAGTACTCTGTCTACTCAGCTCCGTTGGGTTGCTTTATCTTTCGGTCCGCCAGAATGGTTTCAACTCACTTCTCGTAGGAGGCTGTGATGGGAGGTAGCCGAGTTGGAATACTTCAGGAAACATCTTGCAGATCCGAGTGGTAGGCTTTTAGGTTGCTGGCGTGAAGAACGTTGTGAATTTTGAACCACGCTGGCAACTGCAACTTGTAAGAGACGTTGCCTACCCTGCTGATAATTGGGAAGGGCCCTTCATACCTTCGCACCAATCCTTTGTGGACTTTATTCCTAAAGAATTAGAGTGATGCTGGTTGGAGCTTTACCAACACCAAATCGCCAACTTTGAACTCTTGCGGTCGCCTTCCCAAGTCTGCCCACTTCTTCATCCTTTTTGCCACCTTCTCCAAGTAAGCCCGTGCAATATCTGCATTTCGATGCCACTCCTTTGCGAAATGGTAGGCTGACGGACTACTCCCAGTATACCCAATGGCCATGGTGTGCGGAGTCAATGGTTGTTGTCCGGTAATGATCTCGAAGGGGCTCTTGTTGGATGCAGAGCTCCGCTGCAAGTTGTAGGAGAATTGGGCAATGTCCAATAGCTTCACCTAATCTCGTTGGTTGGCACTCACGTAGTGCCAAAGATATTGCTCCAAGAGCGAGTTTATCCTTTCAGTCTGGCCATCCATCTGGGGGTGGAGGCTTGTAGAGAAGTATAACTTTGACCCCAACAATTTGAATAGCTTGGTCCAGAATTGTCCCAGGAACCGAGCGTCTTGATCACTAATGATATTGTGCGGGACTCCCCAATACTTCACCACATCCTTCATCATCAGCTTAGCCGCCTCCTCTACTGAATAGTGTAGGGGAGTAGTAATGAAAGTTGCATACTTTGAAAACCGATCGACCACCACAAGTATCAATCCGAGTCTCCCTACAAGTGGCAAGCTTGATATGAAGTCCAAGGAAATGCTCTCCCACGGCCTTTCTGGTATGGGCAACAACTCCAAAAGTCCCATTGACTTCTACTGCTCCACCTTGTCTTATTGGCAAGTAAGGCATGTTCGAACATATTCCTCCACATCAGTCCCCATCTTCGGCCAGTAGAAAGCCCTCTCCACGAGAGCCAACGTTCTATGAATGCTTGGGTGTCTAGCCCAAAGAGAATCGTGACACTCTTTTAAGAGTTCACACCTCAAATTGTCTACTCAGGGAACATAAACCCTTTTCCTTTTTGTCTAAATGAGTCCCTCCTGGACCCAAAATCATCGTGCATTACCTTCTTTGATGAGCTACATCAGGATAACTGCCTGGGGGTCACTATACAGTCCATCCCTGATCCTGGAAAGGAAGTTGGAGTGCAACTGACTTGCTTGGCCTCCGCCCTCCAATTGTGCGACATTCACACGCTCTACTTTCTGACTCAATGCATCGGCCATGACATTTGCCTTCCTAGGCTTATACTCCATTACCATATCAAATTCAGCCAGAAAGTCCTACCAACACGCCTGCTTTGGAGAGAGCTTCTTTTGAGTTTGGAAATAGCTCAGAGTGATGTTGTCCATCCTCAGCACAAATTGCAATCCGAGGAGATAGTGTCGCCAAACTTATAGACAATGGATCACCATTGTTATCTCCTTCTCATGCACTGGATACCGCCGCTCGGTCTCATTGAGTTTGCGGCTCCTATAGGCCACCAGATGACTCTCCTGCATGTGTACTCCCCTAATAGTGAAGTCCGAAGCATTTGTATGGACTTCAAAAGGCTCCCTATAGTTTGGCAATTTGAGCACTGGTTCTTCGATAATAGTAGCCTTCAGATCTTAGAATGCTATTTCACATTTGTCAGACCACTTCCAAGGTTGCTCCTTATTCAGCAACTCCATCAGTGGGGTTGCACACTTCAAATATCCCGCTATGAAGCATCGATAATAGTTGACGAAACCAAGGAAGGATCTCAACTCTAGTACCTTCTTTGGAGTTCGCCATTCCACAATTGCTTGCACCTTCGACTTATCCATCCGAATGGAGCCATCACCGATTTGATGTCCCAAGAATAAGATCTCAGTTTAAGCAAAGTAGCATTTCTCCCTTTTCACGAACAAAGTGTTCTCCTTGAGAACATTGAAAATTGTCCGAAGGTGTTTGACGTGCTCCTCGAGCGTTTGACTGTAGACGACGATATCGTCCAAGTAGACGACCACGAACTTATCCAAATACTCCTTGAATAGCTGGTTCATGAGAGTGCAGAACGTGGCCGGAGCGTTGGTTAAGCCGAAAGGCATCACCAAGAACTCAAACGCTCCATACCTGGTCACACAAGTAGTCTTCGCTTCGTCGCCTTTAGCAATGGGCACCTGCCAATACCCCGACCGAAGGTCGAGTTTTGAGAAATACTTGGCTTTGCCCAATTGGCCGAACAAGTCTGCAATGAGCGGGATGGAATACTTGTTCTTCACTGTCACTTTGTTGAGGGCTCGGTAGTCAATGTATAATCAGAGGCTCCCATCTTGTTTCTTCTAGAAGAGAACTGGAGCTCCGAAAGGTGCTTTAGAGCTGCGGATGAGACCACCGCTTAGCAGTTCACCTAACTGCTTCCTGAGTTCTGCCAACTCTGGTGGGGGCATGCGGTAGGGTGGTCTCGCTGGAGGCTTCACTCCTGGCTCCAACTTGATGTTGTGATCCACGCCCCTGCATAGTGGAAGAGTCTTCGGCAACTCGGGTGGCATAATGTCATTGAACTCCTTCAGGATGTTCGCCACCATAGTAGGTTCTTGAATGGCCTTCTCGTCAAGTGGCTCTAGTTTCATCGCAGCCACAAAGGTTAATTCACCTTTTTGCACCCCTTTCTTTAGTTGCAATGCCAATATATGTTGCGGTTCCTTGGTTCCTCTCTGAGAGACAGGAACCACCCAGGGATCATCGCCTCCCATCATACATAGGGAGTTTAAGAATGGCATTGGCACCAACTTTGCCGCGTGCATAAACTCCATTCCAAGAATCACTTAGAAGTCATCCGGCATTGCCATCATGTTGGTGTTCTCGCTCCATGTCCCAATTTTGATGGGGACTCCCTTCGCCAACCCTGATATTTGCTTGGCCTCCGAGTTCACCGCCTTCATTCGACTTGGGCTCTTCTCCAAGATCAACCCAAGTCGCTTTGCTTCTGGATCGGCTATAAAGTTATAGGTAGTGCCCGTGTCCACCATCGCACGAGTTGTTTGGCCATTGAGCTTGATGTTAACATACATTAGCTCGCCACTTCTTACTTTTTATTGCCTTATTTTCGGCTTCTCCCCCACTTGACCCCGCATGGCGTTCAACAAATGCATGGCTCCCATCTAGGGTCCTTGTGACTCCTCCTCGTCGTTGCTGGCTTCAGAACTACTCGAACTAAGGGCGACAGCCTTGCCCTTGTCTGATTTGGGAGGGTGGATGGAAGCTGTTAGTGCATTGAGTGCCTGATTTTGTGGGCACTCCCTCACCATGTGTGGCCCTCCACACAAGAAGCATCTGCCAGGTTTCGGGGCCTTGCCTTTAGGGCTTGGCCTTTTGTGGGAACTCTTCTTCTTTTGTTCACCTCCGAGCTCCTTCCCTCGAGAATGTTTTGGAGGGCGATTGCCTAAAGATTGTTTCCTTCTCCTTGGGTCTTCGGAGGAAACAAAGTCGGTGAGCCTTTTTGCAGCAGCAATTGCCCCGATCACATCGGTGACATTCCTTCGATTTAGTTCCTATTGAGCCCATGGCTTCAAACCATCGAGGAAGCTGAACAATTTGTCCTTCTCGGATATGTCCTATATGTCCAGCATTAATGCAAAAAATTGTTTCACATAGTCTCGAATGGTGGAACTCTGGCGGAGTTGTCTCAACTTCCTTCTTGCGATGAACTCTGTATTCTCAGGTAGGAACTGAGTTCTCAACTCCCACTTCAAGTCTTCGCATGTGTCAACCTGACACTGACCTTGTTGGATCTCCTCCCAACGGGTTCGCCACCAAAGTTTCGCATCTCCGTTCAGATACATTGTTGCTATAGAAACTTTGGTATCTTCATAATTGGGCCTCGTAGCTCGAAAGTATTGTTCTATGTCGAACAGAAAATTCTCGAGCTCTCTGGCATCTCTGGCCCCTCCATAACCATGAGGCTCGGGTGCCCTCAAGTTTTGTGGTGGTGCAACGTGGGTGTTGCTTCCTCCCGCATTTAGTGCTCTTGTGAACATGGCCACCTTTGAAGTGAGTTCCACCACAATATACTGTAAGTGTTGCACGGAGTCTTTGGTGTCATCAGACAGTTGGTCGACTAGGGCCTCGACCTTATCGATCCTGGACTCCGCTTTCTCTTGCGAGCTCTCTACCCCAATAAGCCTTTGTTGGCCATGGTAGAGTTCCTCAACGCTCGCTTCAAGAACATCCAGGCGGGTTTTCGCCGTTGTGAGTCTCTCCTTGTGACTCTTTTTCCTAGTTGGCATTCTATATTGCGCCTCCTCCGCTCGTGGAGAGTAGCCAACTTCTCGCTCATCATATTCATTGCCACACTCCTCTTGAGCGGCTCCAACAGCATGAGAGCGAGTGTGCACACGCAGCCCACCTGCGGCTGCTTGGGGCAAGGGTCCAGCTTGCCCCCTCTTGCTGGATTCGCCATGATGCTTTGCCATGGCGAAGTTGCGAAGTTCCTTCACTGCTCACTCGAAGTGCTTGCCCGCTCTGATACCACAATATCACGGCCGTAGCTGGAATTGCCTAAGGCGTGAGGCACCCTTGCGGCTAAGACACGAACTTAGCTTACATTGCTTAAGTCACACTTCGCCCTTGCGATATTGCTCCGCAAAGATCAGCCCACTTGTAACCTCTCGCAGGTCCTGAAGGACCTGTAAAAGAGAAAGTTGATTAGTTCGAAAGAACGAGCGACAGACAAGTCCCGACGTCTCGCGAAAAGAGGGGAAGCTTTACAAGCAATTCAGCGAGCACCTTGCGTGCACAAGAGAAAAGAGGGAGAGGGGAAAAACAAGGGCGTTAGAAGGTTGAACGAATAGCTGCAAGCCCATAAATAGCTGCTCACAGAGTCCCGGGCGCGACCACAAGTTCTCGTCAAGGCAACGTGTGAACTTGCGAATGAGTGTTCAACGCTCGGTACTATACCGAAGCCCCATCCAGCCCTGTGCCACTTGGGGGGTTCAAAGGGGCTGAGATGGCTGACATTTTGGTGAGCGAAGGCAGATTCCAGAAATCAGCCCACAGCACATGAAAACGGAGCTGTTTTGGGCTGTTTTGGAGCTATTTTGCTCGGTTCGGTGAGTGGTCGCTTTATAACGCTGTAGCTTGTTCGAACTTAAATTTTTACAAGAAAAATGACTCAAAACCAAGGCAAAACAGGCTGCCAAGTAACTGTACATGTAGATGAGAGCGACGAATGGTTCGTTGAACGAAGTTGTTGCGAGTGCGCGACGACCGTTCGTGACAGAACGTCCGGACTTCCGATGAACTCTCGAACTCCCAATGAAATCGCGTTCGTGACTCCTGGACTTCAGTTTGCTTTATACCTTGCTATCATAGTTAATCCTGCATATACAAAAATACACTTCGATCTAGACAATTATTACTAAATATGAATCATGTTGTCCGGCATGTCATTGGTCAATTGACGTTTCGTTCGATTCTTCGGCGCATCATCCTCTCTTACGGCCTATTTCCCAATCGGCTAGTTGACCTCTACAACTTCAATATCCTTGGCGCAATATATGCTTTTCTTGGCTCGATGCCTGAATCCATAGCCTGAAGCGTTCTGTCGATACGTCAACCGATCCTCCAGCCCGACGTCCAATCTTCTGACATGTTTTCCTCCTGCCCAACATGATTCTTCCTGCTTTAATTGTCTCTCCCTGATCGAAGCATCCTGCATTACTCAAAATGTAGATTAAATCATAAACACTTATCAATTAGTTTCATCATCAAAATCTGAGATTCAATAGAACCACCGCCTAGTTTGGGCGGTACCACCGCTGGCAACACTACTATTGGTGGTACCACCGCCCAATTTGGGCGGTACCACCACTGGTAGCACTATTGTCGGTGGTACCACTGCCCAGTCTGGGCAGTACCACCACCTAGAAATCCAGGGGCACTGCCTTCCAAGCGGTGCCACCGTTGGCTATGTTTTCAGGGGCTGAATTGGTAGCTCACTTCAGTCCAATTTAGCCCTGTTAAGGGCCCAACTAGCCCCTAATTAAGCTAGTGGGATCACCTCCCAATCTTAACTTAATTTATTCTCTAACTATGATAATTAAGACATAATTGATAGTGCTTCTTGTTCTAGTGCGTCAATTGCTCTTCCGATGAGCTTTCGGCATACTTCCGGCGAACATCCGACGAACTCTTGGCAATGTTTCAGCGGACTCCTGGCAAGCTCTTGGACTTTACGATGATTTTCTTGGTGAGTTCTGACAAGCTGCTTTGGCAAGCTCCTAGACTTCTTGGTTGGTTCTGGCAGAACTTCCAACGAACGTTCGTACTTCCGTCGAACTCTCGAACTCCCAATGAGATCTCGATCTTGACTCTAGAACAATATCTGCTTTATGTCTTACTGCTATCGTAGTTAATCATGCACACTTTTCTTAATATATAGATTAGATCAAACAAATTACAATTGACTTCATCATCATAATTCGAGATTCAACATCCTCATTATTACTTGAGCTTTTGCTCGAGTGGTCTTCTTTAGTTCTAAGTGTCATATCCTTCCTATTCTTTGGAAGATAGTTCTCATGTTCATCATGTGCTTTGCATATCATTTTATAGGTCATTAATGACCTGATAAGTTCTTCAAGAGCAAAGTTGTTCAGGTCCTTTGCTTCCAGTATTGCCGTCACTTTTGGATCCTAACTTTTTGGAAGGGATCTTAGTATTTTATTGACAAGTTCAATGTTAGAAAAACCTTTACCAAGTGCTTTCAAACCATTGATGACATCCGTAAAACAGGTGTACATGGCTCCAATGGTTTCTCTTGGTTTCATTATAATAACTCAAAATTACACACAAAGAGATTAATTTTTGACTCTTTACCCCTACTTATGCCTTTGTGTGTGACTTCGAGTGTGTGTGAAATCTTATATGTAGTTTCACATATAGAAGCCCGATTAAAATCGTTTTTATCAAGAGCACAAAATAAAGCGTTCATCGCTTTAGCATTCATCGCTTTAGCGTTCAAGGAGAAGGTCTTCTTTTCCAAATTATTCCATTCGTTCATTGGTTTGGAAGGCTTCTAGAAACCACTTTCAAGAATATTCCATAATTCGAAATCTATAAAAAGCAAGAAAATTCTCATTCTAGTTTTCCAATAAGTGTAGTCCGTCCCATTGAATATAGTAGGACGAGTGATAGAAAGTCCCTCTTGATTACCATAAAAAGTAATCTCAATTAGGTTTTAAACCAAGTAGAGAGTAACCTTGCTCCAATACCAATTGTTAGGATCAAGTTGGCACTAAGATCGGGGGGGTGAATTAGTGCTTATGAAAATATTATATCGAATCAAAAATTTTATTTCAATTTAAAGTCGTACCAAAAATATGTTAATCATAAAGAAGGTGTGAAGGGGAGTAACTAGCCAAGTGAATAAGCAATATGAAGAAAAAGCAGAATAAGAATGACAAAGTAGAGATTACATTGGATTTATAGTGGTTCGGTCAGCGTGAACTACGTCTACTCCCGATTCTTCCTTATTGAGGCCACGGGTATCCACTAATGGTCTTCCTTCAATAGGCGAAGACCAACCAACTTCTTACAATACTTTCTTCTTTTTCGGGTTTAGGAGACAACCCTTATAAACCTCACACCTCTCTTAGAATGATCACAAATCTAAAGAAAGAGAAGGAGGATACTTAGCACTTTTTCAACACTTTCACAACCCAAAATCACAAGACTTTTGTTCACACTTTCATGTTTTTTTATGCAGGAAAGAGTGAGGTATTTATAGGCCCTAATGGCTTTCAAAATAGAGCCAAAAAGTGTCTTATCCTGGGTTTTTAGGGTTTTGGTGGTACCACTACCATTATTGGGCGGTATCTTCGCCTGCAAATTGACACTAGGTAATACCACTGCCCAATCTGGGTGGTATGATCGCTTGACAAAGTCTAGGAGACTGGGCTCTAGTGGTACCACTACTTGATAGGGCGATACCACCTCTTGGCAGCATTAACTTCCGATGGTACCACCTCCTAGTTCGTGCAGTACCACCGCCCAGACTCCCTAAGAGACTGAGTCTCAAGCAGTTCCACTGCTAGATCCGGCGGTGCGATTGCCTGATGTGGCTTTAAGTCACTGAATGAGCTATCCAATCGGCCCAATTCAGCCTTGATTTGGGCCCAGTTGGCCCCTAATTGAGTTAGTAGGATTTATCCTAAAACTAACTCAAATTGAAACCCTAACTATGATAATTAAGGTTAGACAATTACAGTAGAAGCAATCCTAGTTGTCTAGCATGTCAATTGTTCATCTGAACTTTCGGCACACTCCCGGTGATCATCTGGCAAGCTTTCGACAAACCCTCGATGAACTCTTGATGAGCTTCCGATGCATCATTCGAACCTTTGGCGTATCCCCCGATTCTTTTGACCTGATGCCCAATCTTGACTCTGGCCCAATATTCAATTTTTCTTTAGTTGTTTTGCCTTTTTTATGATTATAGTTAGTCGTGCATCACTTATCTCAACACATATATTAGATTATTAATTTATCAATTGATTTCATCATCAAAATCTGAGATTCAACATTTATGACGTAGATTGAGTTGGTCGAGTCCCTCAAGGCTCACCTATATTGCGATTCAAAATCTTGCCAATGACATAGAGATGTCATTGGTGACTTAATGACATGGTATGCTTGGTCGAGTCTCTCGAGGGTATATTATCAAATCAGACTCATCTTGTAATGATGGTGATGACTTAATTGGATATCATAGTTAGTCGAGTCCCTTGAGACCATGATGGTTCGGAGGCCGAATAGAATGGGAGTCATAAGGAGTTATGATCGGCAAGAGTTACCTACCTTTTGAGCTTAGCATAATTGGTCGAGTCCCTCGAGGTTACGTTGAGACACCGATTGGATCTCGATCCATACTAGAGATCCACTAGAGATCTTTGATTCACATACTAGAGGGAGTTGTGTACTTCGCAAGAAAATAGTAGGAGCATAATAAGATAGAAGACTATATCTTTGTTTATTTTTTGTAAAGTCTACATGTTATTTATTTCTGCTACATATTTATTTTTAAATCCCTTATGTGATATACTTGATGTCAACCGCCTCAGTGGTCCAAACTACATGGATTGACTCCGCAACTTGAGAATTATTCTCACGGTAGAGAAAATCATATACGTCCTTGATACAATGATACCTACGCTTGAGGAAGGGGCAAGCGAGGATGAGATTGCTCGCTACATGAAGTATATAGATGACTCAATTCTTGCTCAGTATTATATATTGGGCTCCATGACTCCCAAATTACAAAGACAACATAAAAAGATAGATGCCAGATTCATTCTTCTATATGTCCATAAATTGTTTAAGGAATAGGGAAGTACTTAGTGATATAAGATATCCAAGAGCCTCTTCCGCGCTAGGATGACCAAGGGGACACTAGTTTAAAACCATGTCCTAAGGATAATTGAATGGATAGATAAACTCATAAGTCTATGAATGGTCCTAGAGGATAATCTATTCGTAGATCTTGTGCTTCAGTCCCTACCAAATTTCTTTTCTTATTTTATAATAAATTTTAATATGAAGAAACTTGAAGTGACTCTCCTTGAGTTCCTCAATATGTTGAGGGAGGTAGAGAGCATTATCAAGAAAGAGAGACCAGTTCTCTATACTAGTGAGACAAGAAAGAAAAGGAAGGCAGAAAAGTCCCTTAAGAAGGGCAAGAGTAAGCGCAGATCGAGTAAAGCAAAAGTTGCTAAGAAGGACCCAACGAAGGATAAAGACCAATGCTTCCACTTGGCAAAGATGTGCACTAGAAGAGAAACTACAAAGAGTACCTTGTAGAGAGGGCAAAACAAAAGCTTGAAGAAGCTTTAGGTATATTCATGATTAGTTTCCATTTGTCAAATTCTTATGATAACACATGGGTATTGGATACCAATAGTACTTATCATATTTACAATTTGTTGTAAGTTCTATCATGACCTAAGAGATTGGCAAGAGGCAAGATGAACCTCAAGATAGATAATGGAACAAAAGTTGTTACAGTAGTTGTTAGTGAGGTCACCCTACATCTGCTTGGTAGAGCTATTAGTGCATTGAATGCATGCTATTTTGTTCCTTCTATTATCAAAAATATTATTTTTATTTCGTGTTTGAGAGTTAGTAGATATAAATTAGTTTTTGAGAACAATGATTGTTCAATATTATTAGATGATAAGATCATTACGAGAGGAACATTGCATAATGATATGTTTATGCTACACATTACTTCACATATCATGAATATAAGTATATCCAAGAGGAAACAATATGAGATGAATAGTGCATACTTGTGGCATTGTAGGCTAGGTTTTATCCATGAGGGAATGATTCAAAAGTTGCTAAAGGATGGATATCTAGATCTATTCAACTATGAGTCATATGCAACTTACGGGCCATGCCTTTATGAAAAACTAACAAACTCTCCATTTAGTGGAACTGGAGAGAGAACTACTAAGCTGTTAAAACTTATATATAGTGATGCATGTGGTCCAATGTCAACTCATGTCGTAGGTGGTTACTCTTACTTTATGACCTTTACTAACGATTTATGAAGGTATGGATATGTGTACTTAATGAAGTATAAGTTTGAGGCCTTCGAGAAATTCAAAGAGTATAAGAATAAAGTGGAGAACTAAATTGGAAAGAGTATCAAGACTGTTTGATTATATTAAGGAGGTAAGTACTTGAGTACAGAGTTCACCCAGTTCCTTAAGAATTATGAGATTCTATCCCAATGGATACCTCCTTATACACATCAGTTCAATGGTGTATTTGAAAGGAGGAATCGTACACTATTAGATATAGTGAAGTCCATGATGAGTTTTATTGACCTACCCGTCTCATTCTGGGGATATGTCCTAGAGATCGCAGCTTACCTTCTGAATAGAGTTCCAACTAAGTCGGTAGTGTCAATACCATATGAGATATGGAAAGGGAAGAAGCCCGATCTTAAGGTTGTTAAGATTTAGGGATGCCCTACCCACGTTAAAAGATACAGCCCTGATAAGTTGGAATCTAGGACTAAGCAATGCAAGCTCGTGGGATACCCCAAGGAAACTTATGGGTATTATTTTTGTTACCCCAAGGACCAAAACGTCTTTGTAGCCAAAAGAGCAATGTTCCTTGAGAAGGAATACATTCTTAGAAGAGATAGTGGGAGCGTGATAGAGTTAAGTGAGGTTGGAGAACCTAGCTCAAGCACCACTCCACAGCCCAAGTCTATTCAGGTACCTAGCACACAAGTTCAAACTTTACATAGGTCCGATAGAGTATCCCATCATCCTGAGAGATATGTGGGATGTTGAATCTCAGATTTTGATGATGAAACCAATTGATAATATTATGATCTAATCTGCATTTTGAGTGACATAGGACGAGCTTCGATCAGGAGAGACAAATTGATTAAAGTAGGAGGAATCGGATGTTGGGCCGGAGTTGAAGATGTTAGGAGATTGGACGTCGGGCCGGAGGATTGGTTGACGTGCCGGCAGAAGGTTTCATGCCGAGAGTTCAGGCATCGGGGCGAAGGATCAAATATTATACCAAGGAGATCGGATGTTACGGGTGCCAACATGCCGATTGGGCAATACGCTAAAGGAGAGGACGATGCGCCGAAGGATCGGATGAAGCGTTGAAAGAACCAATGGCATGACAAACAAAAATGATTCATTCTTTGTAATAATTTGTCTAGATAGAGTTAGTTTAGGTTATAATTGAGTTAGTTTCGGGTGTAACCATTCTAACTCAATTATGGGTCCATTGGGTTTAAGTTGGGACTATTTTGGGCCAAGTGGAAGGCCCATACGGTCACATAAACTTAGGAGGAACCACCCATGAGCTGGAAAAGTCAAGAGCATACTTTTCTATGCCGTTAGGCGATGGTATCGCTAGATTAGGTAGTAGTACCACCTAATGTCAAGTGGTGGTATCGCTGGTCTGGGTGGTGGTACCACCCAAACACAATCTCCTAAACTATGTTAGGCAGTGGTACCGCTAGACTGGGCAGTGATATCGCTAAATGTCAGTGTTGTAGGTGGTGGTACTGCCCAGCATAGGCGGTGGTATCGCCAGGACTTGGGAAACCCGGGATGAGATCTTTTTGGCTCTATTTTTGAAGTCATTTGAGGTCTATAAATGCCCCAACTATTCCTGCATATATAAACAAGAATTGAGCAAAAAATTAAGTTGAAAGGGGGAAAGAATACTTGAGAAAAATTGTATAATGTCTCTTAGGATTTTAGAGTCCCTTCTTCCTAGTACATAGAAAGTTCTTCTAAAAGGAGAAATGAGGTCTAAGAAAGAGAGGTTATAAAGGTTCTCTCCTGAGCCTATTAAAGGAGAAAGAGTGTAAAAGGGTGGTTGATCTTCGCCTATTGAAGGAAGATCGGTAGTGGAAGCTAGTGGCCTCAAGTGAAGAGGAATTGGAAGTGGATGTAGGTCACGACGACCGAACCACTATAAAAATCTAGTTTGCATTTACTTTAAGTTATTTACTTTAATTGCAAATTGATTTCTTACTTTCACTATGCTTACGAACTCTTCAAGTCAAGCATCTTTCTGATACATTTTCACCGTAAAAAGTTTTTTGAATCGACGTGATTTTATCGCTGTAGTAATTCACCCCCCCGGCTCTTAATGCCATATTGATCCTAGCAATTGGTATCAGAGCCACGTTCTTTCTTATTTAGTTTAACACCCAAGTGTAATGAATCTTTTCATATTTCAAGAGGGTTACTCTATTATTCACCTCCTATGTTCAATGGGATAGACTATACTTATTGGAAAACTCGGATGAGAGTTTTCTTACTTTCATTGAACCTTGATTCATGGAATATTGTTGAAAACGAATTTTAAAAGTCTTCTCTTCCAATGAACGATTGGAATGATTTGGAGAAGAAGACTTTCTCTTTGAACGCCAAAGCTATAAATGCTTTATTTTGTGCTTTGGATAAAAATGAATTCAATCAAGTTTCTATTTGCGAAAAAGTTTATGAGATTTAGCACACTCTTGAAATCACACACGAAGGCACTAGTAGAGTTAAATATTCAAAGATTAATCTTTTGATGCATGATTTTGAAGTATTTTGAATGAAGCCAAGTGAAACTATTGTTGACATGTACACCCATTTTACGGATATCGTAGTCTTGGTAATTTTTTTTCTAACCTTGAACTTGTGAACAAAATTTTACAATCTCTTCCTAAAAATTGAGATCCTAAAGTAATAGCTATTCAAGAATCAAAGAACTTGTACTATTTTTCGATTAAAGAACTTATTGGGTCTTTGATGACCTATGAAATGACATGCAAGGCACATGATGAACTTAATGAACATAAGAACAACCTTCCAAAGAACAGGAAGGATTTGACACTTCGAACAATAGAAGACCACACATAGAACTCCTCACAATAAAATTTATAAAATTTATAAAACATGAAACTAAGAATAAAAATAAACTTAAAAAAAAAAAACTATCAAAGAACAATATAGTGTTCAAGGTGACTTATGACGAAACGAGTGCATCCGAAGACGAGGAACAAACTAATGAAGACGAAGTGGCAAACTTCACTTTGATGACTCTCGACAATAATGAGGTAGACAACTCAAACAAATATCCTTTACCTTATTTTGAAATTAGTTGATGCTTTTCATGAGTTATTTTTAAATTAGTCAATAAAAAATATATATCATACTTCTCTTTCTAGTGATTTGACAACTGCATGTTTTATGATAAAGGAACAAATGTTAGATTTAAATCTAATACTTGTACATTTAATAAGATTAATCCTATCTATGTTTTAAAAAGTAATAATGTGTATCTCGATTATGCCCGTATTGCTTTTCGATTTTAAATGATGATGCATGATTTTTGTACGAAAGACTAAGCTTGAAATCGATCATAAAAATTGAAACTAAAAGAACTTTAGCTACTTTTAATCTTATAAGAATCTATCTACATACTTTCAATAAATTTCCCGAACGAAAGAAAAGTAATTTTGATGATGATTTTGGATTTGACAATTTATTTTAATATCCAAACACTTGATTTATTCGTGTTTATGACATGAGATGTATTTATCCAAATGAATCTTAATTCTCAACATTAATGATTTGAGGTTTATTTTATGTGAATCAAGTTCTCATATTTGATCTCCTATGATTTCTTTTTAATTATTTAAAAGGAGATTTGTCAAGATGAATCATTTATGAATTGATCTTTCTTGATCTTTTATATTAATATCTTTCATGTCATGATTTTCATATAACACCTTTGTATTTATGTGATGCTTAGAGTATTGATGTATGAAGGAAATGAATTGTACCATTATAAAATGCCCCTTTCTTCTTTCTTATTTACAATGAAAAAGGGGAGAAAGAAAATCGATAGCATCTCAAGAGATTGATAAATCTATTTATATCGTTTTGAATCTCTTGAAAATGATTTTGATGATTTGAATCTAAATGAGATTTTTTCAATTAAATCATGAACCTTCGATTGATTTCTTAATTTGAGAATTTTTTTTATGAATCAAGATATCTTACTTTTTATTCTCGTATGATTCTTGCATTTTGTTTAAGAGAAAGTTTCCAATATGAATCATGCCTTTTGATATTCAAATAATCTTTGATATTATATCTTTTATGTCATGATTTATTTATGATACTCCCTTGTATTCATAAATTGTATACCTCATTACATTTGATTTAAATTTATCTTTGTCATGATGTTGTTAGAACCCTAGCAGATTCTAAGCTTATGGTTGATCTCTTTAGGGGATCAGTCTCCTTGAAACTCTATAAGGGTTCCTTCCTTCAAGTTGTTGCTCAAAGGCTACTAAAAAGATTCATCTATTGTTTGTTAAAAGAGGATGAATACATGACTATTTATAGGGATTCTAAACCCCAACTCATAATATGACTCGTACTCAAGACTCCTACTTCTAACCAACTCCTAATAAGACTCATACTCTAAGAAGCAACCTCCCAACTAACCCTAACCCTAGCCGACCTCTTTACATCTGTAATAGGGGTCGGCTAGGTAGGTTTTACATGAATTCCCCTTTCAATGAAACTCAATTAGGACTCTCCTAGCTAGAGTCCTAACAAACCCGCTCTCTTTAAAGCAACCTTATCCTTGAGGTTGACGATCCATAAATTCTGGGAATTTGACATTCAAGTCGTCATAGTTCTCCTAAGTGGCATCTTCTATTCGTAGGTTTGCCTATTGTATTAACACTTTAGTAGTGGGTCGTCGTCATCGAGTCACAATCCATTAATTAATAATTGCACTCAGTTGGGTGTGGAGTTCTCCTTGGGTAGTCATATTTGATAGATGGCTTTGGGTTGTCTCGTTTTGTCCCATCTTGAGCTTTAAACATGACACATGGAAGACTAGATGGATTCGAGAATTAGCGGGTAAGTCCAATCTATATGCTACTACTCTGATGTGCTCCAAAATTTGGTAGGGTCCATAGAACTGAGGTGAAAGCTTCATAGATGCACTGGTCTCGATTGATGTTTGCTTGTATGACTAGAGTTGTAAGAAGACCCAATCTCCTACTAAAAATTCTCTTTCGCCATTGTGTTGATTATATTACTATTTCATCCTTGCTTGAGCTTTTCCTTGTGATGAGGGAAGCCCTTCGATGAAGTTCATTGATATATCAGTCCATATTGAGTCCGGGATGGGTAGATGTTGTAGCTTTCCGGGACTTGCTGTTGAATCTCGGATTTTGATGATAAAATCAATTGATGGGTTATTTGATCTAATCCATATTATTGAGTTAAGTGTGCAGGATTAATTACGATAAACAGAAAACACAAAGCAAGTATACCGGAGTCGAGTTCGATGAACGTTTAAGAGTCCGAAGAATCATCGGAGATGCTGCCGGAACCAACCGAGAAGAAATCGGGAACCTGTTGGAAGTTCACCAAAGAGATCGTCGGAGGTTCGCAGAGATCACCGAGAAGTCTCAGCTACTCATTAAAGTCATCACAAGTTCGGGAGCATGCTTGGACCCCGTCGAAGGAAGTTCGTCGGAAAGCTCGCCGGAACAAGACTTGACGTTCACGGTTATTAAATTGCTTAGGATGTGTTTTGTTAGGTAGTTCACTTGTAATTAGGATTAGGATTAAGAAGATAATCCTTTATCCTGGTTAGGGGCCAACTGGGGCCAAAGTCAGATGTGGTTTGGGCTAAAAGTGAGCCAAACCAAGTGAACCGGAGAGCCAAGCGGTGGCACCGCCCAGCACCCGAGTGTTGGGCGGTGACACCTCCTTGGCTGGGCGGTTGCACCGTCCAGCACCCGAGCGCTGGGCGGTGGCACCGCTTGGCTGGGCGGTGGCACCACCAGCATCGGGAACCCAAAGAGGATTTGAATTTTGGAGCCCAAATTTTGGAGCTCAAATTTGAATCCTCTTGAGGCCTATAAATACCCCTCAAATCTCAGCTGAGATTACAACTTTTTGAGCAGCAAGAGTTTGAGAGAAAGGTCTTAGAAAAGTGTTAGCTTGTCTTCTTTTCAATTTGCTAGTGTTTACCTCATCTCTTCTCGAAAATCTGTAAGAGAGTGAACCGCTTGTAAAGAGTTGTAAGAGGGGTATTTACCCTTCCATTTCAAGAGACTTGCTAGTGGAAGGTGGGAGCCTCATCGAAGAGGGGCCTCGCAAGTGGAGTAGGTCATTTGACCGAACCACTCTAAAATCGGCGTGATCCTTGGTTTGCATTTCATTATTGCTATTTACATTATTGCAAACCTTCTTATATGCTTTAGTTCCTTATTACTTTTTTTCAAGATATTTAAGAATACGCTTTCAAGATTAAGCTTGTCAAGTTCCGCTCTTATTATACTAAAGATTTTTTTAAAAACCGAAGTTTTAATCCGCTGCACTAATTACCCCCCCTCTTAGTGCTGCTCCGATCCTAACAATTGGTATCGAACAAGGTTATCTCTCATATTTGGTTTAATACCCAAGAGAGATGGCTTACTCCCGACATGCAAGAGGGCCATTCTATCACACGTCCACCTATGTTTAATGGGTGGGATTACACGTATTGGAAGACTCGGATGAGGATCTTCCTCATTTCTATGGAATTTGAGCTTTGGACTATTGTTGAAAGCGATTTCAAAAAAAATCTTCTCTTCCGATGAGTATGGAATGGAATGAATGGGAGAAGAAGGTTTTGCTTTAAATGCAAAGGCTATGAATGCCTTGTTTTGTGCACTAGACAAAAACGAATTTAATCGTGTTTCAATTTGTGATTTGGCTTTTTAATATTTGGAGAACTCTTGAGGTCACTCATGAAGGCACTAGAAAGTGAAAGAGTCCAAAATCAACATTCTTGTGCACTCTTATTTAACTTTTCCGAATGAAACCAAGTGAGTCCATCGGAGACATGTACACCCGGTTTACGGATGTCATCAATGGACTCAAAGCTCTTGGTAAAGATTTTACTAACTTTGAACTAGTAACTAAAATCTTAAGATCCCTCCCTAAAAGTTGGGATCCAAAAGTTACGGCCATTCAAGAGGCCAAAGACCTTAAAACATTCCCTCTTGAAGAACTCATTGGGTCTCTAATGACCTACGAAATGACATGTCAAGCTCATGACGAGCTCGAGAACCCCCTTCCAAAGAACATGAAGGATATGATACTCAAATCACAAGAAGACCACTTGAAAGGAACATCAAGTGATGAGGACAGTGACAATGACATTGCACTTTTGACTCAAAAATTTAAAAAATATTTAAGGAAGAATAAATTTAAAAATAATACAAAAAAAATAAATTTGAACAAAAGAAGGACCAAGTGATTTGCTATGAATGCAAAAAAAAAAAACCGGGACACACAACAAGAACGATTGCCCTCAAGCCAAAAAAGAGAACACCAAAGAAGAAGAAGGCTCAAGGCAACATGGGATGACTCAAGCACATCCGAAGAAGAGGAGTCCAACACCGAAAGCAAGTTGCTCACTACGCCCTAATGGCTTTGAAGAAGAAGAGGTAACGGATTTAATTAATGCAGATTTACCTTATCATGATTTATTAAATGCCTTCCATGAGTTATTTGATGAATGTAAGACAATTAGTAGAAAATACAAATTGCTAAGAAAGGAGCATGGTAGTCTTACTTGTGCTTTTGATAAATTAAAAACTGAATATCATGATTGTCTAGCTCCATGTGTTAAATGCCATGATTTAGAAACTCTCCAAAATGAGAATTTAGTACTTAAGGACACCTTGAAGAAATTCGAGGTCGGTAGCAAGTCCTTAAACATGATCCTTACAAATAAGGGTCACGTTCCTAAAAGGAGTGGAATCGGATTTGTGAGAAGTACTCACCAAAATCCAACCACCTTCGTTAAAGGTCCTATCTTACATGTTCAACATCAAAACAATTGCAACTTTTGTTGCAAATATGGACATATAACTTACCAATGTCCATTCAAGAAAATTAGTCCGAACAAATTGATTTGGGTTCCTAAAGAAACCATGATCAAGTCTATGCAACATGATAAACAAGTTAGATTAGTTTTTGAGGCACCCAAAAGTAAATGGGTACCTAAAAATGATTCCTTCTTGTAGAAACATACACCATCACATGCTAGGAGCAAGAGATGGTATCTTGATAGTGGATGCTCAAGGCATATGACCGGAGATCCATCCCAATTCACCAAACTCACTAGCATGGACGAAGGCTATGTCACCTTCGGAGACAACAACAAAGGCAAAATCATTGGCAAGGGAACCATAGGTAACAAATCAAGTTTTTCCATTGATGATGTGTTACTAGTTGATGGATTAAAACATAATCTATTGAGCATTAGTCAATTATGCGATAAAGGTTATATCGTTAGATTTGAATCAAATATGTGCATTATTGAAAAACCAAATCATAACATGACTATGATTGCTTTAAAACAAAATAATGTCTATACCATCAATCTTGATGAACTAAGTAATGAAATGTGTTTCTCCACCATAAATAATGATGCTTGGCTTTGGCATAGGAGATTAGGCCATGCAAGCATGAAAACAATATCTAAAATCTCATCTCAAGAATTAGTACGAGGGATTCCGAATATAAAGTTTATTAAAGATAAGGTATGCGATGCATGTCAACTAGGGAAACAAATAACAACAAGCTTCAAACCAAAAAATCAAATTAGCACCACTAAACCGTTACAATTGATCCATTTGGACTTATTTGGACCAATTGATACAACAAGTCTAGGTGGAAGCAAATATGCTTTTGTGATTGTGGATGACTACTCTAGATACACTTGGACCTATTTCTTAGCTCACAAAAGTGATTGTTTCAAGTGTTTCTCTAAATTTTGTAAACTCACTCAAAACAAAAAAGGGTTCATGATTTCATCAATTCGGAGTGATCATAGTGGCGAATTTCAAAACCATGACTTTCAAAATTTTTGTGAAGTTAATGGATACAATCATAACTTCTCCACTCCGAGAAATCCCCAACAAAATGGAGTAGTTGAAAGAAAAAATAGAAACCTACAAGAAATGGCAAGAACTATGTTAAATGAACATAGTTTACCTAAGTATTTTTGGGCCGAAGCCGTAAATACGGCTTGCTACATCATGAATAGAGTCCTAATAATACCTTCCTTATCAAAAACTCCCTATGAATTATGGAATAACAAAAAACCAAATATTTCCTATTTTAAAGTTTTCGGTTGTAAATGCTTTATTTTAAATGAAAGGGATGCCTTAGGAAAATTTGATGCAAAATCCGATGAAGGCATCTTTCTTGGTTACTCTTCCGTTTCGAAAGCTTTTCGGGTTTTTAATAAAAGAACCTTAGTAATTGAAGAGTCTATTCATGTAGTTTTTAATGAAGTCTCAAATTTTAAGAAAAATGATTTTGATGATGATCTTGGTTTTGATAATTTGAATTTAAATGAACCCCCTCCTCAAAATAGCAACTTGGAAGCACCTTCTTTCGAAATTTCCTTACCTAAGGAATGGAAGTATATATATGCTCATCCAAAGGAGCTAATTATAGAGGATACATCTAAAGGGGTTCAAACTCGTTCCTCTTTCAAGAATTTTTGCGCTAATGCCGCCTTCCTCTCTCAAATCGAACCTAAGTGCATTGACGAGGCCATAAAAGATGATTTTTGGATTATTGCAATGCAAGAGGAACTGAATCAATTTGAGAGAAACAAGGTGTGGGAGCTTGTTCCTAGACCTAGTGACCATTTAGTCATTGTTACTAAGTGGGTCTTTAGAAACAAGCAAGACGAAAATGGTATCGTGGTTAGAAACAAGGCTAGATTAGTGGCCAAAGGTTTCAACCAAGAAGAAGGTATCGATTTTAAGAAACCTTCGCTCCGCGGGTTCGATTAGAAGCCATAAGGATGCTCCTTGCCTATGCTAGTAGTTATAATTTTAAACTATTTCAAATGGATGTCAAAAGTGCCTTCTTGAATGGTTTTATTTCGAAGAAGTATATGTCAGAACAACCTCCCGGATTTGAAAATTCTCTTCTTCCTAATCATGTATTCAAATTGACTAAGGCTCTCTATGGTTTGAAACAAGCTCCTAGAGCTTGGTATGAAAGGCTTAGTTCCTTTCTTATTTTTAAATAATTTTACCAAAGGCAAGGTTGATACTACATTGTTTATTAAATATTTTGAAAATAATTTTCTTATTGTGCAAATTTATGTTGTGATATTATTTTTTGGCTCTTGGATGAGTCATTATGTGAATCATTTGCCAAATCTATGAGCCATGAATTTGAAATGAGTTTAATGGGGAATTAACTTTTCTTTTTAGGATTACAAATCAAACAACTTAAGGATGGTATATTTATTAACCAATCTAAATACACATTAGAATACTTAAAATGATTTAACATGGATAATTCAAAAGCAATAAACACCCCTATGAGTACTGCGACTAAGTTAGATATGGATGAAAATAGTGAAAATTTCGATCAAAAAACATATAGGGGAATGATAGGTAGTCTACTCTACCTTACCGTGACTAGACCGGATATTATGTTTAGTGTAGGACTTTGTGCTAGGTTTCAATCAAATCCTAAATTATCTCATCTTAAAAGTGTTAAAAGAATATTTAGGTATCTTAAAGGAACTCCAAATTTAGGATTATGGTATCCAAAATCTGAAAAATTTGATTTAATAGCCTATGCGGATGCTGATTTTGGCGGATGCAGAATAGATAGAAAAAGTACATCCGGAACATGCCAATTTTAGGACATGCACTTGTTTCTTGGACTTCCAAGAAACAAAATTCAGTTGCACTATCTACGGCGGAAGCTGAATACATTGCTGCAAGTGCATGCTGTGCACAAGTTGTTTGGATGAAAAATACATTGGAAGACTATGGAATTCACTTTAAAAATATTCCCATAAAATGTGATAATACTAGTGCCATATGTCTTACTAAAAATCCATTTCAGCATTCTAGAACTAAGCACATCGACGTTAGGCATCATTTCATACGCGATCATGTCCTTAACAATAATGTTGTTCTAGAATTCATTGACACAAAGCATCAATTAGCAGATATATTCACAAAAGCCTTGAATGAAGACCAATTTAAATTCATTAGAAGGGAATTAGGTATGTTAAATTGTCCCTAAACAATAAACTTGTTTGATTGGATTTTCCGTAAAGTCTTTCATCTTCTTTCCATCTCTCGATGAATCTAATCATTCTCCTTCAAATTCCATATGACATGTTGTGAAATCTCGAAATCGATTTTGATGACTTGATTATGAATTTCAAGTTACCGATTTGATTTAAATAAGTTTTATCTAAATCATAATCTTGATCTTGCAAAATTGGAATCACAAATAATATCTTTTGGCATTCATGAATTGATACTTACAAATATGAAAGTATTGGCATTCATGACTTGAAACATTGTATGCTTAAATTAATCATTCTCCTATGTTTCAAAATTCTTTAAATGCCTTATATGATGATTGAAAAGTAACGTTGAGATTTTAATGTATTTAACGATTTGAATGAGTTTGTATTCGAATTATGATCTTGACTATGTGAAATTACTACTTGAATTTTTATCCCAATCTCTCTCTTGTACATCTACAATTTCTATTATTTATAGAAAGAAGAGATTAGATAATATGAATGCATGCTGAATTTTCCTCTAAAATGAACTCTGCGTAAATATTTTTGCATACTTAATTTTCAATGATAAAATCGTTGTATGACAAAATATGTGCTTCAAGTCTCATTTCCCTTTTTGTTGATGACAAAGGGGGAGAAAAGTGATGACTTATATCATTCTTAATAGCATGACAAAATATGAATTGCAAAATCTTTGAGAAAAGTGATTGATATGAATGACTTATATGCCTTGCAAAATCCTTGAAAATATCACAAGATTGATTGATCATATTGAAAGCATGCCTTACATCTAAATCATAAAATTTATATTGAAAATCTTTATCTTCTGTCGTAGTAAAATACGTCCCTTTTCATTTAACTTATAATTTTCATAGAAGTTTTGTACTCACTATTGTTTAATGAGGATCACGATAAGCTCTACGGTTAGAACTTATCGGGTTATGCTTGAATCCAATGGGATGGAATTCAAGTATTTTTTATCTTCTAATAATATGGCATATAGATAGGGGGAGTTATGTTTAACTCCGTCATCAATTGATTGTCATCATCAAAAAGGGGGAGATTGTTGAATCTCGGATTTTGACGATAAAATCAATTGATGGGTTATTTGATCTAATCCATATTATTGAGTTAAGTGTGCAGGATTAACTATGATAAACAGAAAACACAAAGCAAGTATACCGGAGTTGAGTTCGATGAACGTTTAAGAGTCCGAAGAATCATCGGAGATGCTACCGGAACCAACCGAGAAGAAATCGGGAACCTGTTGGAAGTTCGCCGAAGAGATCGTCGGAGGTTCGCAGAGATCATCGAGAAGTCTCAGCTACTCATTAAAGTCATCACAAGTTCGGGAGCGTGCTTGGACCCCGTCGAAGGAAGTTCGTCGGAAAGCTCGCCGGAACAAGACTTGACGTTCGCGGTTATTAAATTGCTTAGGATGTGTTTTGTTATGTAGTTCACTTGTAATTAGGATTAGGATTAAGAAGATAATCCTTTATCCTGGTTAGGGGCCAACTGGGGCCAAAGTCAGATGTGGTTTGGGCTAAAAGTGAGCCAAACCAAGTGAACCGGAGAGCCAGGCAATGCCCGGTGGCACCGCCCAGCACCAGAGTGCTGGGCGGTGACACCTCCTTGGCTGGGCGGTTGCACCGTCTAGCACCCGAGCGCTGGGCGGTGGCACCGCTTGGCTGGGCGGTGGCACCGCCAGCATCGGGAACCCAAAGAGGATTTGAATTTTGGAGCCCAAATTTTGGAGCCCAAATTTGAATCCTCTTGAGGCCTATAAATACCCCTCAAATCTCAGCTGAGATTACAACTTTTTGAGCAGCAAGAGTTTGAGAGAAAGGTCTTAGAAAAGTGTTAGCTTGTCTTCTTTTCAATTTGCTAGTGTTCACCTCATCTCTTCTCGAAAATCTGTAAGAGAGTGAACCGCTTGTAAAGAGTTGTAAGAGGGGTATTTACCTTTCCATTTCAAGAGACTTGCTAGTGGAAGGTGGGAGCCTCATCGAAGAGGGGCCTCGCAAGTGGAGTAGGTCATTTGACCGAACCACTCTAAAATCGGCGTGATCCTTGGTTTGCATTTCATTATTGCTATTTACATTATTGCAAACCTTCTTATATGCTTTAGTTCCTTATTACTTTTGCTGCGCATATTTAAGAATATACTTTCAAGATTAAGCTTGTCAAGTTCCGCTCTTATCATACGAAAGATTTTTTAAAAAACTAAAGTTTTAATCCGCTACACTAATTCACCCCCCCCCTCTTAGTGCTGCTCCAATCCTAACACTTGCCACTGTCTCGCTTTTATGTCGTTGACATACATCAAATTGTGCCACAAATTTAACAATAATATTTTTCATCCCTAACCAATAAAAATTTTGCTTAATTCTCTTATAGGTTCTAAGGAACCCAAAGTGCCCAACTACAGGTGTGGAATGCATCTCTTGAAGGATTATTTTTATACAAGTAGAATTTGGCACAAGCACAATGCGTCCCTTATAGCGTAATTCTTTTAAGTCCTAATTATAATGAGCCACGGAGCTTGGTGCTTCCTCCAATTTTTTTATGATCTTACTGGTCTTTGAATCTTCCTACCATTCCCTCTTAATATCCTTAAGGAAGTCGCTAGTCAGAATTGAAACGATCGAAAATTCAACTTGCTCAGGTAGTCGCGAAAGCACATCTGCAACAATATTCTCTTTCCCCTTTTTGTAAGTTATTTTATAATCATATCCAAGAAGCTTTGTTACCCTTTTTTGCTGCTCAGGGGAAGATAGCTTTTGCTCTAAGAAATATTTTAGGCTTTTATGGTCAGTCTTGATTTGAAAGCGTAACCCAATCAAGTACGGTCTCTATTTGGCCACCGCATGCACAATCGTGAGCATCTCCTTATCGGAAATAGTCATCTTGAGATGGGAAGGAGATAATGTCTTACTAGTATAAGTGATAGGGTGGTCATCTTGTATTAGTATAGTACCAATTCTGACTCCGGAGGCATCGGCTTTAATAACAAAAGTTTTGCTGAAGTCGAGTAGCGCTAGTACGGGCGTTGCCGTCATTGCCACTTTAAGTTTATCGAAGGCGGTGGTGGCTTTGTCCGACCATTGGAAAGCATCTTTTTTTACTAAGGAAGTAAGGGGTGCACTAATCTTTTCATAGTTTTTAATGAACATGCGGTAGTAGCCTATTAAACCGAGAAAGTCGCGTAGTGATTTTATGTTCCTTAGGGTCGGCCAGTCCTGCATTGCTTCTATTTTTTGTTGAATCTCAGATTTTGATGATGAAATCAATTGTAAATTGTTTGATCTAATCTGTATGTTAAGAAAAGTGTGTATGATTAACTATGATAATGGTAAGACATAAAGCAAACATTGTGCTAGAGTCAAGATCAATACTTTGTTAGGAGTTCGAGAGTTCATCGGAAGTTCGTCGAAAGTTTTGCCAGAATTGATTGAGAAGTCCAAGAGCTTGCCAAAGAAACTCATCGGAACTCACCAAGAAGGTCATCGTAAAGTCCAAGAGCTTGTTGGGAGTCCGCCGGAACATTGCCAAGAGATCATCAGAAGCTCACCGGAAGAACAATTGACGTACTATAACAAGAATGCTTTGTTAAATATCTTAATTATTATAGTTAGAACTTAAGTTGAGTTAGGATTGGGAGGTAATTTCACAAACTCAGTTAGGGGTCAATTGGGCCCTTAACAAGGCTAAATTGGGCCGGATTGAACAGCCCATTCAGCACCTAAAACCACGACCGGTGGTGGCACCGCCTGGTGACCTAGTCTCCCAGGTGGTCTGGGCGATGGTACCACTGGCAATTAATGCTGCCAATAGTGGTACCGCCCCTGTCAAGTGGTAGTACCACCAGAGCTCGGTCTCCGAGCTTTGTCAGGTGGTAGTACCGCATAGTAATGGCGGTGGTACTGATTCGGGGATATGACACTTTTTGGCACCAATTTTGAAGTCATTGGGGCCTATAAATACCTTACCCTTTTCTATATGAAAGGATACAAAAGTGTTAACATAATCTTGAGTTCTTGGGGTGTTAAAGTGTTATAAAAGTGAGAAGAGTCCTCCCCTCCCTCTCTTAGCTTTGTAACCATCCAAGAAAGATGAGTGAGACTTGCAAAGGTTATCTCCTAAACCCAGTAAAAGGAGAAATAGTTGTAAAAGGTGATTGGTCTTCACCAATTGAATGAAGACCATTAATGGACGCTGGTAACTTTGACGAAGGAGTAATCAGAAGTGGATGTAGGTCACACCGACCGAACCACTATAGATTCCAGTGTGTTCTTTCCTTACTACAAATTCTCTTTACTGCATTCAACTTTATTACATTTCAAACTGCCCAACTTTTTCTTCTCTACTTATTCAAAGTGAAACAAACGATTTGTGTCAAAACCAGATTTTATCGTATGAAGTCTTTCGAATCGACATAATTTTTTCGCTACACTAATTCACCCCCCCTCTTAGTGTCGCTCTTGATCTTAACAATTGGTATCATAATAAGGCCACTCTTATTTGGTTTAAAACCTAAGAGAGATGACATTTGTCGGCAACCAAGAGGGTCATTCAATCACACGTCCACCCATGTTCAATCGGACGGATTACACATATTAGAAGAATAAAATGTTGATTTTTCTAATTTCAATGGATTTTGAGTTATGGAATCTTATAGAAAATGGCTTTAAAAAGTCTTCTCTTCTAAGGAGCAATTGGAATGAGTTGGAGAAGAAGACTTTTGCTTTAAATGCCAAAGTTATAAATACCTTGTTTTGCACTTTAGATAAAAACGAGTTCGATTGAGTGTCCATTTATGAAATGACTTTTGATATTTGACATACACTCGAAATCACTCACGAAGGCACTAGTAGAGTAAAGGAGTCGAAGCTAAATATTTTAGTTTATACTTATGAATTATTTCGGATGAAGCCAAGCAAGACTATTGTCGACATGTACACTCGATTTACGGATATTATTAATTGTCTAAAAGCTCTTGGCAAATATTTTTTGAACTTTGAACTTGTTAATAAAATCTTGAGATCCCTTCCAAAGAGTTGGGAACCTAAAGTAATGATCATTCAAGAGGCCAAGAATTTAAACAATTTTCCTCTCGAAGAACTTATTGGATCACTAATGACCTATGAGATGACTTGCAATGCTCATGAAGAGCTTGAGAACAACCTTTCAAAGAACAGGAAGGATATGACACTAAGAACTCAAGAAGACCACTTGAAAGAAAATTGAAGAGATGAGAACTGTGATGATGACTTGGCACTTTTGACAGGAAAGTTCAAAAAATTTATAAAAAGGAACAAATTTAAAAATGACTCTAAAAATAAATTTGAACCTAACAAAGAACAAGTTATATGCTATGAATGTAAGAAGCGGGACATTTCAAAAACGAATGTCCCAAAGTGAAGGCTCTTAAAGCAACTTGGGACGATTCAAGTGAATCCGAAGAAGAGGAGCCAACCAACACCAAGCATGTTGCTCACTATGCACTAATGGCTATCGGAGATGAGGTAAGCAGTTCATTATATGCAAATTTATCTTTTGATGAATTACTAAGTGCTTTTCATGATTTATTTGATTAATATAAATTAGTTAGTAAAAAATATAAATTGTTAAAAAAGGAGCATGCTTCTCTTGTTAGTGATTTTGATAAATTAAAAGTTGAGCACAATGATAGTATAGCTCCTTGTACAAAATGTGATGAATTAGAAACACTTAAAAAGGAATACTTGCTACTCAAAGAAATTTTAGAAAAGTTTGAGGATGGTAGCAAGTCCTTGAATATAATCCTTACCAATAAGGGTCAAGTTCATAGAGGAGGCATAATCGGATTTGTGAGTAGCTCTCACCAAAATCCAACCACCTTTGTTAAAGGCCCTATCTTGCATGTATCACCCTATACTAAATGCAACTTTTTTTGCAAACTGGGACATATTGCCTATAAATATCCACTTAAGACATATAGTCCACACAAATTGATTTGGGTTCCTAAAGGAACCATGAAGAACTCTATGCAAAATGATAAGTTGAGTAGATCGATTTTTGAGGTACCCAAGGTCAAATGGCTACCTAAAAACTACCATGTTTTGTGGAAATGTTCACCATCACAAGCTAGAAGCAAGAGATGGTACTTTGATAGTGGATGCTCAAGGTATATGACCGGAGATCCATCTCAATTCTCTAAGCTTACTAGCCTAGATGAAGGGTATGTCACCTTTAGAGATAACAACAAGGGTAAAATCATTGGCAAAGGAACCATAGGTAACAAATTCAACTTTTTGATTGAAGATGTATTGTTGGTTGATGGCTTAAAGCATAATCTTTTGAGCATTAATCAATTATGTGATAAATGATACATCATTAGATTTGAATCCAATGCTTGCAATATTGAAAAACCACACAAAAACACATCTATGATTGCCCTAAAACAAAATAATGTATACACTATCAACATTGATGATCTTTGTAATGAAATGTGTTTTTCGGTTTTGAATGATGATACTTGGCTTTGGCATAGGAGATTAGGTCATGCTAGTATGAAACTAATCTCTCAAATCTTATCTAAAGAACTTGTAGGAGGTATTCCTCACATTAAGTTTATTAAAGACAATGTGTGTGATACATGTCAATTAGGAAAATAAATAAAAGGTAGTTTCAAACCAAAGAATCAAATAAGCACCTTTAGACCATTGCAATTGATCCATATGGATTTGTTTCGACCAATTGATATATCAAGCATAGGAGACAACAAATACGCCTTTGTAATTATAGACGATAATAGTAGATACACTTGGACATACTTCTTGGCACACAAAAGTGATTGCTTTAGGTATTTTTCAAAGTTTTGTAAACTTATTCAAAATGAAAAAGGCTTTATGATTTCATCAATTCGGAGTGATCACGATGGCAAATTTCAAAATCATGATTTCTAAATTTTTGTGAATCTAATGGATATAACCATAATTTCTCTACTCCAAAAAATCATTAACAAAATGAAGTAATAGAAAGAAAAAATAGAAACTTACAAGAAATGGTAAGAACCATACTGAACAAATATAGTCTACCCAAATATTTTTGGGTCGAAGCCATTAATACGACATGTTATGTCATGAATAAGGTTCTAGTAAGACCATTATTTTCCAAAACCCCTTATGTATTGTGGAACAACAAAAAACCTAACGTTTCATATTTTAAAGTTTTCAGTTGTAAATTCTTTATCTTGAATGAAAAAGATGCCTTAGGAAAGTTTGATGCAAAAACCAATCAAGGGATTTTTCTTAGCTATTCTTCTATTTCTAAAGCCTTTCATATTTTTAACAAAAGAAATTTGATTACAGAAGAATCTTTTCATGTTGTCTTTAATGAAGTTTTCAATTTTAAGAAAAATGAGTTTGATGATGATCTTAATTTTGATGCTTTGAATTTAAATGAACCTTCTCCTTCAACTAGCAACTTAGATGCATCTTCTTCCGAAACATCCTTACCCAAGGAATGGAAGTACGTAGATGCTCATCCTAAGGAGCTAATTATATGAGACATATCAAAAGGGGTTCAAACTCATTCTTCGCTTAAGAATTTTTATGCCAACGCTCCTTTTCTTTTTCAAATTGAACCTAAATATAATGATGAGGCTTTAAAAGATGATTCATGGGTTATCGCAATGCAAGAAGAGTTGAACCAATCTGAGAGAAACGAGGTGTGGAATCTTATTCCGAGACCAAATGACCATTGAGTTATTGGTACTAAATGAGTTTTTAAAAATAAGCAAGGGTTTCAACCACGAAGAAAGTATCAATTATAAAGAAATCTTTGCTTTTGTGGCACGATTAGAAGCCATAAGGATGCTCCTTGTCTATGCTAGTAGTAATAATTTTAATTTATTTCAAATAGATTTCAAAAGTGCTTTTCTTAATTGTTTTATTTTCGAAGAAGTTTATATTGAACAACCTCTTGGATTTGAGAATGATAATCTTCCTAATCATGTATTTAAATTGACTAACACTCTCTATGGATTAAAACAAGCCCCAAGGGCTTGGTACGAGAGACTTTGCTTCTTTCTTATCTAAAATAATTTCTCTAAAGGCATGGTTGATACTACATTATTTATTAAAAAATTTAAGAATATTTTTTTATTATTCAAATTTATGTTAATGATATTATTTTTGGTTCTACAAATGAATCTCTATGTGAATCGTTTGCCAAGAGTATGAGCCAAGAATTTGAAATGAGTATAATGGGTAAACTAGCTTTCTTTTTAGGCTTATAAATCAAACAACTTAGTAATGATATTTTTCTTAATAAAAAAAATATGCATTAGACTTGCTAAAATGATATAATATAAAAAATTCAAAGGCTATCAATACTCCTATTAGTACCTCCACGAAGTTAGACATTGACGAAAGTGGAGAAAGCTTTGATCAAAAAGCTTATAGGGGTATGATAGGTAGTTTACTATATCTCACCACAACTAGACCGGACATCATGTTTAGCATAGGACTTTGTGCTAGGTTTCAATCTAATCCTAAGCTATATCATCTTAAATCAGTTAAAAGAATTCTTAGATATCTTAAAGGAACCACTACTCTAGGATTTTGATATCCGAAATCTTTGAATTAATTACTTATGCCGATGCGGATTTTGTTGGATGTAGATTAGATAGAAAAAGCACATCCGGAACATGTCAACTCTTAAGTCATGCACTTGTCTCTTGATCTTCCAAGAAACAAAACTCGGTTGTACTATCTACGACCAAAGCCGAATACATAGCGGCAAGCGCATGTTATGCACAAGTTGTATGGATGAAAAATACATTAGAAGATTATAAGATTTACTTTAAGAACATTTCCATAAAATATGATAACACAAGTGTAATATGTTTAATGAAAAATCATATTCAACACTGTAGAACTAAATATATTGACATTAGGCATCAATTTATATGAGATTATGTTAATAATCATGATGTAATTTTAGAATTCATTGATACAAATCATTAATTGGCTGATATTTTTACAAAACCTTTAAATGAAGAACAATTTGATTTCATTAGAAGGGAGTTCGGGATGTTAAATTGTCCGAATGCATGAGTTTGTTGTATTTTTTTTTTTAGATTATCTTTCTCTTAATGTATTTCATAAATGGAGCTCTCATGAATTTATTTCATTTTTATCTTCCTTGATATCAAGTTTTCTTGCTTATCACTTAACGATTTTTAATACACTTAGTTCCTTCACTCTTGGAATTCATTGACAGATGCATCACTCATGGATTTTACTCTTGTAAATTTTTAACGAATTTGATTAATGAAGTCTTATTCGTGGATTTCTTTTTCATATGATGCTCTCTTCCCATAAATTCTTCCTTACACTTTTCATGAAAGATGAATTTTATGAATTTCAATGAATATCTTGATCCTTGAAAGATGAATTTTAGTGTGTGATGACTACTTGTAAGAATGGTGATTTGATTTCACATGATATTTTGATTCAAATCGTTTCATAAATTTGGCTCTTAATGGATTCTCTCCTTACCTTCCTCTTCTTCATGCAAAGTTTTAATGACAAGGGGGAGAATCTATTTCCTTAATATTGAAAACTTTTGATGTTAAGAACTTTTGAATATTACCATGCAACGATGTAATATCAATTGGATAAATTAGTGCAAAACTTGCTTGAATTTTTACCACACTTATATTGTTGAATTTGTTCTCCTTTTTGTTGATGACAAAGGGAGAGAAATGATACCAAAATATGGCAAAATTGATGACCAATTGGCATTGGCATTGTAAATATATGCATGTATCTTATCATAAATGCTTGAAATATGATTGGTATCATCAAATACAAATACTTGAGAAATATCAAATGTTTGCTCGAAATGTACCGTAATGTGACATGATTACTTATAAATATTTTATTCGTAGTATCATACTTGATTTCGTATCAAAATGATAAATGTCTTTCATTATGATGAAATATCGAAATTACCATGCTTTATTTTGTATTGGAATCATGCCTCATGTCTTAGATTGATGAATCATCATTTTTTTAAATTTGAATCTTGGAAAGTTTCATATTTGTAATTTCTATCATATGTAAAAATGATGATTGTTTATCATATTTCTATGTTGAACTTGAAAATGGATGTCATGTCTCGACATCATTTTTATTGATAAATACGTGGTATCGTATTTTAAAATTGATAAATCATGATAAGTATCAAGATATGCATGTTTAAAATGAATACAACTTATTAGTTTGATGCTTGAATTCAAAGGCATTGAATTCAAGAATATTTTTTCTCAAGTATGGCATATAGATAGGGGGAGTTAAGGTTAACTCTGTCATCAATTGATTGTCATCATAAAAAAGGGGGAGATTGTTGAATCTTAGATTTTGATGATGAAATCAATTGTAAATTATTTGATCTAATCTATATATTGAGAAAAGTGTGCAGGATTAACTACGATAGCAGTAAGACATAAAGCAAACATTACATTGGAGTCAAGATCGAGACTACGTTGGGAGTTCAAGAGTTCGTTGGAAATTCGGACGTTCATTGGAAGTTTTACTGAAACTGACCGAGAAGTCTAGGAGCTTGCCAAAGAAGCTTGTTGGAACTCACTAAGAAGATCATCATAAAGTCCAAGAGTTTGCCGGGAGTCCGCTGGAATATTACCGAGAGATCATCAGAAGGTCACCAAAAGCTTGCCGGAAGAATAATTGATGTACCGGAACAAGAATACTTTGTTAAATGTCTTAATTATTGTAGTTAGAACTTAAGTTGAGTTACGATTGAGAGGTAATCCCACTAACTCAATTAGGGGTCAACTGGGCCCTTAATAGGGCTGAATTGAGCTAGATTGAACAGTCCATTCAACACTTGAAACCACGGTCGGCGATAGCACCGCTTTGTCATGGACAAACTTCTAAAAAGAATGTTTGATGTAATGCTTATGTATGTCCATGTCTTTTGGTATGTTCATACTTTGCCTAACATGTAGAGGGAAAGCCGAAGGTTAATAGTCCCATTTTAGTTGGGTTTAGTGGTCGTTTTAGGCTTATAAATAAAGGTTATGTCATGTGGACACTTGAGAGAGATTTTCGATCTGTAGTGGATCATTTTACCCTTTGTTGTGCAATTGTTCAGAGCTTTTAAAGTCTGTTTGTAATTTGCATTATCTATAAAGTGTTTTCGGAAATGTTTGCTTATAAATCCCGAATGAGGCATTTTCTCTAACTCGTTCTCTCTTTTATGGGTCCTAAGGGACATGGGAGGCTTCGGGGAGGCTGACCTTTGCGGACGGACACGCAAGGGTGCCGCACGATTTAGGCAAAACCAGCTGAGTCCGTGACAATGGTATTAGAGTGGGATAAGCACTCATATAAACACTTAGCATGCAAATGTGGGGGACCTAGCAGGGCTGCGTTGAGGGCAGTCAGCACACGCGCGACCGTTTGGGGGAAAACGGGCATGGAGATGTAAGGAAACGAAGTCTCTCGGAGGAGCAGACATCTAAGATTGACATTCAGAGGAATGGCCAACCCTTCACATAAGAGGCACTACGAGAACATGCAAGCTTAGAAGAATGCGGAGCGCACAAAGGTTGGGATGGTTGAGTTTAAGCTACGGCTCAACGTTGACAACTATACTTGATGGTGCTCAAGACAAGCAAGGCACTTGGTAAAGGATGAGACCATGCAAGGTAGAATGAGTTGCTCAGTGACCATAAGAGTTATGCAAAGCTCACAGAGGTGAGGGGAATTGCTAACTTAAAGAATTCAATACTTATACATGGGCTTGTATGCGGACGATGGAATGTTCGCGGCTATCCCAAGGCGACCGAAACTTGGCGCCATGGAGCATTAAAACTTTCTCTTTGGCATGTGAAGGATACATCCGTAGGAAGCTGAAGTGTGCAACGAGTTCAGCATATTGCTAGGCCTTGAGTGGTACAACGGGGGTTGTATTGACATGGAGTCACAATCTAGCAAGTGCGTTTGCAGGAGGCAGAACAATGCACAGTTTGTTCAGCAAATCAGAGTAGTCTAAGGGGATGGTGGTCTCCGAAACGAAGAGAGATATTGCTCCAATGGGACAGTTATCTAGAAGGGATAAGTCCCGGCTATCCAGAGGGAGAATCATGTGGGATGGACCTCATATGTTGAGGAGGAGTACCTCAACAAACAACAACTCCATGAAGCGCAATGGACCGAGTAAGCGGTGAGGAGTCGTCGTATGATCTCGCTTGAGAGAATGCATTAGTAGATGCATTGCGAGATCAAGTGGGAGAGCGACCCAAAGCAGCACAAATGAAGGTATACCTGGAGTCGATATGGAGATCAGACTCAAGGGAGGGCTGACCCGTGGAATGGTGGGCGCGAGGGCCACCATCAACTCAATACAAAAACGAGGAGCGGAACAACTTGGGTGTAACTTGGCAAAGTACCCAAGCCGCATGAAAGGAGCCAGCATAGAAGATGGAACATGGAGCGGAGGCACAGTGCTTTCCTTGGATAGAGGTCAAGGACATGAACTCTTGTAGAGGTAAGAGTAGGATCATGTTGTTCCATGAGTCCTTCATTTTGATAGAGCGGACTCATCTTGCATGATGCCAAAGAAGAAGGGAGCTTCTGGGCACATGCACCTTATCTCGGAGAAGCATTTGATGGAGGAACTAAGGCGGCTCAACTTGCAGAGGCAAAGTTAGGTTCAGAAGGCCTTAGCACGGGGCAAGAGGACGCTGAGGCAAATACTCTTGAAGAATATGCCACAGTGTTCCCATTCAAGTTGCCATGAAGGAAGCGGTGCGCAGCGAAGATTGTGCTGGTAGGGGCAGAGGCCCATGATCCAGACAATGGTGTACTAATTGCAGCGAAGTCGGGGGACTTCGAGAGCTACTAGGCGACGGACTGTCCTAGAGTGGTGCTTCATCTAGGTGTGACCCAAGAGTGGGTGGATGAAGGTCGATTGATAAAGGAGCGAACAAAATCGAAGTTGGAAGAGACCTTGCGATGTATTGGTAGAGGCCACATATGGAGGGATCACAATTCGAGTTCATCCCATAAGGATCAGAATGCAATGGAGATGTCACCAAGAGGCGACATGGTACAACGGATCGTGGTAGAAAAGTTCATGGCAATACAATACACATGAATGAGTCCCATGAGGGACTAGATTATACGGAGGTATGATCAGGAGGTACTGGAAGCTCCACTTCGGTGAACAACACGACGACATGAAGGGTTATGGATTCAAGGAGTGAAGGCCATGGTACCGTAGAGGCGGGTCTTCTGTGCGTGCATCGAATTTTGCATCGGATGAAAGCCTTGGTCATCAGCATATGGGGGTTGTGTTCCACCAAGAGAAAAGTTCTAATGCAAGTACCAGTGAGTCCCATGGGAGGGACTTGATCATACAGAGGTATGATCCAAGTAGCTAGAGAGTTGGACTACTCCATAGCTCATATTCGCTTAAGGGAGCCCGGCAAGTTAGAGGACAAGGTCGAGTAAGCGAACGTTGCTACCAAGGAAGCTAAGGAGAATAAAATCGGTGCAAACTCTACAACGTGATGGCAGAGGCCATGCATGAGAGTTGCAATCTGTCTTTCTATCGATCAAAGGGAGCTGCTTGGAGAACATAGAGGTGTTGAAGCAGAGGGTTGAAATGGGCGAGGAAGCGACGATGAGTCTAGAGGGACTTAGCTACCCAAAATCAAGCATCAGTTAGAATGGAGGTGGACTCGGAGGAGTGCCACAGAGACATATCTACTGATCATGAAGAAAAGGGATGTAGATGCGAGGCGACGGATAGTAGGGCCATGGGCATGGCAGTGCCATGGTACCGTAGAGGTAGAACTTCCGTGAAAGTCATTGATCCCTTGCTCTCATGGAGGGAGAGCACTTGGTCATGAACGAAGCTGAGGAGGTGGAGCATGTAGAGGCAAACTCCAAGTACCGAGACAAGGCTGAAGGGCAGAGGCCAAAGAACTTCATAAGACCGGTGTCAACGAGCTTCTCATCAAGATAGCTAAAAGTGAAGGACTTCAGGTCATGCAAGAGTGTACGACCAAGGAACAAACTAGGTTGTACGTGGTGTTGTACCTTTGCTACTTAAGGGAGTAGGCGGCAGGGTTGCAAACACTTCAAGTGCTTTAGAAGTGTGAGCAAAGAGCAAGCGAAGGTCAATAACCAGCTTGATGTATGGAGTACAACCTCGAGGAGGTGGGTGAAGTCAAGTAACCTTTGCCTTCTCAACTCTTAAGAGAATGGGCGAAACTGAGTACCCCAATTCTTTTATCTATCTAGTAGAGGAGCTTTGCACAAGTTCAAAGACCCTTCGAAGATAATGGAAGACAATAGTTGTCAAATCCTCACCAACGGTGATCAATGCTACTGAGAGTAGATTGTCCGCTTCATTTCCCAATGAAATGCCAATCTGTCACGGACTTAGCTGGTTTTGCCTAAGTCGTGTGGCACCCTTGCATGTTCGTCCGCAAAGGTCAGTCTCCCCGAAGCCTCCCATGGTCCCTTAGGTCCCACAAAAGAGAGAACAGGACAGAGAAAAGTCCTCACTCGGGATCCACAAGCAAACATCTCCGAAAAACACTTTATAGACAATGCAAATTATAAACAGACTTTACAAGCTCTGAACAGTTGCACAACAAAGGGTAAAATGGTCCATTATAGACCGAGAATCTCTCACACGTGTCTACATGACACAACCTTTATTTACAAGCCTAAAGTGGCCACCAACCCAACTAAAATAGGACTATTAAGCCTTCGACCGTCCCTCTACATGTTGTACAAAGCATGAATACACCAAAAGACATGGACATACATAAGCATTACATCAAACATCCTGTTTAAAAGTTTGTCTGTGACATTCTCCCCCACTTATTCCTTTGACGTCCTCGTCAAAGCCTTTGTTGACACTGCAACTCCTCGCCTCTACTGAGTCTTCAATCTTCTGCTCCTGCTGCAATGCGTCTCTTTGCTCCCAATTGCTCTCCGCTACTGTTTTTGAGTAGTCAAACCTTTGATCCGCCTTGTTGTTTCAACTCGCTAATGACTCTGACTCTAGTGTGGGGTTGGATGAGTTGTGTTGATCCCTGTTGGTTCCTGTGGATCCTCAAGATGAAGGAAAAGACCATCCTTACTGTGCCAGTTTCTCAAATGCCTCCTGCTGTTTGAACTGGGTGGATGCTTGTTGAAGCTTTTAACGAGCATCGTCTCGTAAACTTCTGAAGATTTGGGTCCTTCCTCTACAAAATTTGCTCATTGACTCTTCTTTCACTTAGTTGTCACATCCAAGTAGGTTCGCATCACTTCCACTTTCGATTGACATTTCGTTGGGAAATGAAGCGGACAATCTACTCTCAGTAACACTGATCACCATTGGTGAGGATTTGACAACTATTGTCTTCAATTATCTTCGAAGGGTCTTTGAACTTATGCAGAGCTCCTCTACTGGATAGATAAGAGAATTGGGGTACTCAGTTTCGCCCATTCTCTTAAGGGTTGAGAAGGCAAAGGTTATTTGACTTCGCCCGCCTCCTCAAGGTTGTACTCCATGCATCGAGCTAGTTATTAGCCTTCGCCTGCTCTTTCCTCACACTTCTGAAGCACCTGAAGTGTTTGCACTCCTTACGTTGAGTTAGCTACTGTGATTCACCTTCTCAATGCCATCGAACTTCTGGAATGCGGGAAGTTTTCACCCCAACTTGGAGTAATTCTCTAATAGATTTAGTCGCCTATGGGATTGTACCGTCTTCTCCATCAACCCTGCCGCCTACTCCCCTGAGTAGCAAAGGTACAGCACCGCATACTGACTACTTCGTTCCTTGGTCGTGCACTCTTACATGACCCGAAGTCCTTCACTTTCGGCTATCTTGATGAGAAACTCATTGACACCGGTCTTACGAAGTTCCTTGGCCTCTGCCCTTCAGCCTTGTCTCGGTACTTAGAGTTTGCCTCTGCATGCTCCACCTCCTCGGCCCCTTTCACGACCAAGCGCTCTCCCTCCATGAGAGCAAGGGATCAATGACTTTCACGGAAGTCCCGCCTCTGCGGTACCATAGCGCTGCCATGCCCATGGCACTACTATCCTCTGCCTCGTATCTGCATCCTTTTTCTTCACAATCAGTAGATATGCCTCTGTGGTACACCTCCGAGTCCACCTCCATTCTATCTGATGCTTGATTTTGGGTAGCTTAGTCCCTTTGGACTCGTCGTTGCTTCCTCGCCCCTTTCGACCCCTTGCTTCAACACCTCTGTGTTCTCCAAGCAGATCCCTTTGGTCGATGGAAAGACAGACTACAACTCCCATGCATGGCCTCTGCCATCACATTGTAGGGTATGCACCGATTCTGTTCTCCTTAGCTTCCTTGGTAGCAACGTTCGCTTACTCGACCTTGTCCTCTGACTTGTCGGGCTCCCTTAAGCAAATATGAGCTCTGGAGCAGTCCAACTCTCCAGCTGCTTCGATCATACCACTGTATGATCAAGTCCCTCCCATGGGACTCATTGGTACTTGCATTCGAACTTTTCCCTTGGTGGAACACAGCCCCCATATGCTGATGACCAAGGCTTTCATCCGATGCAAAATTCGATGAATGCACGGAAGACTCGCCTCTGCGGTACCATGGCCTTCACTCCTTGAATCCATAGCCCTTCTTGCTGTCGTGTTGTTCACCGAAGTGGAGCTTCCAGTAGCTCCCGATCATACCTCTGTATGATCTAGTCCCTCACGGGGCTAGGTTGTGTGAATCGCATTGCCACGAACTGTTCCACCACGATCCGCTACACCTTGTCGCCTCCTGGTGACATCTCTATTGCATTCTGATCCTTGTGGGATGAACTCGAATTGTGAACCCTTCATGTGTGGCCTCTACCAATACATCGCAAGGTCTCTTCCACCTTCGATTTTGTTCACTCCTTTGACAATCGACCTTCATTCACCCACTCTTGGGTCACACCACGATGAAGCACCGCTCTAGGACAGTCCGTTGCCTAGTAGCTCCCAAAGTCCCCCGACTTCGCTGCAATTAGTGCACCATTGTCTGGATCCTGGGCCTCTACCCCTACTAGCACAATCATCGCTGCGCACCGCCTCCTTTATAGCAACTTGAATGACAACACTGTGGCATATTCTTCAAGAGTACCCGCCTCTATGTCCTCTTGCCCCGTGCTAAGGCCTTCTGAACCAAACTTCGCCTCTGCAAATTGAGTCACCTTAGTTCCTCCATCAAATGCTCCTCCGATATAAAGTGCATGTGCCCAGAAGCTCCCTTCATCTTTGGCACCATGCAAGATGAGTCCGTTCCGTCAGAATGAATGACCCATGGAACAACATGATCCTGCTCTTGCCTCTGCAAGAGTTCATGTCCTTGACCTCTGTCCAAGGAAAGCACTATGCCTCTGCTCCATGTTCCATCTTTTATGTCGGCTCCCTTCATGCGGCTTGGGTACTTCGCCAAGTTACACCCAAGTTGCTCCGCTCCTCATTTTTGCATTGAGTTGATGGTGGCCCTCGCGCCCACCATTCCACGGGTCAGCCCTCCCTTGAGTCCGATCTCTATATCGACTCCAAGAGCGCCTTTATCTGTGTTGCTTTGGGTCGCTCCCCCACTTGATCTTGCAATGCATCCATCAATGCATTCTCTCAAGCGAGATCATGCGATGACTCCTCGCCGCTTGCTCAGTCCATTGAGCTTCGTGGAGTTGTTGTTTGTTGAGGTACTCCTCACTTGTGAGGTCCGTCCCACATGATTCTCCCTCTGGAGAGCCGGGACTTATCCCTCCTGGATAACTGTCCCGTTAGAGCAACATCTCTCTTCGTTTTGGAGACCACCATCCCCTTGGACTACTCCGATCTGCTGAACAAACTGTGCCGTGTTCTGCCTCATGCAAACGCACTTGCTAGATTGCGACTCCACGTCAATACAGCCCCCGCTGCACCCCTTAACATCTAGCAACATGCTGAACTAGTTGCACCCTTCAGCCTCCTACGGACGTATCCTTCACATGCCGAAGAGAAAGTTTCAATGCTCTATGGCGCCGAGTTTCGGTCGCCTTGGGATGGCCACGAACATTCCATCGTCCGCATACAAGCCCATGCATGAGTACCAAATTCTTCGAGTTAGCAATTCCCCTCACCTCTGTGAGCTTTGCATAACTCTTTTGGTCGTTGAGCAACTCATTCCACCTTGGATGGTCTCATCCTTTACCAAGCGCCTCGCTTGCCTTGAGCACCATCAAGTATAGTTGTCAACGTTGAGCCGTAGCTCAAACTCAGCCATCCCAACCTTTGTGCGCTTCACATTCTTCCAAGCTTGTCTGTTCTCGTGGTGCCTCTTGCTCGAAGGGTTGGCCATTCCTCTGAATGCCAATCTCAGATGCCCGCTCCTCTGAGCGACTCCTTTTCCCTACATCTCCATGCCCGTTTTTCCCCCAAACGGTCGCGCGTGTGATGACTGCCCTCAACGCAGCCTCGCTAGGTCCCCCATGTTTGCATGCTAAGTGTTTCTATGAGTGCTTGTCCCGCTCTGATACCATCTGTCACGGACTTAGCTAGTTTTGCCTAAGTCGTGCGGCACCCTTGCGTGTCCGTCCGCAAAGGTCAGCCTCCCCGAAGCCTCCCATGGTCCCTGAGGTCTCACAAAAGAGAGAACAGGACAGAGAAAAGGCCTCACTCAGGATCCACAAGCAAACATCTCCGAAAAACACTTTATAGACAATGCAAATTACAAACAGACTTTACAAGCTCTGAACAGTTGCACAACAAAGGGTAAAATGGTCCATTACAAACCGAGAATCTCTCACACGTGTCTACATGACACAACCTTTATTTACAAGCCTAAAGCGGCCACCAACCCAACTAAATGAGACTATTAAGCCATCGATCGTCCCTCTATATGCTGTTCAAAGCATGAATACACCAAAAGACACGGACATACAGAAGCATTACATCAAACATCCTGTTTAGAAGTTTGTCCATGACAAATCGAAAGCGGAAGTGATGCGAACCTACTTGAAAGTGATAACTAAGTGAAAGAAGAGTCAATAGGCAAATTTCATGGAGGAAAGATCCAAAACTTCAGAAGTTTGCGAGACGATGCTCGTTAATGCTCCAACAAGCATCCACCCAGTTCAAGCAGCATGAGGCATTTGAGAGACTGGCGTAGTAAGGATGGTCTTTTCCTTCATCTAAAGGATCTGTAGGAACCAATAGGGTCAACACAACTCAGCCAACCCCATACTAGAGTCAGAGTCATTGGCGAGTTGAAGCAGCATGGCAGATTAAAGGTTCGACTACTCAAAAATAGCAGCGGAGAGCAGCTGGGAGCCAGGAGGCGCATTGTAGTTGGAGCAGAAGATTGAAGACTCAGCAAAGGCAAGGAGTTGCAGTGTCGACAAAGGCTTCGATGAGGACGTCGAAGGAATAAGTGGGGGAGAATGTCACGGACAAACTTCTAAACAAGATGTTTGATGTAATGCTTATGTATGTCCGTGTCTTTTGGTATGTTCATACTTTGCCTAATATGTAGAGGGACAGTCGAAGGCTTAATAGTCCCATTTTAGTTGGGTTTAGTGGCTGTTTTAGGCTTGAAAATAAAGGTTGTGTTATGTGGAAACTTGATAGAGATTTTCGATCTGTAGTGGATCATTTTACCCTTTGTTGTGCAACTGTTCAGAGCTTGTAAAGTTTGTTTGTAATTTGCATTGGCTATGAAGTGTTTTCAGAAATGTTTCCTTATGGATCCCGAATGAGGTATTTTCTCTAACCCGTTCTCTCTTTTGTGGGTCCCAAGGGACATGGGAGGCTTTGGGAAGGATGACATTTATGGACGGACATGCAAGGGTGTCGCACGACTTAGGCAAAACCAGCTAAGTCCGTGACAGCTTGGTGACCCAGTCTCCCAAGTGGTCTGGGTGGTGGTATCGTCGGTAGTTAATGCTACTAGCAGTGGTACTGCCCCTGTCAGACGGTGGTACTACTAAAGCTTGGTCTCCGAGCTCTGTCAGGCGATAGTACCGTCCAATAATGGCCATGGTACCATCAGTACCCTAAAATTTGGGGATGTAACACTTTTTGGCTCCAATTTTGAAGCTATTGGGGCCTATAAATACTCCACCCTTTTCTGCATGAAAGGGCATAAAAGTGTTAACAAAATCTTGAATTCTTGGGGTGTTACAGTGTTGTAAAAGTGAGAAGAGTCCTCCCCTCCCTCTTTTAGCTTTGAAACCATCCAAGAAAGAGGAGTGAGGCTTGTAAGGGTTATCTCCTAAACCGGATAAAAGGAGAAAGAGCAGAAAAAGGTGGTTGGTCTTCACCTATTGAAGAAGACCATTAGTAGACGCCGGTGACCTCGACGGAGGAGGAATCAGAAGTGGATGTAGGTCATACCGACCGAACCACTATAAATTATGGTGTGTTCTTTCCTTACTGCAAATTCTCTTTACTGCATTCAACTTTACTACACTGCAAACTGCCCAACCTTTTCTTCTCTACTTATTTAAAGTGAAACAAATATTTTGAGTTGAAACTAGGTTTTGTTGTATGAAGTCTTTCGAATCGACATAATTTTGTACTCATTTATGCTCCCCGTCTTAGTGCCGCTCTTGATCCTAACATTTTGGAGGGGTCCACGACCACATCTTCCTCTAATATGATATACCCAAGATATTCCACCTTTTGTTGAAAAACACTGCACTTTATTTTTTTGACAAAAATAACATGTTCTTGTAAAATCGTTAAAACAAATCGTAAGTGCTAAAAATGACTTTCAAGAGAAGAGCTATAAATAAAGATATGTCGAAGAAAACCAACATAAACTTACGATGATAATTCTAGAAAATATCATTCATAAGGCTCTAGAAGATTGAGGGAGCATTGGCGAGACCAAAGGGCATTACCAAAAATTCGTAGTGGCCTTGTGGGTTCGAAAGGCAGTTTTTGGTATGTCTTCTTCTTACACTCATATTTGATGATACCCAGATCGAAAGTCTAGCTTTGTGAAGACTCGTGATACCTTTAGTTCATCAAGCAATGTATCTACTACTGGAATAGGGTATTTTTCCTTGATGGTTATGTCATTGAGAGCGCGAAAATCAATGCACATTCACCATGTTCTATCCTTCTTTCATACGAGGAGCACCGATGAAGAGTAGGGGCTGAAACATGGCCGAATAACTCCTGTTTCGAGCATCTCTTTTACAATTCTTTCTATTTCATCCTTCTAGAGATATAGATACTAATATGGCAGAGTATTTGCTATAGGTTTGCCTGGAAGAATCGGTATACAATATGTTAGAACCCTTGTAGATTCTAAACTTGGGGTTGATCTCTTTAGGGGATCAGCCTCCTTGGAACTCTATAGGGGTTCCTCCCTCCATGTTGCTACTCAAAGGCTGCAGAAAAGATTCATCTATTACTTATGAAAAGAAGAGAAATACATGGCTATTTATAGGGCTTCTAAACCCTAGCTCCTAATAGGACTCCTACTCAAGACTTCTACTTCAAACCAATTCCTAATAAGATTTCTACTCAAGACTCCTATTCCTTTACAACTCCTAATTCTTCTCTAAGAAACAACCTCCTAACCCTAGCCGGTCTCTTCACCTTTTTAATAGGGGTCGGCTTAGGTAGGTTTTACATGAATGTCTCTCTCAATTAGGACTCTCCTAGCTAGAGTCCTAACAGACCCACCCTCTTCAAATCAACCTTGTCCTCGAGGCTGACGATTCTTGAATTTTGAGAATTTGATCTTCAAGTCGTCATAGTTCTCCCAAGTGGAATCTTCTGTTAGTAGGTTTGCCCAATGTATTAGCAATTTAGTAGTGGGTCATCATCATCGAGTCCCGATCCATCGATCAATAATGGCACTTGGCTGAGTCTGAAGTTCTCCTTGGGTAGTCATATTTGGTGGGTGGCTTTGAGCTGTTTCCAAGCACCTATTTACAACTTTCGTCTAGCCGTCGGTTTGTGGGTGATATGCTGTACTCCTTTTCAATTTAGTACCCTGCATATGGAATAACTTTGTCCAAAATCTACTCGTGAAGATGTAAGTAGAATTTATCATAAGCACAATGCGTCCCTTATAGTGTAATTCTTTTGAGTCCCAATTATAACGAGCCATTAAGCTTGGTGCTTCCTCCAATTTTTTTATGATCTTACTAGTCTCCGAATCCTCCTGTCATTCCATCTTAATATCCTCAAGGAAGTTGCTGGTCGGAAGTGAAACGATCGAAAATTCAGCTTGCTCGGGTAGCTGCGAAAGCGCATCTACAACAACATTCTCTTTCCACTTTTTGTAAGTTATTTCATAATCAAATCCAAGAAGTTTTGTTACCCATTTTTGCTGCTCAAGGGATGATATCTTTTGCTCCAAAAAGTACTCGAGGCTTTTATGGTCGGTTTTAATTTGAAATCATCGACCGATCAAGTAGAGTCTCCACCTCGTTGCTGCGTGCACATTGGCGAGCATCTCCTTATCATATGTTGACATATTTGATGGGAGGGAGACAATGCCTTGCTAGAGTATGCAAGTGGTCGACCATCTTGTATGAGAAGGACTCCAATTCCGACTCCAGATGCGTTTGCCTCAATAATGAAGGGTCGGCTGAAATCTGGTAGTGCTAGCACCAGCGTCATCGTCATGGCTGCCTTAAGTTTGTCGAAGGTAGCGAAGGCTTTGTCTGACCATTGGAAGATATCATTTTTCAGTAAGAAAGTAAGTGGTGCACTGATCTTTCCATAGTTTTTCACGAACTTACAGTAGTAGCCTATTAAACCCAGAAATCCATATAGCAATTTTATGTTCCTCAAGGTCGGCCAGTTCTGCATTGTTTCTATTTTGGAGGGGTCCACCATCATACCTTCCTCTGATATGATATGCCTAAGATATTCCATCTTTTGTTGCAGAAAGCAAAAATTCTTAGTGGCCGTTGTGTGTTTGAAAGCCGGTTTTCGGTATGCCTTTTTCACACACTCGTATTTGATGATACCCGGATCGAAGGTCCAGCTTTCTGAAGATTTGTGCTCTTTTTCATTTAGCAATTTATCTACTATTGGGATAAGATATTATCCTTGATGGTTATACCATTGAGACCTCGGTAATCCATGCATATTCCCTATGTTCCGTCCTTGTATACAAGCAGCACAGGTGAAGATTAGAGACTGTAACTTGGCCGAATTGTTGGGAAATCAAGGGGGCGACATCATATGCACAGCGGAAGAACAAGAAAACAAAAATTCCCGATTCCCAAAGAGATGTTCGTGGTTAGATGCGAAGATGAAAGCATAAAAAAATCCAAAAACACAAAACTAGGAGATAGAGATTGTGTTACCTAGGGAGATCGTATATCCCCTGTTTCCTTGCAGATCCTTAGGAGAGGGTGAAGGAGGTCAAGCATCCTCCTCTCTAGCGGTGATCCACACAGCAGGGTTTCACGACGACCCTCCTCAAAACTCCGGACCCTCCGAGGTGGAGAGGGAGAGGAGAATAGGAAAGGCAAGCAAAGACTCTAGCCTATGAGGCTGTGAATCCCTCCTATTTATAGAGATCCCGTGTCAAACCCTAATGGGTCCTTCCCTAGTGGGTATTGGATCTGCATCCAATAAGACAAAGGGCTCCGGCCGGATATCTCATATCAGAACCTCTACTCATCGCAATGCCTACCATATGTGTGTGACCCTCTAGGCCCAATATCGGCTGGCCGTGAGTCATACCTGTTAGAACTCCTTCTAACTCGGTGAATTATTATCTCTGTAATAATTCACTCGACTCATCGACTCACGGACGCATTGCTAGGCCACTACGCCAGTAGTCCCCTGACGATCTGGGGAATCCAATCCATTGGACCTGTCTCGTCCTCGTTACCATGTACCTATAATTCCTCATCCATCTAATATCCCAGAGACCCGTATATCGAGCATGGTGTTGTCGGACCCATACGGTTTCTACTCGAAGTCTCGCTCTAATCGGATTCTCAGGAGAACTCTTTTTCTCTCAACCGAATGACCCTGGCCAGGGATTTGTCCGAGCAAGAACACATGGGATATTCCTCTCATGACGCCGAGAGTGTATGATCCTCTATCGATACTCAATAGCCCTCAGAAGGTCGACTACCACTCCCAATGACCAATCTGTACTAGATCCGGGATAGCCAAACCTATAAGTCCGGTATCAAAGAGTGGAGCACTCATGCAGGACATCCTTGGTGTCACAAGTCTAAGGACCGGATACACCACTAGGACTACGGAATCATTTGTCGACAATAAGGCATCATCAACCATCCAAAGATTCGTAAGCGGATCAATCGGTGAACTCATTCTCCAATGAGCACTGCATGTATCCCTAGTGTCCCTACTTGAGCAGCTATGAGACTAGCTGCATCCATCATATGGACGGGTATACAGCACACCAGTCTATCCGGTTATCACGATGTCCCTCTCGAGTAACCTATGACTGGGATTATTTAGGATATGTGTTTAAAGGTGAATCGATCTCATTATCGTGATCTCATCACGATCCGATTCCCATTGCACAAATCCAAGGACATCACAATATATATATGCATTTATGCAATAGTTATAAAGTGATATACGCCAAAAATATAATAAGCAAAAAGATTCTGTATCAAGTCACACGTGCCATCACTCACGTGATTGGCTTGCTGGGCACCTATGACTAGCAATCTCCCACTTGACCTAAAGCCAATCACCTATGTGTCTGATCCCCATCAGACCCCTGTGACGCTCAAAGACAAAATGAGACAACGGCTTTGTTAGTGGATCTGCAATGTTATCTTCGGATGGAACTCTTTCCACTGCTACATCTCCTCGGGTCACGATCTCTCTGATAAGGTGGAACCTCCTCAGAACATGCTTAGATTTACGATGAGACCTAGGTTCCTTCGCTGAGCAATTGCCCGTTGTTGTCAGTAATATAGGGAGATCGGCTCTTCGCTACCCCACGACTCCCAAATCTGTGATGAACTTCTTCAACCAGACTCCCTCCTTTGCTGCATCTAATGCAGCAATGTACTCCCCTCAGTAGTCGAAGTCACAGTGGTATCTTGCTTGGAACTCTTCCAACACACTACTCCTCCATTCAAGGTGTACACATACCCCGAATTAGACTTGCTATCATCGACATCGGACTTAAAACTTGAGTCGGTGTAGCCTTCAACCTTAAGGCTATTACCTCCATATACTAGTAAAAGATCCTTAGTCCTTCTCAAGTACTTAAGGATACACTTTACTTCTTTCGGTGCTCCAAGCCACGGATCCGCTGATACCTACTCGTGACACTCAGAGCAGCATGCGCTATATCGGGCCTAGTACATAGCATGGTATACATGATAGACCCTATTCTTTGAGGCATAAGGTATCATATCCATGTTCGCCCTTTCTTCCGGAGTCTTTGGGGACATATTCAGAGAAAGTGATATCCCATGTCTCATCGGTATGAGACCTCTCTTGGAATTTTCCATGCCAAACCTTTTGACAATAGTTTCTATGTACTGGACTAGGACAAAGCCAAGCATCCTCTTGGATCTATCTCTATAGATTCTAATCCCCAAGATATAAGATGCTTCCCCTAAGTCCTTCATGGAGAAGTGTCTAGATAACCAAGCCTTTTTTTGGGATAGCATTCCTATGTCATTCCCAATGATGAGGATGTCATCCACATATAATACCAAAAAGGTGATAGCGCTCCCACTTACCTTTCTGTATACACAAGGCTCATCTTCGTTTTTAACGAAGTCATAAGATCTGATTGCCTCATCAAATCTTATGTTCCAACTTCGGGAAGCTTGCTTTAGTCCATAAATGGATCTAAGCAACCTACACACCTTATCTATGGGCAGTTCTTGGACACGAATCCCTCGGGTTGCATCATATACACCTCCTCCTCGAGGTTCCCGTTGAGGAATGCGGTTTTCACATCCATCTGCCAGATCTCATAATCATAGTGTGCTGCAATAGCCAATAGAATTTGATGGATTTTAGCATTGCTATGGGTGAGAAAGTTTCATCGAAGTCAACACCTTGCCTTTTGACGATACCCCTTAGCCACTAACCTTGCTTTATAGGTCTCTACCTTTCCATCTACTCCGATCTTTTTCTTAAAGATCCACTTGCAACCGATGGGTACAATACCTTCTAAAAGCATCAACTAGGTTCCAAACCTTATTGGAGTACATAGAATCCATCTCGAATTCATGGCTTCTTTCCACTTCCGGAGTCTATACTCATAATAGCCTCCTCGTGAGGTCTGTGGATCAATATCCTCTACATCCTCTGCTCTAATATGTCCCACATATCTCTCGGGAGGATGGGATACTCTATCGGACTGTGTAAAGTTGATACTTGTGTATTAGGTACCCAAGCAGGACTCGGGTGTAGAGTGGTGCTTGAGCTTGGTTCTCCAACCTCGCTCAATTCTATCATTCTCCCACTGTCTCCGTCAAGAATGTGTTCCTTCTCAAGGAACACTGCTCTCTTAGCTACAAAGACCTTTTGGTCCTCGAGATGATAGAAATAATACCCACAAGTTTCCTTGGGGTATCCCATAAATTTGCATCGCTCTGTCCTTGATTCTAACTTATCAGGGTTGTGTCTTCTAACATGGGCAGAGCCCCGGATCTTAACAACCTTAAGATGGGGCTTCTTCCCTTTCCATATCTCATATGGTGTAGACACTACCAACTTAGTTGGAACTCTGTTCAGAAGGTAAGTCTGCGGTTTCTAGGGCATATCCCTAGAATGAGATGGGTAGGTCAGTAAACTCATCATGGACCATACCATATCTAATAATGTACGATTTCTCCTTCGAGAGACACCATTGAGTGAGGTGTATAAGGAGGTGTCCATTGGGATAATATCCCATGGTCCTTGAGGAACCGAGTAAACTGTGTACTTAAGTATTCACCTCCTCGATCTGATCGAAGAGTTTTGATACTCTTTCCGGTCTGGTTCTCCACCTCATTCTTATACTCTCTGAATTTCTCAAAGGTCTCGGACTTGTACTTCATTAAGTACATATATCCATACCTTGAGAAATCATCAGTAAATGTAATGAAGTAGGAGTAACCTCCAATGGCATGAGTTGACATGGGTCCACATACATCACTATGTATGAGTTCCAACAACTCATTGGCTCTCTCTCCAGTTCTACTAAATTGAGATTTGGTCAGTTTTCCACGAATGCAAGGCTCACAAGTTGTATATGACACATAGTCGAATGGATCTAGATATCCATCATTTAGCAACTTTTGAATCCTTCTTTTGTGGATGTGACCTAGCCTACAATGCCACAGGTATGCACTGTTCAACTCATCTCGTTTCCTTTTGGACACATTTACATTCATGATATGTGGAGTGGTGTCTAACATAAATAAACCATTATGCAATGTTCCTTTCGTGATAATCTTATCATCTAATAATATTGAACAACCATTGTTCTCAAAAATAAATTTATATCCACTAACTGTTAAACATTAAATGGAGAAAATGTTTTTGATAATAGAAGGAACAAAATAATATGCATCTAATGCAATAAAAGCTCCATTAGGCAGATGTAGGGCGACCTCGCCAACAGCTAATACAGCAACTTTTGCTCTATTACCCATCTTGAGGTCCATCTCGCCTCTCTGTAGTCTCCTAGGCCTTGCCAGAACCTGCAACGAATTGCATATATGATAAGCACTACCGGTATCCAATACCCATGTGTTATCATAAGAGTCTGACAAATGGAGACTGATCATGAATGTACCTGAAGCTTCATCAAGCTTTTGTTTCGCCCTTTCTGCAAGGTACTTTTTGCAGTTTCTCTTCCAATGCCCATCTTTACCATAGTGGAAGCACTGGCCTTTGTCCTTTGCTGGGTCTTTCTTAGCAACCTTTGCTTTACCTTGTTTGCCCTTGCCCTTTCCCTTCTTAAGGGACCTTTCTGCTTTCCTTTTCTTTCTGGTCTCACCAGTGTAGAGAACTGGCTTCTCTTTCTTAATAGTACTCTCTACCTCACTCAACATATTGAGGAGCTCTGGGAGAGTCACCTCAAGCTTGTTCATATTAAAATTCATTATGAACTGTGAAAAGGAATTGTAGGGACTCAAGCACAATGTCCACACACAAGTTATCCTCTAGGACCATTCCTAGACCTGTGAGTTTTCTATCCACTCAATCATCTTTAGGACATGGTTCTGAACTAGTGTCCCCTCAGTCATCCTAGCGGAAAAGACTCTTGGATATCTCATATCGTTGAGTCCTTCCCCTGTTCCTCAAACAATTTTAGGACATGTAGGGAGAATGGATCGGCATCCATCTTTTCATGTTGTCTCTGTAACTCGAGTCATAGAGCCCAACATATAGCAAGCGAAGCAAGAGTGGAGTCATCAATGTACTTCACCTAGCGGCGATCTCATCCTCGCTTGCCCTTCTTCAAGGCGTAGGAATCATGTATCAAGGGCATTACGCGATTTTTCTCATTTGTGAGAACAATTCTCAAGTTACTGAGCCAATCCAGTATAATTTGGACCAAGAAGGCGGTTGACATCAAGTATGCCACGTAAAGGGATTTGAAAGCGACATTTTCTGAAAATAAAGATGTAGCAGAAATGAATAACATGCAGATTTTGCAAGAAATAAACTATCAAGACATGGACTTCTATCTTAATATGCTCCCACTATTTTACTAACGAAGTCACGCGACACCCTCAAAGACGCGTGAAACGGAAGTCTCAGCCAGACTTCTAGTGGGGATCGGGATCCGATCAGCGTCTTAGTGTAACCTCGAGGGACTCGACCAATCACACTAAGCCTAAAAGGTAGGCAACTCTTGCCGATCACAACTCCTTGTGATTCCCGCCCCCTGTTCGCCCTCGAATCACCATGGCCTCGAGGGACTCGACCAACAATGATGCTCGGTTAAGTCAACACCTTCGTTACAAGATGAGTCTGATTTGATGATATACCCTCGAGGGACTCGACCAAGCATACCATGTCCTCAGGTCACCGGTGACATCTCTATGTCGTAAGCAAGATAGCGAATCGCGATATAGGTAAGTCTCGAGGGACTCGACCAACTCAACCTACACCGGGAATCAGTTCCTACTCATAACGATGGAAGGCCACGTGAGTCAATCTAATTGCCTCACGTTTACCGACTTAATATTATCGAGAGATGTTTCTATAATTTGGTCTCCTAATATGACATGTCACACATATACATATTTAATATATATCTACATCGCATGCAAATATATATACATATCTAATATGTGAATAAGCAATCACATCAGATGATCATCATGTAGGACTACTAGATAATAATAAAAATAATAATCAACTAAATCTTTTAATTAATTAATATTTTTTTGAAATCAGGGACATGTAGGGAATTTTTCAATTCCTAAGGGTATTTTCGTAATTTGGACAAAAGACAGAAACAGGAATTTCTCAAATTCACAGGGGCAAAACTGTCCTTTTTCCCAAAACCCTAATTCCCTCTGCTGTTGTTGCTGCCGGGCCGCCACCTTTGTGGCGGCTTTGGCGCGGGCGGGCGAGGGCATCGCCCTCGCCAGAGAGGCAAGACGCCCCTTGGGCGACGATCACCACTGGGTGGGCCTCCTTTTGGGCATCGCTGCCTCATGGCGGTGTTGTCCCGCCAGGCGGCCGCCCTATGTGGGGGTTTCGCTGGAGCAGCAGCAATGATGGCGCCGATGCCCTACGGCCGGCGGCCACCGTCCTCAAGACACCTCGCCGGGTGTCTTTGACCCACCGGGACAAACCTACATAAAGCAGACCGCCGCCGTCTGCGCTGCAGGCACCGGCGCTTCGTTGCCGCCCGGGCGGCGCTTGCATGCTGCGCGAGATCAAGGGCAGCAACTGTTGCTGCCTTTCGCTTTTGCGTCCAACGATTTTGACGTCAAAATTCTTCCTAAACACAACACACGCAGTTCAAAAACCAATGATTCGCACGAACAACCTGGCTCGATACCACTGTTGGGAAATCAAGGGGCGACATCATATGTGCAGCGGAAGAACAAGAAAACAAAATCCCCAATTCCCAAAGAGATGTTCGTCGTTAGATGCGAAGATTGGTGCGTAAAAAATCCAAGAAAACACAAAACTGGTGATAGAGATTGTGTTACCTAGGGAGATCAGATATCCCTGTTTCCTTGCAGATCCTTAGGAGAGGGTGAAGGAGGTCAAGCATCCTCCTCTCTAGCGGTGATCCACACAGTAGGGTTGCGACGACCCTTCTCAAAACTCCAGACCTCTGAGGTGGAGAGGGAGAGGAGAATAGGAAAGGCAAGCAAAGACTCTAGCCTATGAGGCTGTGAATCCCTCCTATTTATAGAGATCCCGTGTCAAACCCTAATGGGTCCTTCCCTAGTGGGTATTGGATCTGCATCCAATAAGACAAGGGCTCCGTCGGGATATCTCATATCGAACCTCTACTCATCGCAATGCCTACAATATGTGTGTGACCCTCTAGGCCCAATATCGGTGGCCGTGAGTCATACACTGTCGAGAACTCCTTCTAACTTCGGTGAATTATTATCTCTGTAATAATTCACTTCGACATCATCACTACGGACGTACTAGGCCACTATCCCAGTAGTCCCCCAGACGATCTGGGGAATCCAATCCATTGGACCTGTCGTCCTCGATTACCATGTACCTATAATCCCTCATCCATCGATATCCCGGAGATCGATATATCGAGCATGGTGTTGTCGGACCCATACGGTTTCTACTGAAGTCTCTCGCTCTAATCGGATTCTCGGGAGAACTCTTTTCTCTCAACCCGAATGACCCAGGGCTAGGGATTTGTCCGAGCAAGAACACATGGGATATTCCTTTCATGACGTAGAGTGGATGATCCTCTATCGACACTCAATAGCCCTCGTAAGGTCGACTACCACTCCCAATGACCGGTTGTACTAGATCAGGGGACAGCCAAACCTATAAGTCTCGGTATCAAAGAGTGGAGCACTCATCTGGGGACATCCTTGGTGTCTCAAGTCTAAGGACCGGATACACCACTAGGACTACTGGAATCATTTGTATGACAATAAGGCATCATCAACCATCCAAAGCATTCCGTGGCGGATCAATCAGTGAACTCATTCTCCAATGAGCACCTGCATCTTTGTATCCCTAGTGTCCCTACACGAGCAGCTATGAGACCCAGCTGCATCCATCATATGGACGGGTATCTGATTATACCGGTCTATCCGGTTATCGATATCCCTCTCGGTAACCTATGACCGGGATTATTTAGGATATGTGTTTAAAGGTGAATCGATCTCATTATCGTGATCTCATCACGATTCGATTCCCATTGCACAAATCTAAGGACGTCACAATATATATTTGCATTTATGCAATAGTTATAAAGTGATATACGCCAAAATATAATAAGCAAAAAGATTCTGTATCAAGTCACACGTGCCATCACTCACGTGATTGGCTTGCTGGGCACCTATGACTAGCACGAATAACTCCTATTTCGAGCATCTCTTTTACAATCCTTTATATTTCATCCTTCTAGAGATATAGATACTAATTTGACCGAGTATTTGCTAGAGGTTTGCTTGAAAGAATCATTATATAATGATCATGCTGACGGGTAAGAGGTAGGTTGTGCGGTTCATCAAATATATCTAAAAATTTAGTAAACAAAGGAAGTAGGTTTGGATCTTCAAATTCTATTGGCTCTCCCTTAGTTTGCTGCTTAAGTTGTACTAAGAAGCCGCTGCATGCTTTATGCAAAACCTTCTCCATTTGTTGTGTGCAAATCGTTGTTACGTCGCTCCTACGTTTCCCGTGCAATATCACCTATTTCTCCTTACTGTAAACTTTCATAATTAGTTGCATAAAATTCTAAAAAACATCACCTAATGTTGTCAACCATTCAATTCTTAGCATGGCCTCATGATCATCAAGAGGGAGGAAGAAAAAATATGTAATTATCTCTTGGTCCTACAGCAACAGTTTCACTCGCGGGCACCTACGATCATAATTCAAAATCCATTTGTCGGTGACCTTAACATCAAACCTACTGCAATTCTCAATAGGTAAGGCCATCCAGACATCAACCTTAATATTTAGGAAGTTATTAGTACTGCCCGTGTCGATGAGTACAGTGATCGGTTATTGTTTGAGAAGGCCTCCAACTTTCATCGTTTGTGGGTTTGAGTAGCCTGCTAGTGCATGTACTGTAACTTCAGTCGGTTGTGGCTCTTCTTATGCATCTTCTTTTTCATGTTCAAGGCTCTCTTCTGGATGTTCATTGACCTCTTCTTCTACTGGTTCAATCATAAGAAGTCTCCCTTTACTACAGCGATGCTCATGGCTCCACGGCTCGTCGCAATGCCAACATAACCCCTTTGCATATCGCTTGCAAAGCTCTTCTCTTGTTAACCTCTTTGGTGTAAGGACTCGGTCGATAGTAGGGGGGGTTGAAGGCTTCAATATTTTTAGTTGAGGAGTGACCCTAGTCCTCCAAGCTTCATGTTTCAATCGCTCCTCTTGATGTCGTGCGAAAGAGATCGCTGCCATACGCGTGTACGGTTGTCGTGCTTTAACTTCTCCTCGGATCTCCAGCTTCAAGCCCTCAATGAAGGTCCCTAATAGGTATTTTTGAGACTAATCATGAGTTTGATTAGCTAACCTTTCAAACCTGGTTTGGTACTCTTGAATGATGGAGGTTTGTCGGATCTTTGCTAGTTGTCCGTCAATGTTCTCATAATCGATTGGTCCAAAGCGGATCAGTAGTCCTTCTTTGAATTATCATCATGAAAGGACTCCATAAGTGTGTTCAAACTAGTCAAACCACTGTATGACATCCCCTTCAAGATGTATAGCTGTAATTTTCACCATAGATGCGTCTGCGGTTTTGTGGTACCGAAAATATTGCTCTACGCACGAGATCCAACCAATTGGGTCTCCTTCTTCCCATCTAAGGAAGTTTACCCTCATACATGGATAGTTGGGGTCAGTTATAGAGCCTCCCCTCCCTTGGAAGTCATCTCTTTGGGTTTGGTGCGATTGGGTAAATCTCTCTGCTTGATATGATTTCTTCGAGCTTAGTGGTCGGCCTAATCTGAGTCCGGTAAAGAGCATCCGAATCTTATCCTCCATTCGCACCTCCAAGGCTTCGAATTTAGCATTGATTGCCTCCTTAGATGCCATAGTGTATGCTTCCAAATCTATGATGTTAAGATCTTTCTTTTGTTGTTGGGTTAAAGGCATGTATAGGTTGAGAGAAGTGATGGTCGAAAGGGTTGGTGGATTGGTGGATATAGGTTACGGTTTGGGCTCGTTTTGTGGCTGTTTTGGGTGCAGTTTGAGGGTGTGGTTTGATAGAGTTTTAGGGCTATGGATGAAAGTTTTGGATCTGTGATAGATGGCAGAAAATGTTTGATAGAAATCAGTGGAAGTTGCTACAAGTATGTGCTGTTTTGTAAGAGCAGAATTATCGTCGAAGAAACAACGATTTCTCGACAAAATTTTCACCAAAAACTTGAGAGATTTGAGGAGGGAATTGATAGAAAAATCTCAGTTTATATGACAGCATGGATGTTCAATTTAATCAAGAAAATTTTGGCAGTATAATAGCAATGAAATTGGTGCAAGTTGCGATAGCAGAATTCTCGTCGAAAAATTTTAGCAGTTTGCGACGAAAATTTGTAGCAACACAAAATCGTTTTTAGAGATAAATTCCTTAATATATCAATATTAGATGGAAGCTAGGATAATCTATGAAGTGTATAAGAAATTTCATTCAAAAAAGATTGCAAATAGATGGGTTAAGGCAACAATATGCGACTGAAATTTTCTATTGCAATTCACAGGGAGATCAAAGGATGATCCGTGATGGTGGAGATGATGGTGGAATTTGGTGACGATCTTTTAAGCAATTATGGGAATTGCTTGGGCGGCTGTGGAGGGTTGATGGATGGATGTAGAAGGGTAGCGAGATGCCAAGAACGCTGCTCTGATACCAGATGTTAGAACCCTTACAGATTCTAAGCTTGGGGTTGATCTCTTTAGGGGATCGACCTCCTTAGAACTCTATAGGGGTTTCTCCCTCCAAGTTGCTGCTCAAAGGCTATAGAAAAGATTCATCTATTGCTTATGAAAAGAGGAGCAATACATGGCTATTTATAGGGCTTCAAAACCCTAACTCCTAATATGACTCCTACTCAAGACTCCTACTTCTAGCCAATTCCTAATAAGACTGCTACTCAAGACTCCTATTTCTTTATAACTCTTAATTCTTCTCTAAGAAACTGTTGAATCTCGGATTTTGATGATGAAGTCAATTGTCATTTGTTGTCTAATCTATGTATTGAGATAAGTGTGCAGGATTAACTATGATGAAAGTTAGACAAGCAGCGGAAGTTGCGCCGGAGTCAAGTTAATGATCACGTTGGGAGTTCGAGAGTTCGACGGATGTTCGGACAGTCGTCGGAGGTTCTGCGGGAACAGATCCGAGAAGTCCAGGAGCTTGCCAAAAAAAGCTCGTCGGAACTCGCCAAGTGGATCGTCGCAAGTCCAGGAGTTTGCCGGAAGTCCGCCGGAGCATCACCGAGGATTCATCGGATGATCGACGAAAGTTCGCCGGAAACTCGCTGGAAGAAGCGATTGATGCACCGGAGCAAGCTGCAGAGATTGTCTTAGGATTTATCATAGTTAGCACATTTGATTAAGTTGGAAATGGGAGGTGATCCCATTAGCTTAATCTTGGAGCAATTGGGCCCTTGAAAAACCGAAATTGGGCCGAATGGAGCTACCCATTCGGACCCTGATTGCTGTGGGAGGTGCATCCGCCCAAGCTAGGAGGTAGCACCACCTGGGCTAAGTCTCTCAGGGAGACTGGGCGGTGCAACCACCCTAGCCAGGAGGTGCAACCGCCTGGGCTCAGTCTCCGAGCGAGACTGGGCGGTGCAACTTCCCTTGACAGAGAGGTAGCACCGCCTGAGCTCGGTCTTCGAGCTTTGGCAGGCGGTGCAACCGCCTCAATCAGGAGGTGCAACCGCCTGGGCTCAGTCTCCGAGCCAGACTGAGGCGGTGCAACCGCTTGGGCTTAGTCTTCGAGCTCTGCCAGGCGGTGCAACCGCTCCAGTCAGGAGGTGCAACCGCCTGATCCCGGAATTCCGGGATTTGATAGTTTTGAGCTCCAAATTTGAACTGGGTTGGGGCCTACAAATACCCCACCCATTCAGCACTGAAAGGATATAGACATACACCGAAATCTTGATCTTTTCTGTGATTCTTAGAGCTCAAAATTGTTGTAAAGGCCAAAAGTTCTCCTCCTTCTGTTCTTCAAAGTTTTGAGATGTAAAGAGAGGAGAGAAAAGTTCTGTAAGGGTTGTCTCCTGAGCCCGTCAAAAGGAGTGAAACTGTAAAAGGGCAGTTGGCCTTCGCCTATTGAAGGAAGGCCTCTAGTTGACGTCGGTGACCTCGTCGGTGGAGGAAGCCAAAAGTGGAGTAGGTCAAGACTGACCGAACCACTCTAAATCTCGGTTTGCATTTACTTTGAGCATTTTATCATTACTGCAAACCTCCTAAATAGCTACTACCTTCTGCACTTTTACGAACGAGTTTCTAAGTTCAGAACCTTCCGAATCTGCGTTTAGACGTAAATCGACGTTTTCGTACAATCATTACATTTTAGTTTACATTTATGTTTTGACTCCAATTATAACGGCAAACTGCCTTCTGCGCATTTACAAAACATATCTCAAAGTTCAGTATCTTCAAAGTTGACGTTTAGACGTAAACCGGTTTTATCGTACGAACGTCGCATTTCAGTTTGCGCTTGCATTCTGATTTTTATCATAAACTGCAAACTGCCTTTGTAGATTTACTTTAACGTCATCTCGCTTAATCTTAAGCTAAAGTAGTCTTAGAATCTGATTTTACATCAAAATCGTTTTTGTCGTTCGAACGCAGCTTTCGATTTTAATCGCAGAAAGTTTTCCGCTGCACTAATTCACCCCCCCCTCTTAGTGCTCTTGATCCTAACAGAAACAACCTCCTAACCCTATTCGACCTCTTCACCTCTTTAATAGGGGTCGGCTTAGGTAGGTTTTACATGAATGTCCCTCTCAATTATGACTCTCATAGCTAGAGTCCTAACACAATGATCATACCAATGGGTAGGAGGTAGGTTGCGCGGTTCATCAAATATATCTGAAAATTCAGTAAGCAAAGGTGTCACGACCCGGGTCTGATTAGCTTATAAGGGTCTGATGAGCTAACTGTCCAATAACTCCATTTTGGTCCTTGCAACCACGGACCAAAATGCTTAAGCGGGAGGTTACGTAGTACACTCGTCAGACCCTTATAAGCTAATCACGCATATTCCCCACTTCCGATGTGGGACTAATGGGATGTTACATTATCCCCAACTCAATTAGCTTGACGTCCTCGTCAAGGCCAGACATAACCCAGATCGAACCCTAGCATAGTGCATGTGAGGTTTAACTCAGTGGTGGCTCCACGCCGTGATGAGTTCTCTGACTCCATCCACGGGTAGCCCTTTCCTACTCGAGCCCTCTCACCCTACCCAAATGCTAGGTCGGCTCTGATACCAAATGTCACGACCCGGGTCTGATGAGCTAACTGTCCAATAACTCCATTTTGGTCCGCGGTTGCAAGAACTGAGAAGGCAGAGAAGGCAGCTGCGTGGATGATCTGGGAAAGAAAAGAAAGAAGAAGAAGAAGAAGAAGAGGAAGAAGAAATTGGGGCTTTTAAGTTTTCTTGCTCAATCTTCTCAATTGGGGGTCAAAAATTCTCAAAGGCAAGTGTTCTAACCCCATCCTACAGAATTTTTAGTCTCTGTTTTTATGTTGAATCAAAATAAATTGAAGAATTTCTATTTAGAAACTGATATGTCTCTCTTTGGACATAGAACCATGGATTTTGAAGTCTTTTTCGGTAAACTGACCCCTATACACTGTTTCAGCTATAAGTTTTAGTACAAAATGTGAATTCGGGCAGGAACTATTTTGTTTGGAAATTAGCCTCTTATATCTTTCTGTTGACACTGATTTTGTAGATTTTGGACACCGAATACTTACCCAAACATCTGATTCAATTGAGCCTATAGACGCTGTAAAACAGGGTTCAAGATTTCTGACCTGTCGATACTAAAATGCCTATAACTCCCTGTTGAAAATTCTGAATTGTACCAAACTGATTTTAATTGAAACTAGACTTGAAAATATTTCTTTTGACTTATAGTTTGAAAATTTTGGATTTCAATTGCCTGCCCTATTGTCTGTTGAATCCGACCCTATAAATTCTGCAGACCAGTGATTGTGTTTTTGACCTTGTGTTACCAAATCAAAGGTAACTCCGCGTTGGGAACCCTGTTTCGTATGAAATTTGTTCCATCAGAATATAGATTGATATATGGTTCGATCATAGTTTTCTTATGGGTATTGGAGCATAATTGATATTCTGAAGTATTTGTTTGATGTGCCACTGGAATTCTGTCCGAAATCGAGCTTTGGTCGATTTTGCATATTCTGCTCCGTTCCTTTGGATATTTGAATTCGTTTAACCTTCTTATTGGATTTGAGCTAAATATGATTGCTTGGAAATTCCTGTACACTCCTGTTTTTATTTCATTCCAAATATGAATACATTTGTGAGAGATTTGTTCTTTGTTTTCATTATTATCTCGAAAAGGCACATGCACGCGTTCGTTGTTCAGCGTGTGCTTCGATATATGCTACTTATTGTTAAAACTGCCCTCTTGTACTCTGGTGTGTGGGATTGTCTGGACCTTTGCCAGAAATGGTAAAGGATATCGCTTAATACCCGCTCTGTGGGGTCCCTCTGTGGGATGCTTATTACCCGCTCTGTGGGGTCCCGCTCCGTGGGATATTTCGGACCTTTGCCGAAATGGTAAAGGGTATGTGCTTAGAGCCTGCGATGCTCTGCCGCCCCCTCGACTTCACCTAGGCGTGGGTGGAGGGATCTCCCAGACGTGGGGAGACTTTTGTTAGGTGGTCATTCAGAAATGGATGAATCACATTCGATTTGAGATCCCACCACACCTTCTATATGCTTGATATGACATCCGAGTTTTGGTGAGTTGTTTCTGTTCATGCTCTCGGATAAGAATGATATGATTGCAACGTCAAGGACGACGTTTGAGCTTCATGCGATATTTGTTTTGATATGCTCTGAAATGCTTCATTCATTCGATGATTTTGCTTGAAATGTTCCATATGCCGTTGATATGTTTCGGAACATTTTATATGCCATTGATAAGCTCCGATATGTTACCTTTGTTATTGATATGCTCCAATTACTCTATGCCCCAATCTGTCAGGAACCAAATATGTAAGATTGAAAGGACAATTGTGTTTCTGCTCTTAATGATATTATGTCTACGAAATCGTATATTCTGCCTTGTATTTTGGAATTGTATCTCTTTGGAAGTTGTACTATTTTGATATGGATATGTTAGTCACTTGTCGAGCTCTTTATGCTCACCCCCGTTTGTTGATAAATTTTTGGGATAGCATATTGCTTGCTTAAATGTTAAGATTTCAAGAGGGTGGAAAGTTTAGAAGATTTTTGGGCAGATCTTTGTTAGCATGTGTGTATTTGTTGTATAAGATACTCTGCATCTTATGAAATGTGACGATGAATCTAAACTGTGGATTTTGTATAAGATAAAGGATCCCTCATGTATAGGATTTTGGTATGTTAAGTTATATTCGTGTAATGATATGATCTTATGGTAATCGTTGGTTTGGTGACTGCATAGACTTCCCCATTTGTGAATTTATATTGTGGTTATTATTTTGATGAGTTGAGTTCTGATTGTATGAATTATCGAGTGATGTGTGGTATGTTTATGAATTGCACAGGGTTATGAATTTGTAGACTATAGAGGTGAAATTTTGATCTGAATGTTTTCTTAGTGACCTCAAATGTGTGCTTGGATCCTGGGTTAGTTATGATGAAGATTTTAAATATTGTCGATATTTTTGAGGGGCGTGACAGAGGTGGTATAAATTGGTAGGGTGAGAGGGCTCGAGTAGGAAAGGGCTACCCGTGGATGGAGTCAGAGAACTCATCACGGCGTGGAGCCACCACTGAGTTAAACCTCACATGCACTATGCTAGGGTTCGATATGGGTTATGTCTGGCCTTGACGAGGACGTCAAGCTAATTGAGTTGGGGATAATGTAACATCCCGTTAGTCCCACATCGGAAGTGGGGAATATGCGTGATTAGCTTATAAGGGTCTGACGAGTGTACTACGTTACCTCCCGCTTAAGCATTTTGGTCCGTGGTTGCAAGGACCAAAATGGAGTTATTGGACAGTTAGCTCATCAGACCCGGGTCGTGACAGCATCGCCCAGCCAGAACTCGGAGACCGAGCTTTGGGCGGTGCCACCGTCGACCCAGGCGGTGCCACCTCTGGCCAAGTGATCTGGGTCCCAATGGGTTAATCCATTCGACCCAATTAGGTTCTTTCAAGGGCCCAATTGCCCCTAGATTAAGTTAATGGGATCACCTCCCAATTCTAACTTAATCATCGTGCTAACTACGACAATTCTTAAGACTTTTACTACAGCTTGCTCCGGTGCATCAATCGCTTCTTCCAGCGTGCTTCCGGTGAACTTCCGGCGAACATCCGATGGTCCTCCGACGATGCTCCTACGGACTTCCGGCAAACTCCTGGACTTGCGACGATCCACTTGGCGAGTTCTGACGAGCTTCTTTTGGCAAGCTCCTAGACTTCTCGGATTTGTTCCCGCAGAACCTCCGACGACCGTCCGGACTTCCATCAAGCTCTCGAACTCCCAACGTGATCATGGTCCTGACTCCGACGCAACTCCTACTGCATGTCTTACTTTCATCGTAGTTAATCCTGCACACTTATCTCAACATATGGATTAGATAATAAATGACAATTGACGTAATCATCAAAATTCAAGATTCAACACAGTTATGTGATCAACTTGTCACAATGTACAACCCTAGATGGTTATGTTGCAGAGCATGTATGGTTAGGGAAAGATATTTCCTATAGGCATTTGAAAGTGTTTGGTTGTCGGGCATTTGCACATGTTCTAGACAATGAGAGGTCAAAGTTGGATCATAAGACTAAAGAATGTATTTTTCTTGGCTACTCATATGATTATTTTGGTTATAGGCTTTGGGATCCAGAAAAGCAAAAAGTATTTAGAAGCAGAGATGTAGTCTTCTTTGAGGATCAAACCTTTGAGGATTTGAAGAAGAAGGCACCAGCCAATACTTATGCACAAGGATTAGCAGATTGTGACCTATTTACTCCTCCAATATATCAAGGTGATGGGGGAGATGTGCAGGAAGATGGTGTAGAGCCTGATGTTGATCTACCTGCAGGACATGTTAAGCAAGAAGAAGTTAGAGAGCAACTTCCCATAGAACCTCAATTGAGAAGATCTTCTAGACAATGTCAACCTTTTAGAAGATACTCTACAAATGAGTATGTGATGCTTACTGATATAGGTAAACTAGAGAGTTACCAGGAAGCAGTTGAAAGTGAGCAGAAAGAGAAGTGGTTAGTTACTATGCAGGAAGAGATGGATGCTCTTCAAAAGAGCCACACTTATGATTTGGTACTACTACCAAATGGAATGAAGGCCTTGAAGAATAAGTGGGTTTTTAGGTTGAAGACTCGAGAATATTGTTCTCAACCAAAGTACAAAGCTAGATTGGTTATGAAAGGCTTTGGTCAAAAGAAAGTTATTGACTTTGAAGAGAATTTTTCTCTTGTTGTTAAAATGTCTTCTATTCATGTTGCTCTTGGTATTGCTGCAGCCAGGACTTGGAGGTTAAGCAGTTAGATGTGAAGACAACTTTCCTTCATGGTGATTTGGAGGAAATTTATATAGAGCAACTAGAAGGCTTCAAAGTCAAAGGTAAAGAGAACTTTGTCTACAAGTTGAGAAAGAGCTTGTATGGGCTAAAGCAAGCTCCAAGACAATGGTACAGAAAGTTTGATTCATTTATGATAGAAAATGGATACAAAAGAATGACTTCAGATCATTGTATGTACATCAAATGGTTTGGTGAGAATTTTATTATTCTCTTACTTTATGTTGATGACATGCTTATTCTTGGGAAAGATATATCTACAATTGACAGGTTGAAGAAGGAACTAAGTAAGTCTTTTACAATAAAGGACATGGGGCCAGCAAAGCAAATGCTGGGCATGCAGATTTCCCATGACAAAAAAACCAAGAAGATTTGGTTGTCATAGGAGAAATACATCGAGAAGTTATTGGAAAGATTTAGTATGAGCAATGCAAAACCAGATTGTTCTCCACTTATAGGTCACTTCAAGTTGTGCTCAGAACAGAGTCTGTCATGTGATGAGGAGAAGGAGAAATGCAAAAGGTTCCTGATGCTTCAATAGTTCAAAGTTTAATGTATGAGGTCGTACATCGCATATGCAGTAGGTGTTACTTGCAGATTTCTTGCAAATCTAGACAAAGAGCATTGGGCAATAGTGAAGTAGATTTTTAGATATCTTAGAGGGAGCTATAAGGTTTGTTTAAGCTTTGGAGGTGGACCACTTGTGTTGATAGGTTACACAGATGCAAATATGGCAAGAGATATAGTTACGAGAAAGTCCATATCAGGTTATGTACTTACTTTTGTATGGGGAGCTGTGTCATTAGCAATTTAGATTATAAAAGTGTATTACTCTCTCCATCATAGAGGTAGAATATATTGCTACTATAGAGGTTTACAAAAAAATGTTATGGATGAAAGAATTCTTAAAAGAATTGGGGTTGAAACAGAAAAACTATGTAGTGCATTATGATAGTCAAAGTGCCATCCATTTGTGTAATAACCTAATATTTCATTCCAAGTCAAAGCATATAGATGTCAGATATCATTGGATTCGAAATGTATTTGAAGAGAAGCAGTTGCAATTTCAGAAAATTCACATAGATGACAATGGAGCAGATATGTTGACAAAGATTTTACCAACAGAAAGATAAGAGATATGCCGACAGCTGGTCGGCATGGCTTCACACTGAGTCATGGGATATCCTCCCCTATAGGTTGAAGGGGGAGGTTGTTGGGCTAATAGCCAATGGTTCAGCCCCCACCTCCTCTCTTAACCTAACCCTAATTCATATTGGGGGGTGTGTGGTGGCTACAAAAAGAGACAGAAAATCTATAGCAACGTGGTGAATACTGCAGCCACGTGATTCCAAAGAAAAGGAGGAGAACAAGGCAGAAAAACAAGACAAAGAATAGGAAGAAGACAAGGATAACATAGTGAGATTGTTCTCAATCATCCAGTAGTGTTTTCAACTTAGGTTAGATCATATCTATAGTAGATTCTTACTATGATTACTTGGGGAGAATTATGGATGATTTAGAATTTTGTGCACAGTGACGTGATCTTTGTATCCCAATTATTCTCTTGTGATTATTGCTAGGGCTTTGGGCAAGAGATTGAGATTTGTATATTCATTATTCTTATAGTAGATTATCTCTAGTTTGCCCTATGGTTTTTACCCTTCACATTGGAAGGGTTTTCCACGTATATCTTGGTGTTCTATTTGATTGTGATTTCATTTAATTCTACTGCGTGTTATGGCCTGCTAGTATTTATTCATATATAAAAGTTATTTATCTTTATATCCCATCATCAACAACCTCCCTCTTTTTTATAATGACAACTAATTAATGACGGAGTTAAACTGAACTCCCCCTATCAATATGTCATATTGATAGAACTTTTGAATTCATAGAATTATAAGTATTTCACCATTGCATGCATCATGAATATTGAAAGAACTAATTAATCATATCATTGCATGCAACATAAAATCATGCATAATCAAAATATCCAAATACATCATCCCATGTATGATTATTATCATAACTTATACATCATCATCATATCTTCTCTCTATTTGTCATCAACAAAAAGGAGAAGTATAACTAACAATTTTGAATTTATGCAAGCTAGTAAGATAGTAAGTTTTGCATCTTTCTAGAACATGTTTTGCATCATTTTAGAACATGCAATGTAGCAAGTTTTAGAGATGTGTAAGTTTAGCATGCTTGCTTTTCTTTGGGATAAGCAAGCTAGCAAGTTTTGCCCTACTGATTGAACCTCTTGAAGACATAGAGGAGAAGGTCTAGAAGCATGAGGAAGAGGTCGCAAATAAAAAACAATAGCCGGTTGATATTACGATGCATGCCCTTACTGGTTACGCAAACCCGTAAATGATGAAAGTGGGAAGACTTCTGAAGCAACAACCTATCACCATTCTTATTGACACCAGGAGCACTAATAATTTTATGAACAGCAAGTTTCCTGTTCGGATGGCCTTACCTATTGAGAATTGCAACAGGTTTGACATTAAGGTCACCGATGGACGAATTTTGAAGTGTGATCATAGGTGCCTGCGGGTGAAACTGTTGTTGTAGGATAAAGAGATAATTGCATATTTCTTCCTCCTCCCTCTTGATGATTTTGAGGTCATGCTTGGAATCGAATGTCTGACAATATTATGTGATGTTTCTTGAAATTTTATGAAACTAATTATGAAATTTTATAATAAGGGAAAATAAGTGATACTGCATGAGAAACGTAGGGGCAACATAACGATGATTTGCACACAAAGAATGGAGAAGGTTTTGCACAAAGAATGCATCAGCATTTTGGTATAACTTGAGAAGCAAACTAAGGGAGAGCTAACATGATTTGAAGATCCAAATCTACTTCCTTTTGTAACATCCCATTAGTCCCACATCGGAAGTGGGGAATATGCGTTATTAGCTTATAAGGGTCTGACGAGTGTACTACGTTACCTCCCGCTTAAGCATTTTGGTCCGTGGTTGCAAGGACCAAAATGGAGTTATTGGACAGTTAGCTCATCAGACCCGGGTCGTGACATTTGGTATCAGAGCCGACCTAGCATTTGGGTAGGGTGAGAGGGCTCGAGTAGGAAAGGGCTACCAGTGGATGGAGTCAGAGAACTCATCACGGCGTGGAGCCACCACTGAGTTAAACCTCACATGCACTATGCTAGGGTTCGATCTGGGTTATGTCTGGCCTTGACGAGGACGTCAAGCTAATTGAGTTGGGGATAATGTAACATCCCATTAGTCCCACATCGGAAGTGGGGAATATGCGTGATTAGCTTATAAAGTCGATGAGTGTACTACGTTACTTTAAAGCTTAAGCATTTTGGTCCGTGGTTGCAAGGACCAAAATGGAGTTATTGGACAGTTAGCTCATCGGACGGTCGTGACATTTGGTATCGAGCCGACCTAGCATTTGGGTAGGGTGAGAGGGCTCAGTAGGAAAAGGGCTACCCGTGGATGGAGTCGAGAGAACTCATCGCGGCGTGGAGCCACCACCGAAGTTAAACCTCACATGCACTATGCTAGGGTTCGATCTGGGTTATGTCTGGCCTTGACGAGGACGTCAAGCTAATTGAGTTGGGGATAATGTAACATCCCATTAGTCCCACATCAGAAGTGGGAATGTGTATGATTAGCTTATAAGGGCCTGATGAGTGTACTATGTTACCTCCCGCTTAAGCATTTTGGTCCGTGATTGCAAGGACAAGGACCAAAATGGAGTTATTGGACAGTTAGCTCATCAGACCCGGGTCGTGATAGATGCGACCGCCTCTGACAACGGTGCAACCGCCTGAGCTCGGTCTCCGAGCTCTAGTTGGGCGGTGCAACAACCCTAGTCAAGCGGTGGCACCGCTTGAGCTCGGTCTCCGAGCTTTGCCAAGTGGTGCAACCACCCCTAACAAGCGGTGGCACCGCCCAAAGGCTCAGTCTTCGAGCTCTGCTAGGCGGTGCAACTGTAACATCCCCCATTTTTGAAAATTTAGTAAAAGGTTTGTTTGTAAAAATAAGGATTATTTAATGATTATTTTATATTAAATGATATTATATTAAAAGTTTATGGCTAGGGACCTAAGAGTAAATATTAGAAGTTTGATATAATTTATGAAAAATTCAGATTTAAGTTAAAATAAAAAATAAAAAATAAAAATAGTGGACATGTGTTACTAGCTAACCTAAGGTTGGTGTCACTTATCCTTGCTCTAAAGATGACACCTAGTCCCTTTCATGCATGCATGACACCTTACAACTTTTGCATTAGCCAAAACCCAAATAATTAGATGAAAGGTTAAAGAAAACAAACCTGAAGAGTTGCAGCCAACGTGAGTTTGAGAAAAGGGAAAGGGGAGAAGAAGAAGAAGAAGAAGAAGAAGAAGAAGAGCTTGAGGTTTTTCATCAATTTTCCTACATTTGGAATTCAAATAATTTTATGGCAAGTGTTCTAACCCCATCCCACAGTAACCTTAATCTCTGTTTCCATTTTTATTCTGCAAAATTTGAAAGATTTCAACTGAGAACCAAACCTTCTTTCGTTTTGATATAAAGATATGAATCTGTAATTATTCGGTAATCTGACCTCTATGCAATATTTCGGTCATAACATTTTGTAGTAAACTCTGATTTAGACAAAACCTATTCCATTTGAAAGTAGACAAAAATATCTTTATTTTGACACTAATATCGAATGATTTGGAGTTTAAATGCCTACTAAGACTTCTATTTAAATTAACCCTACAGATTCTGCAAACCAGGGACTGAAATTTCTGACCTCTTGTTGCTTAACTGCTTATAACTTTCTGATGTGAACTCAGATTTATTCAAAGTATGATTTATTCGAAGCTAGACATAAAATTATTTCTGTATATATTGATTTGAAATTTTTGGAGTACAATTGCTAACTGAAACATCTGCTTTCATAGACCCCATGGATTCAGTAAAACAGAGCTAATATTTTCAGACCTTTCGCTACGAAATTATCTGTAACTCCTTGTTGTAAATTCTAATTCTTGTAAAACTTAATTTGCCTAAAACTAGATTGAGAAAGCTTTCTAATGACATATATTTTGTATAAATTGGAGCATAATTGGTGATCCAAATAGTTCATAAAATGTTCCTATCAAATTCTGCCAGAATCAAGCTTTGGTTGATTTCGGCTTTCCTTGTTTCTTCTATTTGGAAATCGATTTCGGCAAAAACTCTTACTTCAGTTAAGCTTTATATTATTACCTTAAATTCCTGTATACTTTTGTCCTTTATTTGTTTGCACATCTGCAGCTATCATCTAAAGTTCATGTTTGCATCGTAATGATTCGGCACATGCATCCCATTGTTCCGCATTTGCTTTCGATATGTGCCTCTTCCAGTTTCATTTGTTTGGACATTGAATTCATCTAACTTTCTTCTTTCAATTGAGCTATATGTGATTTCTTGAAATCCTTGTATGCTCTTGCTTTTGTTTCCTTTCAAATCTAAATACATTTGTGAAAGATTATGTTTGTATCGTATTGACTTGAAAGGCATATGCACATTTCGTTGTTCCGCATGTGCTTCCGATATGTCCCAATTTATTATTCATAATACCCTTTTGTACTCTGGTGTTTGTGGGATTATTTCGACCTTTGCCAGAAATGGTAAAGGGTATGTGCTTAGAGCCCGCGATGCTCTATATTATGTTTGGTGGTCATTCAGAAATGGATGGACCATATTATGTTTGGAATCCCACTTCACCTTCTATCTATTTCATATGAAGTTTAGAGCCGACCTAGCACTTGGGCAGGGTGAGAGGGCTCGAGTAGGAAAGGGCTACCCGAGAATGGAGTCGAGAACTCATCACGGCGTGGAGCCACCATTGAGTTAAACCTTACATGCACTATGCTAGGGTACGACGTCTGAGCTTCTGTTTCGTATTTTGTATTGATATGTTCCAAAATATTTCCAATACCATTTATATACTTCAAAATGCTTCATATACCATTGATATATTTTAGAAATGTTATAAGTCTTTGTTATACCTTGAAAACTACCATATGTCATTGATATGCTCCTTATGCCAATGATATGCTCCAATTACCTTTCCTCGATTGTATGAACAAAACGTGCTTCGAACGATACGACATTGTAATTCTGCATTCAAACAAAACATGGTACTGTTTCATCTTGTATCTCTGCTTTGTATTTTGATACCTTATTTGGTTGAAACTTGTCCTCTTTGCTTTGGATATGTTATTCGTTTGCTGAGCTTTATATGCTCACCCCGTTGATATATAAATTTTTCAGGATAGCTTATCGCTCGCTAAAATATGTAGTTTGGGTTGAGGCAATGGGAAGCTAGAAGATTTTGGGGCAAATCTTTCGTACTTGATATGTTGATGTTATATAAGTTCCTTTTGTGTGTATCAATGACAAATCTAGATTGATGTATCTTGTAAATATTTGAAAAGTTCCTCTTACGTTACGATTTTGGAAATGTTAAGTTTAAACTGTGTACTGATATAAACATGTAGTACATGTTCGTTTTGTGATTGCATTAATTGCTGTGCTTATGGATTTATGATATAGTTATGATTTAGTTAAGTTGCTTTTGGATTTTAAAGAATCATCTAGTGACATGATGTATGATTATAAACTGCACAAGTTTTGTGAATTGTGGATTATAGAGGTGAATGGCTTGAATATTTTTCTTAGTGACCTCAAATGTATGATTAGATCCTGGATTGTTTGTTGAATTATAATTTTATCAATCTTGAGTTAGGTTCACACCTCCTGAATGAAAAATTAAATTCAGTGGGGGTGGCATGACAGCAACCGCCCCAGTCAAGCGGTGCAACCGCCAAACCCCGGAATTCCGGGAATTGACAGTTTTGAGCTCGGAATTCAAATTGGTTTGGGGCCTATAAATACCCCACTCTTTCAGCAATGAAAGAGAAACGAAAACCACCAAAATCCTGATCTTACTCTGAGATTTTTGAGCTCAAAAGTGTTGTAATAAGCTAAAGGTTCTTCTCCCTCTTTTCTTCCAAGTTCAGATCTTTCAAGAGAGGAGAGAAAAGTTTGTAAGGGTTGTCTCCTAAGCCCGTCAAAAGGAGTGAATCTGTAAAAGGGTGGTTGGCCTTCGCCTATTGAAGGAAGGCCTCTAGTGGACGTCGGCGACCTCATCGGTGGAGGAAGCCAGAAGTGGATGTAGGTCAAGATTGACCGAACCACTCTAAATTGCGTTGTTCTCTGGTTTGCTTTTACTTTGAGCTTGTTATCTTTACTGCAAACCTCCTTTATAGCTTACTGCATTCTATGATTTTACGATTACGTTTCCAAGCTCAATATTTTCTGAATCGTGTTTAGACGTAAATTGCTTTTCTCGTATGAACATCGTATTTCAGTTTGCGCTTATATTCTGATTTCTATCATAACAGTAAACTGCCTTAACATATTCGTTTTAACTATTTCCTGCCTAATCATAAGTTAAAGTGATTTACAAATCGTTTTTTACTGAAATCGCTTTTCTCGTACGAATATCGTATTTCAGTTTGCGCTTATATTCTTATTTCCATCACAACTGGAAACTGCCTTAACAGATTTATTTTAATTGCTTCTTGCCTAATCTTAAGTTAAAGAAATTTACGAATCGACTTTTCTAATGAAATCGGCTTTGTCGTACGAACGCGTTTTTAAACGTTGAAAGCTTTCCGCTGCACTAATTCCCCCCTCTTAGTGCTCTTGATCCTAACAATTGGTATCAGAGCGGGGTTTACTCTCAAACAGATTAAAACCCAAGAGAGATGGCATATGCCGGAAACCAAGAGGGCCATTCTATTACACGTCCACCGATGTTCAATGGGACGGACTACACCTATTGGAAGACCCGAATGAGAATCTTCCTTATTTCAATGGATTTTGAACTTTGGAATCTTGTCGAAAATGGATTTTCGAAATCTTCTCTTCCAATGATCGATTGGAATGAATTGGAGAAGAAGACTTTCGCTCGTAATGCAAAGGCTATGAATGCCTTATTTTGTGCGTTTGATAAAAATGAGTTTAATCGTGTTTTGGTTTGTGAAACTGCGTTTGATATTTGGTATGCACTCGAAGTGACTTACGAAGGCACAAGTAGAGTGAAGGAGTCAAAAATCAATCTTTTGATACACTCTTTTGAACTTTTCTGAATGAAACCGAGCGAGACTATTGGGGACATGTTCACCTGTTTCACGAATGTCGTCAATGGTCTAAAAGGACTCGACAAAAGTTTTTTGGATTTTGAGCTTGTAAATAAGATTCTAAGATCCCTTTCTAAGAGTTGGGACCCTAAAGTCACTACTATTCAAGAGGCTAAAGATTTAAGCAACTTCCCTCTTGAAGAACTAATCGGGTCATTAATGACTTATGAAATGACATGCAAGGCTCATGAAGAGCAAGAAGACATCCTTCCAAAGAACAGGAAGGATATGGAACTTAGAACTTTAGATGACCACTTGAGAGAAAACTAAGTGATGAGGACTATGACGATGACTTGGCACTTCTAACAAGAAAATTCAAAAAATTTATTAAGAGAAACAAATTTAAAAATGACACAAAAAATAAACTTGAACCCAAAAAGGACCATGTTATTTGCTATGAGTGCAAAAAGCCGGGACACTATAAGAGTGATTGTCCCCAAGCCATGAAAAGAACATCAAAGAAGAAGGTGCTCAAAGCAACATGGGATGATCCGAGCGCATCCGAAGAAGAGGAGTCCAACACCGAGTGCTCATTACGCCTTAATGGCCATCGGAGAGGAGGTAACAAATTTAATTAATGCAGATTTATCATTTGATGAATTATTAAATGCCTTCCATGATTTATTTGATGAATGCAAGATTATTAGTAGAAAATACAAATTACTAAAAAAGAAGCATGATAGTCTTAATTGTGATTTTGATAAGTTAAAGACTGAATATCATGATAGTTTAGGCTCTTGTATCAAATGTCATGATCTAGAAACTATCCAAAAGCAAAACTTGCTACTATGAACACCTTGAAGAAATTTGAGGTTGGTAGCAAGTCTTTGAACATGATCCTTACAAACAAGGGTCAAGTTCCCAAATGAAGTGGAATTGGATTTGTGAGAAATTCTCACCAAAATCCAACCACCTTCATAAAAGGCTCCATCCTACATGTTCAACACCAAATCAAATGCAACTTTTGTTGCAAGCATGGACACAAAATGCATTATTGTCCATTCAAGAAAATTAGTCCGAACAAATTAATTTGGGTTCCTAAAGGAACCATGATAAACTCTATGCAACATGACAAACAATGTAGATCAACTTTTGAGGCACCCAAAAGTAAATGGGTACCTAAAAATTATGCTGTCTTGTAGAAACGTAAACCATCCTAAGCTGGGAGCAAGAAATAATATCCTGCTTTTTGGATTCTCCATATTCATAACTCGAGATCCAAAAAGAATACGTGATGTTCCCTAAGCGTAAATGAAAAGAAGATTAGAAAACTAAAATTATAAAAGCAATACAAACCTATTTTATCCCTCAGAATTGGAAACCCATATGTACCTTCACATATCCTCTGGATTTCCGATCCCATCAAACTGAAAAGTTAGTTACTTTTTAAATTCAACTATATCATGAACTTACGTTGTGTAAGCAAAGTTTGTCATGAACTTGCAAAGCTTACCAACGTGGACAAACTATCACAAACATGAATACGACATTTGAAGAAGAATATGCGCGTCACTAGATCTATCTTGATCGTGCAAATGTCTCATCTTAAAATGAAAATTCTTACGTAGTTACGGAAGTAAAGTTGACTGCTCTATAAATAAAAACTCTTCTCAAGAAAGAAACATTCAAAATAGACCACACAACAATCAAAACTAGTGCTCACTGCCTATAGGCGGTGGCACCGCTCTAGCTGGCGGTAGCATCGCCAGCTATCACAGGTTGCAAGCGGTTGCACCGCCCCAGCCAGCGGTGCAACCGCCCGCAATCTTGCCCCCTTATTAAACCGAGCTAGGGTCGACGGTGGAACCGACCCCAACTTACTCCCTTCCCCTCTTCTCTCTTCCAAAGCCTCTCCACTTCCATTTCTCCCATCTTAGCATCCCAAATCCTCCCTATTTCGAAGCAAAAGATCAACAATCTGTCCTTCTCTTGAAGATCTCACTCAAGGTATTCTCTAAGAGCCCTCTAAATTCTGTTTTTGATTCATTTACACTTGCTGATTACTATCCTCTCAAATAACAGTAGTTATGGGCTCTAGAAGATCCTTAAGGGACAAAGGAAAAAGGAGATTAGTGGAAGACTTTGATCTTACCCTCTTTGATTCAAAGTATCATGCTGAAAATTTTTTCTCCTTTGAATTTAGAAGTGTCAATAATGGAAAATATGTAGATTTAGATGAACTAAGAGACTTAGAGACAATCCAATGGTTTGCGAACCTAGATCTACTCCCTATTTTATAAATTAGTGAACCCATCTATCCAAGACTTGTTAGATTGTTTTACAACAATTTACAAGTAGATGAAGAAGAAAGAATGTCCACCTATCTCTTAGGACAACACATCTCCATTACGGATAAATTCATTTGTGACATGATAGGCATTCCCATAAAAAATAAAGGACTTTATTTTAGAGGATCATGGGACAATGAAACAGTTGGGACAACATATGTTGAAGCCTTAGGAACAATTTTCGGTAATCCCAACTTAGTGATAGTTCCTAAAAGCTGTGAACACCTACTACCACTAAACACTAAAGTACTTCATCATATCCTAACTAGCATCATTCTCCCTAAACAATATCATCATGATGAAGTAAGTCAATTGAAATTTGAAACCACGTATTGGATCATGAAAGGACATAACATCTGCTTTGGATACCTCATTCAACAAAACATGATAGAACTATCTAAGAGAGACATGATGCTTCCATATGGAGGTATAATCACTAGAATCCTTAAAGCCTACGATATCCAAATCCCACTCGACGAAGAAGTGATGAAAGTGGATAGGTTTAGCATAATAAACAAAAATCTACTTCATCGATTGAGATGTGTTTATAGAAATGATAATTGGGTTAGAATGCCTAGAAGAACCAATCACCCTCAACCTGAACCAGAACCTGAAACACTAGTCTTTAGAGGCACTCAATCTCCTCCGATCTGTCCCTTTGAGGAAACACATCCATTTGAGCAAGCTCATGCATCATCCATTGAAGACATTGGGATTCAGATGAACCGATTTGAACAAAGACAAGATCGGCTTGAGCACCGGCAAGATCAAATCCTATCTGAACTGCAGCAAATTCATCGACAATTTGACTCTTTATTTAGGCACCTTAATTTTTCACCTCTTGAATAAAGTCTGTATATGTGGACACAATAACCTCTTATTGTAAACTCTTTATTACTCACTTTGATCACAATGCATTATGGTTACTTGATGCAAGAATATGCAGGGTTACGTTGCTCAATCTCATTACTCTTTGTCAAATTTCATGTTAAATGTTTCTATAATACCAACTTTGAAAACCTTGTGTCTTGGTTTCCATGGTGAATGTGAAAGTAATATAGTTTTTAAATTGATGTATCATAATATTGATGTATTACCATGATGTTGATATATATCATGATGTTGATGTATTATCATAATGTTGATGTATTACCATAATGTTAATGCCATGACGATGTGTCCGAATGCATAAACTTGTTAAAATTTTTATTCGGACTTTATTGATTGAACTACATGACAAAAATAACATGTTGGAAAAATTTTCATAAACGATGAGCATGTCTTCATCATCTTGCATGAAAGTGTTAAATTAAATTTTCAGTTCTAATCGGATTTCATGAATACATTATTCTCTTTCGGACTTTGATTCACATCATTAATTTTTGACACATAGAATCATCTAGCAAATACATAGCTTTTAGACTTATCATGTGAAAAATATTGCCTTTGAGAAATAAATTTGGTGATTCTCTCTTATAAAAGGAAGATATTTTTTGCAAGGACTTAACTCACATAAATATCCTGATCCTTGTAAAGCATGCTATCAATTTAAACTACACTGATGGCTTTCCTCCTTCATGTAAGAAGAATAATAACAAATAAAAAGAAAGAAGTTTTCACTCTATGTAGATAATTTCCATGTCATGATCTTCTTGCGATGTTTGTATCCTATAAATGACATGAACCTACTTATGGCATCACATGTATATTCAAAAGATGTTTATATCGTTCTCCTTTTTGTTGATGACAAAGGGGGAGAAGTATATGAATTGATGCTATAAATGCCATATTATGTTGAAAGAAGCAGATATATGAAGTATATGAATTGATAAATATTATGTTGAAAGAAACAGACATATGATTATTGATTATTATGCCATGTTTGCTATGATTGCCATATTTGCATCATGTTAAGATATCAAGAACTTGTATTAATGCTATGTTGATATCTTACAAATATGATGAATTGCCATCATTACTATAATTCACATTTGAAATTTGAAAATGGATGTCGAGTCTTGACATCACACAAAGAGATACATCATGATGAGAATCATGATGGGAGTATTGATAAGGTTAAATGATTTTAACTTATCAATATGTCTCTTGAATTCAAAGGCTTTGAATTCAAGAATGACTTATCTCAATTATGGCATATAGATAGGGGGAGTTAAGGTTAACTCCGTTATCAATTGATTGTCATCATCAAAAAGGGGGAGATTGTTAAATCTCAGATTTTGATGATGACATCAATTGTCATTTGTTATCTAATCCATATGTTGAGATAAGTGTGCAGGATTAACTATGATGAAAGTAAGACATGTAGCAGGAGTTACGCCGGAGTCAGGACCATGATCACGTTGGGAGTTCGAGAGCTTGACGGAAGTCCGGACGGTCGTCGGAGGTTCTACGGGAACAAATCCGAGAAGTCAAAGAGCTTGCCAAAAGAAGCTCGTCAGAACTCACCAAGTGGATCGTTGCAAGTCCAGGAGTTTGTCGAAAGTCCATAGAAGCATCGTCGGAGGACCGTCGGATGTTCGCCGGAAGTTCACCGGAAGCTCGCCGGAAGAAGCGATTGACGCACCGGAGCAAGCTATAGTAAAAGTCTTAAGAATTGTTGTAGTTAGCATGATGATTAAGTTAGAATTGGGAGGTGAACCCAATAACTTAATCTAGGGGCAATTGGGCCCTTAAAAGAACCTAATTGGGCCAAATGGATCAACCCATTCAGACCCAGATCACTTGGCCAGAGGTGGCACCGCCCAGTCTCGGTCTCTGAGTTTTGGTTGGGCAGTGCAACCACCTCTGACAACGGTGCAACTGCCTGAGCTCGGTCTCCGAGCTTTGGCTGGGTGGTGCAACCACCCCAGTCAAGCGGTGCAACTGCCAAACCCCAAAATTCCGGGAATTGATAGTTTTGAGCTCGGAATTCAAATTGGTTTGGGGCCTATAAATATCCCACTCTTTCAGCAATGAAATAGCAACGAAAACCACCAAAATCTTGATCTTACTCTGAGATTTTTGAGCTCAAAAGTGTTGTAATAAGCTAAAGGTTCTTCTCCCTCTTTTCTTCCAAGTTCAGATCTTTCAAGAGAGGAGAGAAAAGTTTGTAAGGGTTGTCTCCTAAGCCCGTCAAAAGGAGTGAATATGTAAAAGGGTGGTTGGCCTTCGCATATTGAAGAAAAGCCTCTAGTGGACGTCGGCGACCTCATCGGTGGAGAAAGCCAGAAGTGGATGTAGGTCAAGATTGACCGAACCACTCTGAATCGCGCTGCTCTCTGGTTTGCTTTTACTTTGAGCTTGTTATCCTTACTGCAAACCTCATTTATAGCTTACTGCATTCTGTGATTTTACGATTGCGTTTCCAAGCTCAATATTTTTCGAATCGTGTTTAGATGTAAATCGCTTTTCTCGTACGAACATCATATTTCAGTTTGCGCTTACATTCTGATTTCTATCACAATAGCAAACTGCCTTAACAGATTCGTTTTAACTGTTTCCTGCCTAATCACAAGTTAAAGTGATTTATGAATCATTTTTTCTACTGAAATCGCTTTTCTCATACGAACATCGTATTTCAGTTTGCGCTTACATTCTGATTTTCATCACAACTGCAAACTGCCTTAACAGATTTATTTTAACTGCTTCTTGCCTAATCTTAAGTTAAAGAAATTTACGAATCGACTTTTCTACTGAAATCAGCTTTGTCGTACGAATGCGTTTTTAAACGTTGAAAGCTTTCTACTGCACTAATTCACCCCCCCCCTCTTAGTGCTCTTGATCCTAACAAACTGTAGTTCTCAAAGCCTCATCCCAAAACCTTTTGGGTAGCTTAGCTTATGAAAGCATATATATGATCTTTTCCTTGATGGTGTGGTTCATCCTCTCTGCAATTGTATTATGCTGAGGTGTAACAAGAACTATCATCTCATGTTGGATCCCATATGACCTGTAATAATCATTAAATAATCTTGTGAACTCACCACCATTATCTGATCTTATGCATTTCAATTGCCTTTCTGTCTCCCTTTCAACCTTGGTTTGGAAACTCTTTGAAGACATTAATCATCTGATCTTTGGTCTTCAAAGCATAGGCCCAAACTTTCCAAAAAAAATCATCTATAAAAGTGACAAAATAAAGTGCACCACTTATACCAAGAACATCAACAGATCCACTAGGATTTTTTATCCTCAAAGGACCACATACATTTGTGTAAACACGGTCTAAGACATATAATTTTCTAGACAAAGTAGGACTAGCAAATAAACCTCTATGTTGTTTACCAACTAAACAATTAATACAAGGGTTCAAATGTGTACCTCTTGTTAGGAACAGAGTCGACACTAAGAGTGGGGGGGTGAATTAGTGCAGCGGTAAATTATGTCGGTTTCATAAAACTCTTTCGTATGTTAAAAACTAAACTCAGAAAGATAGCTTAAAATCTTGTTCGTATATGAAGTGAATGTAGTAGGCAAGTAAAGATTCAGTTTGCAGTAATGTAAATTGCTCAAATATAGAAATGCAAACCAGAGAAGAACACGCCAATTTTATAGTGGTTTGGTCGTCGTGACCTACATCCACTCCATCGATTCCTCTTCCATCGAGGCCACCGACATCCATTATCAATCTTCCTTTATAGGCAAAGATTAACCTCCTTCTTATAGCTCTTTCTCCTTTTACCGGGTTTAGGAGATAACTGTTACACCCCCACTCACTCCTCTCTCAAACTATTCTAACACTTTGAATTTTGAGAGGAGTTTCACATAAGATTACAATAGAGTTTCTTTCATTTTTACTCTCAATACTTGTGTATGTTAACCAGGGATGAGAGGGGTATTTATAGGTTTCAAGTTAATTTAAACTTGGAGCCTAAAAACATCTCATCTCGGGTTTCCTGGTTCCGGACAGTACCACCGCTTATGTTGGGCAGTACCACTGCCTAATCTGGTGGTGCCACCACTTGACACAGTCTCAGAGACTGTGCCACGACGGAGTCACCTCTTGGGGCACTGTTTAGGCCTTTTCATTGGGTCCAACATAGTTCTTACATGGGCCCAACTAGCCCATAATTGGGTTGACCCAATTACGTGCTAACTATGAAATCTAAGACATACTTAAGCTAAACAAGTCTTTAAGTCTTGGTTTCTTCCGACGAGCTTCCGGCGACCTTCTGGCAAACTTTCGACGATCTCTCGGCAATATTCCAATGGACTCTCGGCAAGCTCCTGGACTTCATGACAATCTTCTTGGCGAATTTCGATGAGCTTCATTGGCAAGCTCCGAGACTTCTCGGTTGGTTCCGACAGAACTTCCGACGACCTCTTGAACTCCCAACAAAATTGCATTATTGACTCTGAAACTTCATTTTGCTTCATACCTTGCTATCGTAGTTAATCCTGCACATGTAAAACATACTTTGATCTAGACAATTAATACTAAGCATTAATCATGTTCTCCAGCATGTCATTGGTCCTTCGACGCTTCATCTGATTCTTCGGTGCATCGTCCTCTCTTGTGGCCTATTGTCCAATCGGCTAGTTGACTCTGCAACTCCGATATCCTTAGTGCAATATCCGCTCTTCTTGGCCCGATGCGTAAATCCATGGCCCAAAGCCTTATGTCGATACATCGACTGATCCTACGGCCTAACGTCCAATCTTCCTCCGACCCAACATGATTCTTCCTGCTTTAATTGTCTTATCCTGATCAAAGCATCATGCATCACTCAAAACACAGATCAAATCATAAATACTATCAATTGGTTTCATCATCAAAATACGAGATTCAACAATCTCTCCCTTTTTGATGATGACAACCAATTGATGATGGAGTTAACCTTAGCTCCCCCTATCAATATGTCATATTGATAAAACCTTGAATTCAAGCTGAATTCAAGTTATTGTAAATTTCATCATGAATATTTGCAACACGTCATCATGCATAACATGATCATACTCTCCCCCTATGTCATCAACAAAAAAGAGAATTTCTAACTATCAAGTGTTTGGACATAGAAGTTCAAATCATTGCATAATTAACATAATTTCTAGTTTTATCATTATGCAAGCTAGCAATAATTAAAGATGTACAAGTTTAGCATGTTTGCTTTTCTTGAGATAGCAACTTTTTGCTTCTCTTTAGATTACAAGCTAGCAATTTTTATAATATGCAAGTGTTACAACATACAGCTAGGATATTTGTTCATCTCCTTACAACATGCATAGTCACTAAATCATCATTTAATTTTGAAGATGTACAAGATAGTAAATTTTGTAAGTTTGCATTTTTGCTTCTTAAGATAGGCAAGATATCACTTTTGCTTCTCTTGAGATTACAAGATAGCATTTTCTTGCTTTTTCTTGACTTGAGCAAGCTAGCTAGCAAGCTAGCTATCTCCCCCTTTGTCATTATAAAAAGAAGTGAAAAATACAATTTTGTATCTCTTTTTCCCTTTACAATAATTTTCAAAGCATGACAAAGGTAAAGTATCAACCGTATTTCAATATGTTTATGCATCATTATGGTTTCAACTTGAAATATGCATAAATTTAAAATCTTACACTTCATTTTTTATGCATGATACTAAAAATAAATCAATCATCACTACAACTCATCATGCACATTATTAAAATGTAAAATTATCATTCATGATACAAATATTTATTTTCAAAATATTCATCATTATTTTGAGCATATCATACATGATACTAAGACATTCATAATACATCATTTTAGCAACAAATCATAGTATTCCAAATCATGTTGATATCTAAATGTCATTATATCCTATCATGCATGATCATAACTTCTCATTTGTATAATATCATGAGTATTGCATGATTTCATATCATCACATGAAAATTAACAATAAGAATTGATGATGAGATATACAAATCATGAAGACAAATTGTGAATAACAAGAGTCATATTATGATTCTTTTTTGATAACTCAAATAGCGAAAAGAACAAATTATAGTAAACAATTTTGATTTATAAAAATAATTCTCAAGTTATAATTCCAACAAATCAAGAGAAACTATGATTCATTTTAACAAATATCCTCTTAAATAAAATGACTAAAAGAATTTTTAGGAGATCATAAAATAAAATATATTCAAAAGAAATTATAAGTCATGAATTTCGAAAAAGATATTCTCTTTAGTAATTCGTAAAAGAAACTTAAGAGAAAAAGATTTCAATTCATGCATATAAAATCTTCATTTAAGCATAAGAAATCTCAAGTTACAAATCTCAAAAAATCAAGATAAAACTCATTCATATTCCAATCATCAAATCGAAATCATTTTCAAGAGATTCGAGAAAAAAAATAGATTCATCAATCTCTCTTTTTTAGATAAATGGTAAGAAGAAAGATAGGAGTTCAAAATTAAGATGATGATTCATAAAAAAAAGTCACTTCTACGAGATTCATAAAAATGATACAAATAGATTCATCAAAATCAATTTCATGGTTCATAAAATTCATAAATTGATTCATTATTTTAATTCCAATGATAATATATTTTTCTTTTTATATATTTAATTTCAAGTGATTGATTTCATATTAGCATACCTTTTTCATTTATGTAAAAATAAAAAAATATGCATTATTTTAAAACCAAAAAAGTCACTTTCATTATGGTAAAAATTGATAATCCATAAATCATAAGAATCATCATGCATAATTTAGAATGATAAACTCATTAAGCATGATTTCAAATCATTTTCAATCAAAATCATCATGACAAAAAAATTAACACATTAAACATAGGATTAATCATTATATTTAAATCTAATATTTAGTTGTATTTTCATCATTAAAATATCAAGCATGATTTCATAAGGCATTCAAAATCATTTTGTTTGTTTATCATGAAACATGCATTTGTCATTATCATTATCAAAGTTACTAGCATGATAAGCATGATTCCTAAATTTTTATATTTTCATTACATTATTAAACATGCAATTTTCAAGAAAAATAATTATTCTAAACTAAATTAAAAATAACTCATGAAAAGTATTATGTAATTTCAAAGTAAACTAAGGGCGTTTTGATTACCTCATCGTCGAAAGTCGTTAAGGCATAGTTTGCCACCTCGCCTTTGTTGATTTTCTCCTCGTCTTTGGATGAGCTTGATTCATCCCAAAGAGCTTCCTTTTTCTTGCGTTCATAGCAAGTAGTTGTGTTCTTTTTAAGTTTTTTTGTTCTTTAACTCTTGTTTCATGAACCTTTTAAATTTCATAATGAGGAGTTCATGTTTACCATCACTTGAGCTTATGCTCGAGTGGTCTTTAATTGTTCTTAGTCCGAAATCCTTCCTTTTCTTTGGAAGGTGGTTCTCAAGTTATTTACGTGCATTGCACGTCATTTTATAGGTCATCAGAGACCCGATAAGTTCTTCGATAAAAAAAGTATTTAAATTTTTTTATTCTTGTATAGCCATTATTTTCGAATCCCAATTCCGAGGATGCAATTTTTCAATCATAAAATCTTGTTAATGAGTTCAAAATTAGAAAAACATTTGCCAAGAGCTTTTAAACCATTGATAACATCCGTAAAATAGGAATACATGTCAACAATGGTTTCGCTAGGCTTCATTAAAAAAAGTTCAAAATCGTACAATAAAAGATTGACTTTAGACTCCTTAACTCTATTCGTGCCTTCGTGTGTGATTTCGAGAATATACCAAATATCGAAAGCCATTTCGCATAAAGAAACATGATTAAATTCTTTTTTATTTAAGGCAGCACAAAATATAACGTTCATAGCTCTAGCATTTAAGGAAAATGTCTTCTTCTCCAAATCATTCCAATGGTTCTTTTGAAAAGAAAACATTTCAAATCTATTTTCAATAATATTCCATAAATTTAAATCCAATGAAAGCAAGAAAACTCTCATTCGAGTTTTTCAATATACGTAGTCTATCCCATTGAACAAGGGAGGATGAATGAAAGAGTGACTCTCTTGAAAGCCGAAAAGAGCCATTTCTATTTGGGTGTTAAACCAAATATAAAAAATGAGGCTATGATATCAATTGTTAGGAACAGAGTTGGCCCTAAGGGGGGGATGGGGTGTGAATTAGTGCAGCGGTAAATTACGTCGGCTTCATAAAACTCTTTCGTACATTAAAAACAAAACTCGGAAAGATAGCTTGAAATCTTATTTGTATCTGAAGTGAATGTGGTAGGCAAGTAAAGATTCAGTTTGCAGTAATGTAAATTCCTCAAATATAGAAATGCAAAACGAAGAAGAACACGCCAATTTTATAGTGGTTCGGTCATTGTGACCTATATCCACTATACCGATTCCTCTTCCGTCGAGGCTACCGGCATCCACTATCGATCTTTATAGGAGAAGATCAACCTCCTTCTTACAGCTCTTTCTCCTTTTACCGGGTTTAGGAGATAACCCTTACACTCCCACTCACTTGTTAGGACTCTAGTTAGGAGAGTCCTAATTAAGAGGGGCATTCATATAAAATCTACCTAAATCGACCCTTATTAAAGAGGTGAAGAGGTAGGCTAGGGTTTGAAAGTTATTTCTTAAAGAAGAATTAGGAGTTATAAAGGAATAAGAGTCTTGAGTAGGAGTCCTATTAGGAGTCTTGAGTAGGAGTCTTAATTGAGTAGGAATCTTGAGTAGGAGTCCTATTAGGAGTTAGAGTTTAGAAACCCTATAAATAGCCATATATTCATCCTCTTTTGATAAGCAATAGATGAATCTTTTTTGTAGCCTTTGAGCAGCAACTTGGAGGGAGGAACCCCTATAGAGTTCCAAGGAGGCTGATCCCCTAAAGAGATCAACCCCAAGTTTAGAATCTGCAAGGGTTCTAACATATGGTATCAGAGCAACATGGCATCTCTCTGCCCTTCCACAGCCATCATCTCCACCACCGTAGATCATCCTTTGATCTCCTCATGAATTGTAATAGGTTCTAGTTTCCTACCTTACTACTACTATAATTTAGTTATCCTTATTTAAAAATAAAAAAAAATTATTCCTATATTGCTGCATAAACTTTTCGTCACAAAGTTTTCATCTCTATGACGAAAGATACATTACAGAATTCCAACCACATAGCACAGACTGTTTGATCTTGCTACTGCATTTTTTTATCCAAATTTTTACGAAATTTTTACGATAGCTTTGACACTTCCTAATAGTAGATTTCCCTTTAGTTTTATCAAAAAATTCTTAATATAAACCATTGATCTTTTACGTCTAATCTGCTATACTTAAAAATCTGCACTGTAAAATTTCAGCCACATAGCACTGTATGTTTGATCTTGTGTTAGGACTCTAGCTTGGAGAGTCCTAATTGAAAGGAATATTCATATAAAACTTATCTAAGCCGACCCTTATTAAAGAGGTGAAGAGGCCGGCTAGGGTTAGGAGATTGTTTCTTAGAGAAGAATTAGAAGTTGTAAAGGAATAGGAATCTTGAGTAGGAGTTATATTAGGAGTTGGTTAGAAGTAGGAGTCTTGGGTAGGAGTCCTATTAGGAGTTAGGGTTTAGAAGCCCTATAAATAGTCATGTATTCCTCCTCTTTTCATAAGCAATAGATGAATCTTTTCTGCAGCCTTTGAGTAGCAACTTGGCGGGTGAAACCCCTATAGAGTTCCAAGGAGGCCGATCCCCTAAAGAGATCAATCCCAAGTTTAGAATCTGCAAGGGTTCTAACACCTGGTATTAGAGTAGCATTCTTGGCATCTCGCTGCCCTTCCATAGCTATCCATCAGCCCTCCACAGTTGCCCAAAGCAATTCCCACAATTACTTAAAAGATCGTCACCAAATTCTACCGTCATCTCCACCATCGCATATCATCCTTTGATCTCCCCATGAATTACAATTGGTTCTGGTTTCCTACCTTACTACTACTGTAATTTAGTTATTCTTATTTAAAAAAAAAAAAAAAATTATCCCTATATTGCTACATAAACTTTTCATCGTAAAATTTTCATCTCTATGATGAAAGATACATTGCAGAATTCCAGCCGCATAGCATAGTCTGTTTGATCTTGCTACTGCATTTTTTTTATCCAAATATTTATGATTTTTTTTATAATAGCTTTGACACTTCCTAACAGCATATTTTCATTTAATTTTGTTAAAAAATTCTTAATATAAACTATTGATCTTTTACGTATAATCTGCTATACTTGAAAATCTGCACTGTAAAATTTCAGCAGCATAGCATTGTTTGTTTGATCTTGATACTATGTTTTTTCTGTCCAAATCTCTTCAATTTTTTTATGATAGCTTTGAAACTTCCTACCAGTAGATTTTCCTTTAGTTTCATCAAAAAATTCTCAATATAAACTACTGATATTTAATATCCAATCTGCTACACTTGAAAATTTGTGTTGCAGAAAATTTCAGCCGCATATTGTTGTCTTAACCCATCTATTTGCAATCTTTTTTTAATGAAATTTCTTATACACTTCATAGATCATCTTAGCTTCCATCTAAGATTGATCTATTGAGGAATTCATATCTAAAAACGATTTTGTGTTGCTATAAATTTTCATTGTAAGCTATAGAAATTTTTCGACGAGAATTCTGCTATCGTAACTTGCACCAATTTTCTTGCTATTACTACCAAAATTTTCTTAATTAAATTGGACATCCTTGCTATCATATAAACTAACATATTTCTATCAATTCCCTCTACAAATCTCTCAAGTTTTTGGTGGAACTTTCGTGGAGAAACTGATGTTTCTTTGACGATAATTCTGCTCTTACAAGACAACACAATTCTACATTAAAATTCCACTTATTTCTATTAAACCTTTGCTGCCATCTACTATAGATCTAAAACTTTTATCCACGGCCCTAAAACTCCACCAAACCACACCCTCAAACTACACCGAAAACAGCAACAAAACAAGCCTAAACCGTAGCCTACATCCACCAATCCACCAACCCTTTCGACCATCACTTCTCTCAACCTATACATGCCTTTAACCCAACAACAAAAGAGAGATCTTAATATCACAGATTTGTAGGCATATACATAGTATCTAGAGAGGCAATCAATGCAAAATTCGAGGCCTTGGAGGTGCGAATGGAGGATAAGAATCGGACTCTCTTTACCGAACTCGGTTTGGGCCGACCACTAAGCCCGAAGAAATCACATCAAGGAGAGAGCTCTAAACAATCACACCAAGCCCAAAGAGATGACTTCCAAGGGAGGGGAGGCTCTATGACTGACCCTAACTATCCACGCATGAGAGTGGACTTCCCTAGATGGGAAGAAGAAGATCCGATTGGTTGGATCTCGCGCACGGAGCGATATTTTTGGTACCACAAAACGACGGATGCATCTATGGTGAAAATTATAGCTATACATCTTGAAGGGGATGCCATACACTGGTTTGACTAGTTTGAAAATACTCATGGAGTCCTCTTATGGCGATAATTCAAAGAAGGACGGCTGATCTGCTTCGGACCAACCGATTATGAGAATATTGATGGGCAACTAGTAAAGATCCGACAAACCTCTACCATTCAGGATTACCAAACCAGGTTTGAAAGATTATCTAATCAATCTCATGATTGGTCTAAAAAATAGCTATTAGGGACCTTTATTGAGGGCTTGAAGCCGGAGATCCGGGGAGATGTTAAAGCGCAACAACCGTATATGCTTATGGCAACCATCTCTTTCGCACGATATCAAGAGGAGCGATTGAACCATGAAGCTCAGAGGACTAGGATCACTCCTCGACTAGCAATACTGAAGCCCTCAGCCTCCCCTACTATCAACCGAGTCCCTCCACCAAAGATGTTGACAAGAGAAGAGCTTCGGGAGTGATATTCGAAGGGGTTATGTTGACATTGCGACGAGCCATGGAGCCGTGAGCATCGCTGTAGTAAAGGGAGACTTCTTATGATTGAACCAGTAGAAGAAGAGGTTATTGAACATCCAGAAGAGGGCCTTGAATATAAAGAAGAAGATGCAAAAGAAGAGCCACAACCGACTGAAGTTACGGTACATGCACTAGCCGGCTACTCAAACCCGCAAATGATGAAAGTTGAAGGCCTTCTCAAACAACAACCAATCACTATTCTCATCGACACAGGTAGTACTAATAACTTCCTAAATAGTAAGGTTGTTGTCCGGATGACCTTACCTATCAAGAATTGCAGCTGGTTTGACGTTAAGGTCACCGACGGATGGATTTTGAAGTATGATCGTAGGCGCCCACGAGTGAAATTGTTGCTTCAAGACCAAGAGATAATTGCATATTTCTTCCTCCTCCCTCTTGATAATCATGATGCCATGCTCAAAATTAAATGGTTGACAACATTAGGTGATGTTTCTTAGAATTTTATGAAACTAATTATGAAATTTTACAGTAAGGAGAAACAGGTGATACTGCACACGGGAAACGTGGGGGCGACGTAACGATGATTTGCACACAACAAATGGAGAAGGTTTTGTATAAAGCATACAATGGCTTTTTGGTACAACTTGAGTAGCAAACGAAGGGAGGGCTAACAGAATTTGAAGATCCAAATCTACTTCCTTTATTTGCTGAATTTTCAGATATATTTGACGAACCACGCAACCTACCTCTTACCTGTCGGCATGATCATTGTATAACGATTCTTCAAGGCAAATCTCTAGCAAATACTCAGCCATATCAGTATCCACATCTCCAGAAGGATGAAATAGAAAGGATTGTAAAAGAGATACTTGAAATAGGAGTTATTCGGCCAAGTTGCAGCCCCTACTCTTCACTAGTGCTCCTCGTACAAAAGAAGGATGAAACATATTGATTGTGTGTTGATTACTGAACTCTCAATGGCATAACCGCCAAAGACAAATACCCTATTCTAATAATAAATGAATTGCTAGATAAAAGAGAGCATAAATCTTCACAAAGCTGAACTTTTGATCTGGGTATCATCAAATATGAGTGTACGAAGAAGACATATCGAAAATCACCTTTTGAACACACAACAACCACTACAAATTTTTGCTTTCTTCAATAGAAGGTAGAATATCTTGAGTATATCATATCAGAGGAATGTGTGGCAGTGGACCCCTTCAAAATTGGAGCAATGCAAAACTGACCGACCCCGAGGAACATAAAATTGCTACATGACTTTCTGGGTTTAATAGGCTACTACTGCAAGTTCGTAAAAAACTATGGAAAGATCAGTGCACAACTTACTTTCTTACTGAAAAAATATGTCTTCTAATGGTTGGACAAAGCCTCCTTTGCCTTCGACAAACTTAAGGCAGCCATGATGATGACGCTGGTGCTAGCACTACTAGATTTTAGCCGACCATTCATTATTGAGGCCGACGAATCTGGAGTCAGAATTGGAGCCATTCTCATGCAAGATGGTCGACCACTTGTATACACTAGCAAGGCATTGTCTCCCTCCCATCAAAATATGTCAACATATGATAAGGAGATACTCGCCATTATGCACGTAGCAACAAGGTGGAGACCCTACTTAATCAATCGACAATTTCAAATTAAAACCGACCATAAAAGCCTCAAGTACTTTTTGGAGCAAAAGATATCATCTCTTGAGCAGCAAAAAAGGGTAACAAAACTTCTTGGATTTGATTATGAAATAACTTACAAAAAGGGGAAAGAGAATGTTGTTGCAGATGCGCTTTCGCAACTACCTGAGCAAGCTAAATTTTCGGTCGTTTCACTTCCGACTAGCAACATCCTTGAGGATATTAAGATGGAATGGTAGGAAGATTCAGAGACTAGTAAGATCATAAAAAAATTAGAGGAAGCACCAAGTTTTGTGGTTCATTACAATCAGGACTCAAAAAAATTATGCTATAAGGGACGCATTCTGCTAGTGACAAATTCTACTTGCATCTTCAAGAGCAGATTTTGGACAAAGTTATTCCATATGTAGGGTGCTAAATTGAAAAGGAGTATAGCATATCACCCACAAACCAACCGCTAGACGGAAGTTGTAAATAGGTGATTGGAGACAGCCCAAAGCCATCCACCAAATATGACTACCCAAAGAGAACTCCAGACCTAGCCAAGTGCCATTATTGATTGATGGATTGTGACTTGACGACAACGACCAACTAATGAAGTGCTAATACAATGGTTGAACCTACTAATAGAAGATGCCACTTGGGAGAACTATGACGACTGGAAGATCAAATTCCCAGAATTCATGAATCATCAGTCTCGAGAAAAAGGCTAAATTGAAGAGGGTGGGTCTGTTAGGACTCTAGCTTGGAGAGTCCTAATAGAAAGGGATATTCATGTAAAACCTACGTAAGCCGACCCCTATTAAAGAGGTGAAGAGGCCGACTCGGGTTAGGAGGTTGTTTCTTAGAGAAGAATTAGTTGTAAAGGAATAGGAGCCTTGAGTAGGAGTCCTATTAAGAGTTAGGGTTTAGAAGCCCTATAAATAGTCATGTATTCCTCATTTTTTCATAAGCAATAGATAAATTTTTTCTACAACCTTTGAGCAGCAGGTTGGAGGGAGGAACCCCTATAGAGTTTCAAGGAGGCCGATCCCCTAAAGAGATCAACCCCAAGTTTAGAATCTCCAAGTTTAGAATCTCTATATTTTTTCTATCCAAAACTCTATGAAATTTTTATAATAGCTTTAACACTTCCTAATGTTAGGATCAAGAGCACTAAGAGGGGGGGGGGGGGGGGGGGTTGAATTAGTGCAGCGGAAAACTATGGGTGAATTAGTGCAGCGGAAAACTTTCGACGATTAAAACTGTGTTCGTACGATAAGAGCGATTTCGGTAGAAAAGTCGATTCATAAATCACTTTAACTTGTGATCAAGCAAGATGTAGTTAAAGCAAGTCTATGACGGTAGTTTGCAGTTATGATGGAAATTTGAATGTAAGCGTAAACTAAAATATGATGTTCGTATGATAAAACTGATTTACGTCTAAATGTCGATTCGGAAAATACTGAACTTTGAAACACGATCGTAAATGCGCAGAAGGCAGTAAGCTATTGAGGAGGTTTGTAGTAAAGATAATATGCTCAAAGTAAATACAAACTGAGATTTAGAGTGGTTCGATCAATCTTGACCTACATCCACTTTTGGCTTCCTCCACCGACGAGGTCATCGACATCCACTAGAGGCCTTCCTTCAATAGGCGAAGGCCAACCACCTTTTTACAGTTTCACTCCTTTTGACAGGCTTAGGAGACAACCCTTACAGAATTTTCTTTCCTCTCTTGATAGATCAAAACTTGGAAGAAAAGAGGAAGGAGAACTTTTAACTCATACAACACTTTTGAGCTCTAAAAATCACAGAGTAAGATTAGGATTTCGGTGGTTTTTGGTTGCTCTTTCATTGCTGAAAGAGTGGGGTATTTATAGGCCCCAAACCAGTTTGAATTTCGAGCTCAAAACTATTATCTCCCGGAATTTCGGGGTCTGGCGGTTGCATCACCTGACTAGGGCGGTTGCACCGCCTGGTAGAGCTCGAAGACTGAGCCTCTGGGCGGTGCCACCACCTGACTGGGGTGGTTACACCGCCCAACTAGAGCTCAGAGACCGAGCTCAGGCGGTGCCACCGCCTGACTAGGGCGGTTGCACCGCCCAGCTAGAGCTCGGAGACCGAGCTCAGGCGGTTGCACCACCCAGCTAGAGCTCGGAGACCGAGCTCAGGCGGTTGCACCGCCCAGCTAGAGCTCGGAGATTGAGCCCTGGGCGGTGCCACCGCCGACTCAGGCGGTGCCACCTCTGGCCAAGTAATCTGTATCCGAATGGGCTAATTCATTCGACCCAATTTGGGTCTATCAAGGGCCCAATTGCCCAAGATTAAGTTAATGGGATCACCTCCCATTTCTAACTTAATCATTGTGCTAACTACGAATTTCTTAAGACATTTACTGCAACTTGCTTCAGTGCGTCAATCGCTTCTTCCGGCGAACTTCCGTCGATCATCCGATGAACCCTCAATGATGCTCCTATGGACTTCCGGCAAACTCCTGGACTTGCGACGATCCACTTGGCAAGTTCCGACGAGCTTCTTTGGCAAGCTCCCATCATGATTCTTATCAATTGACATCATCGCAAGCTCCCATCATGCTTTACTCATTATCAATACTCCCATCATGATTCTTATCATGATGTATCTCTCTGAAAATGATGTATAATGTCAAGGCTTGACATCCATTTTCAAATTTCAAATGTGAATGATGGTAATGATAGCAATTCATCATATGGTAAGATATCAACGTATAAAATTTCGAAGTAAGATTTTGATATCTTAACATGATGCACACATTTCAAGTATTTTAGCAATCATAGTATTTCATCACATGGTAAGATATCAACACGTAGGACTACGATGCAAGTTCTTGATATCTTAACATGATGCAAACATGGCATATTGCTAATATGGCAATCATAGTTATCATTAATTCATATATTTTCGATGATGCAAGCATGGCATAATCATAGCATCAATTCATATATCTGCTTGTTTCAACATAATATGGCATTTATAGCATCAATTCATATATTTCTCCCCCTTTGTCATTAACAAAAAGGAGTACAATATGAACAACTTTTAAATATACGTGCGATGTCATAAGTAGGTTCATGTCATTTATCTATATAGAGTGATAGGATATAAATTATACAAACATCTCAAGAAAAACATGAAATGAAGATTATAGAGTGAAAACTTATTCCTTTTTATTTATTATTATCTTTCTGCACGAAGGAGGAAAGCCATTTGTGTAGTTCAAATCGATACGATATTAAGGCATGCTTTACAAGGATTAGGATATTTACGTGAATCAAATCCTTACACATAAAAATATCTTCCTTTTATAAGAAGAAATCATCAAATCTATTTCTCAAAGAGAATATTTTTCACATGATAAGTCTTAAAGATATGCATTTGCTAGATTATTCTATTTGTCAAAAATCAATGATGTGAATCAAACTATATGTGACATATGTTTATTAAGTCCGAAAGAGAATAATGTATTCATGAAATCCTATTGGAACTAAAAATTTAATTTAACACTTTCATGCAATTGGATAAGACTATACAATCATGAAGACATGCTCATTGTTATGGAAATTTTTGTATTAATTTTCAACATGTTATTTTAGGCATGTAATGGCAATTAAGTGATTTGATCATTCAATCAATAAAATCTGAATAATAATTTTAACAAGTTTATGCATTCAGACATATCAATATTCCTAGTTCTCTTCTTATGAAATCAAATTGTTCTTCACTCAGAGGTTTTGTAAAAATATCAGCTAGTTAATGCTTAGTATCTATAAACTCTATGATTACATCATGATTAGTAACATGATCTCGTATAAAGTGATGTCAAATATCAATATGTTTTGTTCTTGAGTGTTGAATGAGATTCTTTCTTAAACATATTGCACTCGTGTTATCACATTTAATGGGAATATTTTTAAGATAGACTTTATAATCTTCTAAGGTGTTTTTCATCCACACAACTTGTGCACAGCATACACTAGCTGCAATATATTCAGCTTCTGTTGTTGATAGTGCAACCGAGTTTTGTTTCTTAGATGACCAGGAAACAAGGGAATGTCCCAAAAATTGACATGTTCCTGATGTGCTTTATCTATCTAGTCTACACCCAGCAAAATCCGCATCAGCATAAGCAATTAACTCAAAATTTTTGGATTTTGGATACCATAATCCTAGATTTTTTGTACCTTTAAGATATCTAAGTATTCTTTTAACCACTTTGAGATGAGATATCTTAGGGTTCGATTGAAACCTAGCACAAAGTCCTACACTGAACATGATATCTGGTCTAGTTGCAGTGAGGTAAAGTAAACTTCCTATCATACCCCTATAAGTTTTTTGATCGAAGCTTTCTCCATTCTCATCAACTTCTAACTTAGTGGAGGTGCTCATAGGGGTGTTAATAGCTTTTGAGCTATCCATATTAAATCTTTTCAGTAAATCTAAAGCATATTTAGTTTGACTAATAAAGATGTCATTGCTTAGTTGCTTAATTTGTAAGTCTAAGAAAAAGGTTAATTCTCCCATCAAACTCATTTCAAATTCGAGACTCATGGTTTTAACAAAATATTCATAAAGAGATTCATTCGTAGAACTGAAGATAATATCATCAACATAAATCTGAACAATGAGAAAATTATTTTTAAAATTCTTGATAAATAATGTAGTATCAACCTTGCCTTTTGTGAAATTATTTTCAATAAGAAAAGAACCAAGTCTCTTGCTCCTATCAAGGTACAATCTCTTGCTCCTAGCTTGTGATGGTGTATATCTCTACAAGAAAGGATAGTTTATCGTGGTTCCTTTAGGAACCCAAATTAATTTGTTTGGATTAATTTTCTTGATTGGACAATAATGCATTTTGTGTCCATGTTTGCAACAAAAGTTGCATTTGCTTTAGTGTCGAACATGTAGGATGGGGACTTTTATGAAGGTGGTTGGATTTTGGTGAGGATTTCTCACAAATCCGATTCCACCTTTTTTGGGAACGTGACCCTTGTTTGTAAGGATTATATTCAAAGACTTGCTACCAACCTCGAATTTCTTCAAGGTATCCTTAAGTAGCAAGTTTTCCTTTTGGATAGTTTCTAGATCATGGCATTTTATACAAGAACCTAAACTATCAAGATATTCAGTTTTTAACTTATCGAAATTACAACTAAGACTATCATGCTCAATTTTTAGCAATTTATATTTTCTACTAATAATCTTGCATTCATCAAATAAGTCATGGAAGGCATTTAATAACTCATCAAATGATAAATCTACATCAATTAAATTTGTTACCTCCTCTCCGATGGCCATTACGGCGTAATGAGCAACTTGCTCAGTGTTAGACCCCTCTTCTTCGGACGTGCTCGAGTCATCCCACGTTGCTTTGAGCGCCTTATTTTTTGATGTTCTCTTCTTGGCTTGGGGACAATCACTTTTGTAGGGTCCCGGCTTTTTGCACTCGTAGCAAATAACTTGGTCCTTTTTGGGTTCAAGTTTATTTTTTGTGTCATTTTTAAACTTGTTTCTCTTAATGAATTTTTTGAATTTCCTTGTTAGAAGTGCCAAGTCATCGTCACAGTCCTCATCACTTGAGTTTTCTCTCAATTGGTCATCTAAAGTTCTAAGTGCCATATCCTTCTTGTTCTTTGGAAGGATGTCTTCTTGCTCTTCATGAGCCTTACATGTCATTTGATAGGTCATTAATGACCTGATTAGTTCTTCAAGAGGGAAGTTATTTAAATCTTTAGCCTCTTGAATAGCAGTGACTTTAGGGTCCCAACTCTTTGGAAGGGATCTTAGAATCTTATTTACGAGCTCAAAATCTGAAAAACTTTTGTCAAGTCTTTTTAGACCATTGACGAAATCCGTGAAACGGGTGTACATGTCACCAATAGTCTCGCTCGGTTTCATTTGAAAAAGTTCAAAAGAGTGTATCAAAAGATTGATTTTTGACTTTTTTACTCTACTTGTGCCTTCGTGAGTCACTTCGAGTGTATACCAAATATCAAATGCGATTTCACAAACTGAAACACGATTAAACTTATTTTTATCAAGTGCACAAAATAAGGCATTCATAGCCTTTGCATTAAGAGCGAAAGTCTTCTTCTCCAATTCATTCCAATCGATCATTGGAAGAGAAGACTTCGAAAATCCATTTTCAACAAGATTCAAAGTTCAAAATCCATTGAAATAGGGAAGATCCTCATTCGGGTCTTCCAATAGGTGTAGTCCGTCCCATTGAACATGGGTGGAAATGTAATAGAATGGCCTTTTTGGTTTCCGGCGTATGCCATCTCTCTTAGGTTTTAATCCATTTGAGAGTTAACCCCGCGCTGATACCATTTGTTAGGATCAAGAGCACTAAGAGGGGGGGGTGAATTAGTGCAGCGGAAAACTTTCGACGATTAAAACTACGTTCGTACAATAAGTATGATTTCGGTAGAAAAGTCGATTCGTAAATCACTTTAACTTGTGATCAAGCAAGATGCAGTTAAAGCAAGTCTATAAAGGCAATTTGCAGTTATGATGAAAATTAGAATGTAAGCGTAAACTGAAATATGATGTTCGTATGATAAAACTGATTTACGTCTAAACGCCAATTCAGAAAATACTAAACTTTGAAACTCGATCGTAAATGCGCAGAAGGCAGTAAGCTATTGAGGAGGTTTGCAGTAAAGATAATATGTTCAATGTAAATCCACTTTTGGCTTCCTCCACCGACAAGGTCACCGACGTACACTAGAGGCATTCCTTCAATAGGCGAAGGCCAACCATCTTTTTACAGTTTCACTCCTTTTGACGGGCTTAGGAGACAACCCTTACAGAATTTTCTTTCCTCTCTTGACAGATCAAAACTTGGAAGAAAAGAGGAAGGAGAACTTTTAACTCATACAACACTTTTGAGCTCTAAAATTACAGAGTAAGATTAGAATTTCGGTGGTTTTTGGTTGCTCTTTCATTGCTGAAAGAGTGGGGTATTTATAGGCCTCAAACCAGTTTGAATTCCGAGCTCAAAACTATCATCTCCCGAAATTCCGGGGTCTGGCGGTTACACTGCTTGACTAGGGTGGTTGCACCGCCTAGCAGAGCTCGAAGATTGAGCCTCTAGGCGGTGTCACCGCTTATTAGGGGCGATTGCACCTCCTGCCAGAGCTCGGACACCAAGCTCAAGCGGTGCCACTGTCTGACTAGGGCGGTTGCACCGCCCAGCCAAAGCTCGGAGACCGAGCTCAGGCGGTTGCACCTCTGTCAGAGGCAGTTGCACCTCTGTCAGAGATGGTTGCACCACCCAGCCAGAGCTTGGAGACTGAGCCTTGGGCGGTGCCACCGCCGACCCAGACAGTGCCACCTCTGGCCAATTAATCTGGGTCCAAATGGGCTAATCCATTCGGCCCAATTTGGTTCTGTCAAGGGCCTGATTGCCCTAAGATTAAGTTAATGGGATCACCTCCCATTTCTAACTTAATCATCATTGTAACTACGAATTTCTTAAGACATTTACTGCAACTTGCTCCGGTGCGTCAATCGCTTCTTCCGGGGAGCTTCCGTTGATCATCCAATGAACCCTCGGTGATGCTCTTGCGGACTTCCGGCAAACTCCTGGACTTACGATGATCCACTTGGCAAGTTCCGACGAGCTACTTTGGCAAGCTCCTAGACTTCTCGGATTTATTCCTGCAGAACCTCTAATGACTGTCCGAACTTCTGTTGAAATCTCGAACCCCCAACGCGATCATTGTCTTGACTCCAGCACAATTACTGCATGTCTTACTTTCATCATAGTTAATCCTACACACTTATCTCAACATATGGATTAGATAACAAATGACAATTGATGTCATCATCAAAATCTGAGATTCAACACGTAATAGTGGATTTTCTATTGGTTTTGTCAAAAATTCTTAATATAAAAGACTGATCTTTTATGTCCAATCTACTATACTTGAAAATCTATGCTGTAGAAAATTTTGGCCGTATATTGTTGCCTTAACCCATCTATTTGTAATTTTTTTTGAATGAAATTTCTTATACACTTCATAGATCATCTTGGCTTCCATCCAAGATTGATCAATTAAGGATTTCATCTCTAAAATAATTTTTTATTACTGTAAATTTTCATTTTAAACTGCTGAAATTTTTTGACGAGAATTCTGCTATCGCAACTTGCACCAATTTTCTTGCTATTACTATTGAAATTTTCTTGATTAAACTGGACATTCTTGCTGTCATATAAACTGAGATTTTGCTATCAATTCCCTCCTCAAATTTCTCAAGTTTTTGGTGGAAATTTCATTGAGAAAACTTTGTTTCTTCGATGATAATTCTACTCTTATAAGACAACACATACTTGCAACAACTTCCATTAATTTCTATCAAACCTTTGCTGCCATCTATTACATATCTAAAACTTTCATCCATAGCCCTGAAACTCTACCAAACCACACCCTCAAACTACACCCAAAACAGCCACAAAACAAGCCTAACCGCAACCTACATCCACCAATCCACCAACCCTTTCGACCATCACTTCTCTCAACCTATACTTTCCTTTAACCCGACAACAAAAGAGAGATCATAACATCACAGATTTGGAGGTATATACTATGGTATCTAAGGAGGCAATCAATGCTAAATTCGAAGCCTTCGAGGTGCGGATGGAAGATAAGATTCAGACTCTTTTTATCAAACTCAATTTAAGCCGACCACCAAGCCCGAAGAAATCATATCAAGGGGAGAGCTCTAACCAATCACACCAAGCCTGAAGAGATTACTTCCAAGAGAGGGGAGGTTCTATGATCAATCCCAACTATCCATGCATGAGGGTGGACTTCCCTAGATGGGAAAAAGGAGACCCGATTGGTTGGATCTCACGCGCGGAGCGATATTTTCGGTACGACAAAACTGTGGACGCATCTATGGTGAAAATTGCAGCTATACATTTTGAAGGAGATGTCATACAGTGGTTTGACTGGTTTTAACAAACTCATGGAGTCCTCTTATGGTGATAATTCAAAGAAGGACTGCTGATCCGCTTCGGACCAACCGATTACGAGAATATTGACGGACAACTAGCAAAGATCCGACAAACCTCCACCATTCAAGAGTACCAAACCAGGTTTGAAAGGTTATCTAATCAAACTCATGATTGGTCTAAAAAATAGCTATTGGGGACCTTCATTGAGGGCTTGAAGTCGGAGATCCGGGGAGAAGTTAAAGCATGAGAATCATACACGCTTATGGCAGCCATCTCTTTCGCATGACATCAAGAAGAGTGATTGAATGTTAGGACTCTAGCTATGAGAGTCCTAATTGAGAGGGACATTCATGTAAAACCTGCCTAAGTCGACCCCTATTAAAGAGGTGAAGAGGCCGGCTAGGGTTAGGAGGTTGCTTTTTAGAGATGAATTAGGAGTTGTAAAGGAAAAGGAGTCTTGAGTAGAAGTCCTATTAGGAGTTGGTTAGAAGTAGGAGTCTTGAGTAGGAGTCCTATTATGAGTTAGGGTTTAGAAACCCTATAAATAGCCATGTATTCCTCCTCTTTTGATAAGCAATAAATGAATCTTTTCTGCAGCCTTTCAGCAGCAACTTGGAGGGAGGAACCCCTATAGAGTTCCAAGGAGGCCGATCCCCTAAAGAGTTCAATCCCAAGTTTAGAATCTGCAAGGGTTCTAACACCTGGTATCAGAGCAGCATTCTTGGCATCTCGCTGCCCTTCCACAGCCATCCATCAACCCTCCACAACCGCCCAAAGCAATTTCCACAATTGCTTAAGAGATCGTTGCCAAATTCCGCCATCATCTCCACCACCACGGATCATCCTTTGATCTCCCCGTGAATTGCAACAGGTGTTGGTTTTCTACCTTACTACTACTGTAATTTAGTTATCTTTATTTGAAAATCTCAAAAAAATTATTCCTATATTGCTGCATAAACTTTTTGTCATAAAGATTTCATCTCTACAACGAAAGATACATTGCAGAATTCCAACCTTATAGCACCGTCTATTCGATCTTGTTACTGTGTTTTTTCTATCCAAATTTATACGAAATTTTTATGACATCTTTGACACTTCCTGACAGTGGATTTCCCTTTAGTTTCATTGAAAATTTCTCAATATAAACTACTGATCTTTTATGTCCAATCTGCTACACTTGAAAATCTATGCTACAGAAAATTTCAGCAGCATATTATTGTCTTAACCCATCTATTTGCAATCTTTTTTGAATGAAATTTCTTATACACTTCATAGATCCTCTTGGCTTCCATCTAAAATTAATTTATTAAGAAATTCATCTCTAAAAATAATTTTGTGTTGCTGCAAATTTTCGTCGTAGTCCGCTGAAATTTTTCGACGAGAATTCTGCAATCGCAACTTGCACCAATTTCCTTGCTGTTATACTGCTGAAATTTTCTTGATTAAATTAGACATCCTTGCTGTCATATAAACTGTGATTTTTCTATCAATTCCCTCCTCAATTCTCTCAAGTTTTTGGTAGAAATTACGTCGAGAAACCTTTGTTTCTTCGACGACAATTCTACTCTTACAAGACAAAACATACTTGCTGCAACTTCCACTGATTTCTATCAAACCTTTACTACCATCTACCACATATCAAAAACTTTCATCTACAGCCCTAAAACTCCACCAAACCACACCCTCAAACTGTACCCAAAATAGCCACAAAACAAGCCTAAACCGTAGCCTACATCTACCAATCCGCCAACCCTTTCGACCATCACCTCTCTCAACCTATACACGCCTTTAACCCGACAACAAAAGAGAGATCTTAACATCATAGATTTGGGGGCATATACTATGGCATCTAAGGAGGTAATCAATGCTAAATTCGAAGCCTTGGAGGCATGAATGGAGGATAAGATTCAGATGCTCTTTACCGAACTCAGATTAGGCCGACCACTAAGCCCGAAGAAATCACATCAAGGAGAGAGCTTTGCCCAATCGCACCAAGCCCAAAGATATGACTTTCAAGAGAGGGGAAGCTCTATGACCAACCTCAACTATCCATGCATGAGAGTGGACTTCCCTAGATGGGAAGAAGGAGACCCGATTGGTTGGATCTTGCGTGCGGAGCGATATTTTCGGTACCACAAAACCGCGGATGCATCTATGGTGAAAATTACAGCTATACATCTTGAAGGGGATGCTATACAGTGGTTTGACTGGTTTGAACATACTTATGGATTCCTTTCATGGTGACAATTCAAAGAAGGACTGCTGATCCGCTTCAGACCAACCGATTACGAGAATATTGACGGACAACTAGCAAAGATCCGACAAACCTCCACCATTCAAGAGTACCAAACCAGGTTTGAAAGGTTATCTAATCAAACTCATGATTGGTCTCAAAAATAGCTATTGAGGACCTTCATTGAGGGCTTGAAGCCGGAGATCCGAGGAGAAGTTAAAGCGCGACAACCGTATACGCTTATGGCAGCCATCTCTTTCACACGACATCAATAGGAGCAACTGAACCATGAAGCTCGAAGGACTAGGGTCGCTCCTCAACCAGTAATATTGAAGCTCTCACCCCCCCTACTATCGACCAAGTCCCTACACCAAAGAGGTTAACAAGAGAAGAGCTTCGGGAGTGATATGCGAAGAGGTTATGTTGGCATTGTGATGAGCCGTGGAGCCGTGAGCATTGCTGTAGTAAAGGGAGACTTATTATGATTGAACCAATAGAAGAAGAGGTCATTGAACATCCAGAAGAGAGCCTTGAACATGAAGAAAAAGATGCAGAAGAAGAGCCACAACCGACCGAAGTTACAGTACATGATCTAGCCGGCTACTCAAACCCGCAAACGATGAAAATTGGAGGCCTTCTCAAACAACAACCGATCACTGTTCTCATCGACACGGGCAGTACTAATAACTTTCTAAATAGTAAGGTTACTGTCCAGATGGCCTTACCTATCAAGAATTGCAGCAAGTTTGATGTTAAGGTCGTTGATGGATGGATTTTGAAGTATGATCGTAGGCGCCCACAAGTGAAACTATTGCTGATCATGAGGCCTTACCAAGAGATAATTATATATTTCTTCCTTCTCCCTCTTGATGATCATTAGGCCATGCTCATAATTAAATGGTTGATGACATTAGGTGATATTTCTTGGAATTTTATGCAACTAATTATGAAATTTTACAGTAAGGAGAAACAGGTGATACTGAACGGGAAATGTGGGGGCGACGTAACGACGATTTGCACACAACAAATGGAGAAGGTTTTGCATAAAGCATGCAACAGATTTTTGATACAACTTGAGCAGCAAATTAAGGGAGAGCCAATAGAATTTGAAGATTCAAACCTACTTCCTTTGCTTGCTGAATTTTCAGATATATTTGATGAACCGTACAACCTACCTCTTACTCGTCGGCATGATCATTATATAATGATTCTTTCAGGCAAACCTCCAGCAAATACTCGGCCATATCAATATCTACAACTCCAAAAGGATGAAATAGAAAGGATTGTAAAAGAGATGCTCGAAACAGGAGTTATTCAGCCAAGTTGCAACCTCTACTCTTCACCGGTGCTACTTGTACGCAAGAAGGACGGAACATGGCAAATATGCATTGATTACCAAGCTCTTAATGGCATAACCATCAAGGACAAATACCTTATTCTAATAGCAGATGAATTGCTAAATGAAAGGGGGCACAAATCTTCACAAAGCTGGACGTTTGATCCAGGTATCATCAAATATGAGTGTGCGAAGAAGACATACCGAAAACCACCTTTTGAACACACAACAACCACTACGAATTTTTGCTTTCTTCAACAGAAGGTGGAATATCTTGGGCATATCATATCAGACGAAGGTGTGACAGTGGACCCCGTCAAAATTGAAGCAGTGCAAAACTGGCCTACCCCGAGAAACATAAAATTGCTACATGGCTTTCTGGGTTTAACAGGCTACTACCATAAGTTCATGAAAAACTATGGAAAGATCAATGCACCACTTACTTCCTTATTGGAAATAAATGTCTTCCAATGGTTGAACAGAGCCTCCGCTTCCTTCGACAAACTTAAGGCAGCCATGACGACGACGCCGGTGCTAACACTACCAGATTTCAACCGACCCTTCATTATTGAGGCCGACGCATCTGGAGTCGGAAGTGGAGCCATTCTCATGCAAGATGGTCGACCACTTGCATACCCTAGCAAGACATTATCTCCCTCCCATCAAAATAAGTCAATATATGATAAGGAGATGCTCGCAATTGTGCGCGTAGCAACGAGGTGGAGACCCTACTTGATTGGTTGACGATTTCAAATTAAAACCGACCATAAAAGCCTCAAGTACTTTTTGGAGCGAAAGATATCATCCCCTGAGCAGCAAAAATGGGTGACAAAACTTCTTGGATTTAATTATGAAATAACTTACAAAAAGGGGAAAGAGAATATTCTTGCAGATGCGCTTTCACAGCTACCCGAGCAAGCTGAAGTTTCGATCGTTTCGCTTCCGGCCAGCAACTTCCTTGAGGATATTAAGATGGAATGGTAGGAAGATTCGGAGACTAGTAAAATCATAAAAAATTTGGAGGAAGCACCAAGCTCCGTGGCTCATTACAATTGGGACTAAAAAAAATTACACTATAAGGGATGCATTGTGCTTATGATAAATTCTACTTGCACCTTCACGAGCAGATTTTGGACAAAGTTATTCCATATGCAGGGTACTAAATTGAAAAGGAGTATGATATATCACTCACAAATCAACGGTCAGATAAAAGTTGTAAATAGGTGCTTGGAGACAACCCAAAGCCACCCACCAAATATGACTATCCAAGGAGAACTCCAGACCCAACCAAGTGCCATTATTGATCGACGGATTGTGACTCGACAATGACGACCCACTACTAAACTGCTAATACAGTGGGTGAACCAACCAACAGAAGATGCCACTTGGGAGAACTAAGACGACTTGAAGATCAAATTCTCAAAATTCATGAATCGTCAGCCTCGAGGACAAGGCGATTTGAAGAGGGCGGGTCTATTAGGACTCTAGCTAGGAGAGTCCTAATTGAGAGGGACATTCATGTAAAACCTACCTAAGCCGACCCCTATTAAAGAGGTGAAGAGGCCAGCTAGGGTTAGGAGGTTGCTTCTTAGAGATGAATTAGGAGTTGTAAAGGAATAGGAGTCTTGAGTAGAAGTCCTATTAGGAGTTGGTTAGAAGTAGGAGTCTTGAGTAGGAGTCCTATTATGAGTTAGGGTTTAGAAACCCTATAAATAGCCATGTATTCCTCCTCTTTTGATAAGCAATAGATGAATCTTTTCTGCAGCCTTTGAGCAGCAACTTGGAGGGAGGAACCCCTATAGAGTTCTAAGGAGGCCGATCCCCTACAGAGATCAATCCCAAGTTTAGAATCTGCAAGGGTTCTAACATTGAACCATGAAGCTCGGAGGACTAGGTTCACTCCTCGACCAGTAATACTGAAGCCCTCAGTCCCCCTACTGTCAATCGAGTCCCTACACCAAAAAGGTTGACAAGAGAAGAGCATCGGGAGCGATATGCGAAGGGGTTATGTTGGCACTACAACGAGCTATGGAGTCGTGAGCATTATTGTAGTAAATAGAGACTTCTTATGATTAAACCAATAGAAGAAGAGGTCATTAAACATATAGAAGAGAGCTTTGAACATTAAGAAGAAGATGTGGAAGAAGAGCGACAACCGACCGACATTACGGTACAAGCACTAGCTGGCTACTCAAACCCGTAAACGATGAAAGTTGGAGGCATTCTCAAACAACAATCGATCATTGTTCTCATCAATACAGGAAGCACTAATAACTTCCTAAATAGTAAGATTGCAACTTGTATGACACTCTGCATTAAGGTTGCAGCAAGTCCTATGTAAAGGTCGCTGACGGCAGAACCCTAAAGTGCGACCAAAGATGCCCACGGATGAAACTACTACTACAGGACCAAGAGATAATTGCATATTTCTTCCTCCTCCCTCTTGATGATCATGAGGCCATACTCAAAATTAAATGGTTGATGACATTAGGTGATATTTTTTAAAATTTTATGAAACTAATTATGAAATTTTATAGTAAGGAGAAACAGGTGATACTGCAAAGGAAACGTGGGGGCGACGTAACTACAATTTGCACACAACAAATGGAGAAGGTTTTGCATAAAGCATGCAGCGGCTTTTTTGTACAACTTGAGCAACAAACTATGGGAGATCCAATAGGATTTGAAGATCCAAATCTACTTCCTTTGCTTGCTGAATTTTTACATATATTTGATGAACCGTGCAACCTACTGTTAGGATCGGAGCGGCACTAAGAGGGGGGGGGTGAATTAGTGCAGCGGATTAAAACGTTGGTTTCCACAAATCTTTCGTACGATAAAAATCGGAATCAAAAGTGCTTAACTTGAAAGCATATTCGCAAAGTTGTGCAGCAAAGGTAATGATGAAATAAAGCAAGTAAGAAGGTTTGCAGTAAAGTAAATAGCAGTAATGAAATGCAAACCAGAGATTACACCGTTTTTGAAGTGGTTCGGTCAAGTGACCTACATCCACTTGTGAGGCCCCTCTTCGATGAGACTCCCACCTTCCACTAGCAAATCTCTTGAAAGGGAAGGGTGAATACCCCTCTTACAACTCTTTTACAAGCGGTTCACTCTCTTACAGATTTTCAGTAAGAAAGAAGGAGGTGAACACTAGCTAATTGAAAACAAGACTAGCTAAGACTTTTCTAAGGCCTTTCTCTTAAATAATTGCTGCTAAAAAAATTGTAATCTCAACTGAGATTTAATGGGTATTTATAGGCCTCAAGAGGATTCAAATTTGGGCTCCAAATTGAATTCTCGTTGGGTTCCCGATGCTGGCGGTGCCACCGCCCAGCTCTCGGGTGCTGGGCGGTGCAACTGCCCAGTCTGGCAGTGCCACCGCTAGACCATTCGGTTCACTAGTTGGGCTTCAAACTTAGCCCAAACCAAGTCTAATTTTGGGCCCAGTTGGCCCCTAACCAGAATATAGGATTATATCTTAATCCTAATCCTATTTACAAGTGAACTACATAACAAAACACATCCTAAGCAATTTTTCAACCGAGAACGTTGAGTCTTGTTCCGGCGAGCTTTCCGACAGGCTCCCAGTAAGCTCCCGAACTTGTGATGACTTTAATGAGTAATCGAGCCTTCTCGGTGATCTCTGTGAACCTCCGACGATCTCTTCGGCGAACTTCCGAAAATTCTGACAGGTTCCCGATTTCTTCTCGGTTGGTTCCGACAGCATCTCCGACGATTCTTTGGACTCTTAAACGTCCATCGAACTTGACTCCGGTATCCTTGCTTTGTGTTTTCTGGTTATCGTAGTTAATCCTACATACTTAACTTAATAATATGGATTAGATCAATTAACCCATCAATTGATTTTATCATCAAAATCTGAGATTTAACAATCTCCCCCTTTTTGATGATAACAATCAATTGATGACGGAGTTAAACATAACTCCCCCTATCTATATTCCATATTATGAGAAGATAGAAACACTTGAATTCCATCCCATTGAATTCAAGCATAAACCGATAAGTTCTAACCGTAGAACTTATCGTTATTCTCATTAAGCATAATGTAAATGCGAAACTTCGATGAAAATCCTTTTCAAGTCGAAAGATAAGAGACAAATTTTACTATGATAGGAGATAAAGATTTTCAACATGAATTTCATGATATACATGTTAGACATGCTTTCAATATGATCAATCGATCTTGCGATATTCTCTAAGATTTTGCAAGGCATATTCTCAAATATTTTGAAAAGCTTTTGCAATTCATATAAGTCATGCTATTAAAATGATACAAGTCATCACTTCTCTCCCCCTTTGTCATCAACAAAAAGGGAATGAGACTTGAAGCACATAGTTTGTCATACAAAGATTTTATCATTCAAAATTAAGTATGCTAAAATATTTACGTAGAGTTCATCTTAAATGAAAATTCAACATTCATCCATATTATCAAATCTCTTCTTTCTATAAGTAACAAAAGTTGTAGATGTACAAGGAAGAGATTGGGATAAGACAAAAAAAGTTTCAAGTAGTAACTCCGATAAGTCAAAATCATAATTCGAATACAAATTCATTTAACTTCAATTTGTCAACTTGAAACTCATAATCAAGCCATCAAAATCAATTTTGAGATTCAAAATATCATAAAATCATTAATCTTGATCAGATGGGAGCAGTGTTTGACTCAAGATAGGATAAGAAAATTTAACATGTCATTAGAATGGAAAGAGAAGGATCAGTTCACCGAGGAACGGAGAGAGAATGAAAAACTTTACGGAAAATCCATTCAAACAAGTTATTGTTTAGGGACAATTTAACATACCTAATTCCCTTCTAATGAATTCAAATTGGTCTTCATTCAAAGCTTTTGTAAATATATCTACTAATTGATGCTTTGTGTCAATGAATTCTAGAACAACATCATTGTTAAGGACATGATCACGTATGAAATGATGCCTAACGTCGATGTGCTTAGTTCTAGAGTACTGAATTGGATTTTTAGTAAGACATATGGCACTAGTATTATCACATTTTATGGGAATGTTTTTAAAGTGAATTTCATAGTCTTCTAATGTATTTTTCATCCAAACAACTTGTGCACAGCATGCACTTGCAGCAATGTATTCGGCTTCTACCGTAGATAGTGCAACAGAATTTTGTTTCTTGGAAGTCCAAGAAACAAGTGCATGTCCTAAAAATTGGCATGTTCCGGATGTACTTTTTCTATCTATCCTGCATCCGCCAAAATCGGCATCCGCATAAGCTATTAAATCAATTTTTTCAGATTTTGGATACCACAATCCTAAATTTGGAGTTCCTTTAGGATACCTAAATATTATTTTAACACTTTTAAGATGAGATAATTTAGGATTTGATTGAAACCTAGCGCAAAGTCCTACACTAAACATAATATCCGGTCTAGTCGCGGTAAGGTAGAGTAGACTACCTATCATTCCCCTATATGTTTTTTGATCGAAATTTTCACTATTTTCATCCATATCTAACTTAGTCGCAGTACTCATAGGGGTGTTTATTGTTTTTGAATTATCCATGCTAAATCGTTTTAACAATTCTAATGTATATTTAGATTGGTTAAGAAATATACCATCCCTAAGTTGTTTGATTTGTAATCCTTAAAAGAAGGTTAATTCACCCATTAAACTCATTTCAAATTCATGACTCATACATTTGGCAAATGATTCACATAGTGATTCATCCGAAGAGGTAAAAATAATATCGTCAACATAAATTTGCACAATAAGAAAATTATTTTCAAAATGTTTAATAAACAATGTAGTATCAACCTTGCCTTTGGTAAAATTATTTAAAATAAGAAAGGAACTAAGCCTTTCATACCAAGCTCTAGGAGCTTGTTTCAAGCCATAGAGAGACTTAGTCAATTTGAATACATGATTAGGAAGAAGAGAATTTTTAAATCCGGGAGGTTATTCGATATATACTTCTTCGGAAATAAAACCATTTAAGAAGGCACTTTTGACATCCATTTGAAATAGTTTAAAATTATTACTACTAGCATAGGCAAGGAGCATCCTTATGGCTTCTAATCGAGCAACGGGAGCGAAGGTTTCTTCGTAATCGATACCTTCTTCTTGGTTGAAACCTTTGGCCACTAATCTAGCCTTGTTTCTAACCACGATACCATTTTCGTCTTCCTTGTTTCTAAAGACTCATTTAGTACCAATGACTAAATGGTCACTAGGTCTAGGAACAAGCTTCCATACCTTATTCCTCTCAAATTGATTCAATTCCTCTTGCATTGTGATAACCCAAAAATCATCTTTTATGGCCTCGTCAATGCATTTAGGTTCGTTTTGAGAAAGGAAGGCGGCGTTGGCACAAAAATTCTTGAAAGAGGAACGAGTTTGAACCCCTTTTGATGTATCCCCTATAATTAGCTCCTTTGGATGAGCATCAATATACTTCCATTCCTTAGGTAAGAAAATTTCGGAAGAAGGTGCATCCAAGTTGCTATTTTATGGAGTGGGTTCATTTAAATTCAAATTATCAAAACCAAGATCATCATCAAAATCATTTTTCTTTAAATTTGAAACTTCATTAAAAACTACATGAAGAGATTCTTCTATTACTAAGGTTCTTTTGTTAAAAACCCGAAAAGTCTTAGAAACGGAAGAGTAACCAAGAAAGATGCCTTCATCGGATTTAGCATCAAATTTTTCTAAGGCATCCCTTTCATTTAAAATAAAGCATTTACAACCGAAAACTTTAAAATAGGAAATATTTGGTTTTTTGTTATTCCATAATTCACAGGGAGTTTTTGATAAGGATGGTCTTATTAGGACTCTATTCATGATGTAGCAAGCCATATTTACGGCTTTGGCCGAAAAATACTTAGGTAAACTATGTTCATTTAACATAGTTCTTGCCATTTCTTGTAGGTTTCTATTTTTTCTTTCAACTACTCCATTTTGTTGGGGATTCCTCGGAGTGGAGAAGTTGTGATTGTATCCATTAACTTCACAAAAATTTTGAAAGTCACGGTTTTGAAATTCGCCATCGTGATTACTCCGAATTGATGAAATCATGAAACCTTTTTCGTTTTGAGTGAGTTTACAAAATCTAGAGAAACACTTGAAACAATCACTTTTGTGAGCTAAGAAATAGGTCCAAGGGTATCTAGTATAGTCATCCACAATTACAAATGCATATTTGCTTCCTCCTAGACTTGTCATATCAATTGGTCCAAATAAGTCCAAATGAATCAATTGTAATGGTTTAGTGGTGCTAATTTGAGTTTTTGATTTGAAACTAGTTTTTATTTGTTTACCTAGTTGACATGCATCGCATACTTTGTCCTTAATAAACTTTATATTTGGAATTCCTCGCACTAATTCTCTAGATGAGATCTTAGATATTAGTTTCATGCTTGCATGGCCTAGTCTCCTATGCCAAAGCCAAGCATCATCATTTGAAGCAAAGAAGCACATTTCATTACTTAGTTCATTAAGGTTGATGGTGTAGACATTATTTTGTTTTAATGCAATCATAGTCATGTTATGGTTTGGTTTTTCAATAATACATACGTTTGATTCAAATCTAACAATATAACCTTTATCGCATAATTGACTAACACTCAAGAGATTATGTTTCAATCCATTAACTAGTAAGACATCATCAATAGAAAATTTTAATTTGTTACCTATGGTTCCCTTGCTAATGATTTTCCCTTGGTTGTTGTCTCCGAAGGTAACGTACCCTTCTTCTTTGCTAGTGAGCATATTGAAATGAGATGGATCCCCAGTCATATGTCTTGAGCATCCACTATCCAGATACCATCTCTTGCTCCTAGCTTGTGATGGTGTATGTTTCTACAAGAAGGGATTATTTTTAGGTACCCATTTTCTTTTGGGTGCCTTAAAAACTTGTTCATCATATTGCATAGATTTGATCATGGTTCCTTTAGGAACCCAAATTAGTTTGTTCGGACTAATTTTCTTGAATGGACATTTATAAGTTTTATGTCCATATTTGCAACAAAAGTTGCAATGGCTTTGGTGCCGAACATGTAAGACGGGGCCTTTAATGAAGGTGGTTGGATTTTGGTGAGGACTTCTCACAAATCCGATTCCACTTCTTTTAGGAACGTGACCCTTATTTGTAAGGATCATGTTCAAAGATTTGCTATCAACCTCGAATTTCTTCAAGGTGTCCTTAAGTAGCAAGTTCTCTTTTTGGAGAGATTCTAGATCATGGCATTTTATACATGGAGCTAAACTATCATAATATTCAGTTTTTAATTTATCGATATCACAAGTGAGACTATCATGCTCCTTTTTTAGCAATTTATATTTTCTACTAATTGTCTTACATTCATCAAATAACTCATGGAAAGAATTTAATAATTCATGATAAGGTAAATCTACATCAATTAAATCCGTTACCTCTTCTCCGATGGCCATTAGGGCGTAATGAGCAACTTGCTCGGTGTTGGACTCCTCTTCTTCGGATGCGCTTGAATCATCCCATGTTGCTTTGAGCGCCGTCTTCTTTGATGTTCTCTTTTGGCTTGAGGACAATCGTTCTTGTAGTATCCCAGTTTTTTGCATTCATAGCAAATCACTTGGTCATTCTTTTGTTCAAATTTATTTTTTGTATTATTTTTAAATTTGTTCTTCCTTAAATATTTTTAAATTTTTTGAGTCAAAAGTGCAATGTCATTGTCACTATCCTCATCACTTGATGTTCCTTTCAAGTGGTCTTCTTGTGATTTGAGTGTCATATCCTTCCAATTCTTTGGAAGGGGGTTCTCGAGCTCGTCATGAGCTTAACATGTCATTTCGTAGGTCATTAGAGACCCACTGAGTTCCTCAAGAGGGAATGTTTTAAGGTCTTTAGCCTCTTGAATGGCCGTAACTTTTGGATCCCAACTTTTAGGGAGGAATCTTTAGATTTTAGTTACTAGTTCAAAGTTAGTAAAATCTTTACCAAGAGCTTTGAGTCCATTGATGACATCCGTAAACCGGGTGTATGTTAGAACCCTTGCAGATTCTAAACTTGGGGTTGATCTCTTTAGGAGATCGGCCTTCTTGGAACTCTATAGGGGTTCCTCCCTCCAAGTTGCTGCTCAAAGGCTGCAGAAAAGATTCATCTATTGCCTGTGAAAATAGGAGGAATACATGGCTATTTATAGGGTTTCTAAACCCTAACTCCTAATAGGACTCCTACTCAAGACTCCTTCTTCTAACCAACTCCTAATAGACTTCTAATCAAGACTCCTATTTCTTTACAACTCCTAATTTATCTCTAAGAAACAATCTCCTAACCCTAGCCGGCCTCTTCACTTCGTTAATAGGGGTCGGCTTTGGTAGGTTTTACATGAATGTCCTTCTCAATTAGGACTATTCTAGCTAGAGTCCTAACAGACCCGTCCTCTTTAAATCAACCTTGTCCTCAAGGCTGAGATATGAATTCAGGGAACCGGGTCTTCAGCTCCTCATATGGTTCCCATGTGGTGTCTTCAAGTGGCAGATTATTCCAATGCACTAGTACTTCAGTAGAGGGATATTGACGACGCATCACGATCCTACGATCGAGGATGGCTTGTGGTTGGGCTTGAATAACTCCATCCTCAGTTGTGTTGGGCAGTTGGATCTGGGATGACTCGTGTTCTCCTAACTTGGGCTTTAAGCATGATACGTGGAAGACAGGGTGAATTTTGGCATCCTCAGGTAATTTAAGTCTGTACGTCACGGCTCCAATACGTTCTGTGATCTGATAGTGCCCATAAAAACGTGGGGATAGCTTCATGGAGGCTCGAGTGTTGATAGAGAGCTGCTTGTATGGTTGTAGGCGAAGATAAACCCAATCTCCAACTGAAAATTCTCTTTCACTTCGTCATGTGTCGGCTTGTTGTTTCATTCTGGCTTGAGTGGTAGAGAGATTATCTTTTAACAGTTGTAAGAGTTTGTCTCTATCAATCAATTCTTGGTCAACCTGATCTACCTTGGCTGAGCCAATTACATACTTTGGAATCACAGGGGCTGGTTGACCATATAATGCTTCATAAGGGGCACATTTTGTAGATGAATGATATATAGTATTATACCACCATTCGGCCCAGGGTAGCCATTTTGCCCACTCTTTTGGTCGGTCGCTAGCAAAACACCGGAGGTACGTCTCTAAGCACCTATTTACCACCTCTGTTTGGCCGTCAGTTTGTGGATGATACGTTGTGCTCATCTTGAGTTTGGTGCCTTGTAACTAAAATAACTTGGTCCAAAATTTACTAGTGAAGATCCTGTCACGATCACTTACGATGGACCTTGGCATCCCGTGTAGTTTAACAATATTTTCTATGAAAATCTGGGCAATACTAGCAGCAGTGTAGGGATTTCTCATAGCACAAAAATGAGCATATTTCGTAAGTCGATCAACCACCACGAGGATTGTGCTTTTACCTTTGGAAGATGGCAGCCCTTCAATGAAGTCCATGGAGATGTCAGTTCACCCTTGTGCTGTTGACATACATCACATTATGCCACATATTCAGCAATAATTTTTTTCATCCCTCTCTATTAAAAATTTTGCTTCACTCTTTTGTAGGTTCTTAGAAATCAAGAGTGCCCTGCTGAAGGTATGGAGTGCATTTCATGCAAAATGATTGTGATGCAAGGGGAGTCAGGTATAAGCACAATGCGACCGTTGTAGCATAGATCCCTCGAATCCCAGGTGTAGTCATCTGGATCCTCTTCCAATTTTTTTATGATGTTGCTGATCTCTGGATCCTTCTTCCATTCTTCCCTAACATCCTCAAGGAGACCGGTGGTAGGAAGGGAGATGGCTAAAACCTTAGCTTATTTAGGTAGCCGTGAAAGTGCATCTGCGACAATGTTTTCTTTCCCCTTTTTGTAAATAATTTCATAATCAAACCCAAGAAGTTTGGTTACCCATTTTTGCTGCTCAGGGGATGATATCTTTTGCTCCAAAAAGTACTTGAGGCTTTTATGGTCAGTTTTAATTTGAAATCGCCGGCCGATCAGGTAGGGTCTCCACCTCATTACTACGTGTACAATGGCAAGCATCTCCTTATCATATACTGACATGTTTTGATGGGAGGGAGTTAATGCCTTGCTAGTGTATGCGAGTGGTCGACCATTTTGCATGAGAATGGCTCCAATTCCAACTCCAGATGCGTCGGCCTCAATGATGAAGGGTCTATTGAAATCTGGTAGCGTAAGCACCGGCGTCGTTGTCATGGCTGCCTTAAGTATGTCGAAAGCAGCAGAGGCTTTGTCCGACCATTGGAAAGCATCTTTTTTCAGTAAGGAACTAAGTGGTGCACTGATCTTCCCATAGTCCTTAACAAATTTTTGGTAGTAGCCTGTTAGTCCAAGGAACCACCACAGTAATTTCACGTTTGTAGGTTTCGGCCAGCCTTGCATTGCCTCAATTTTTGCTGGGTCTACTGCCACTCCTTCTTCTGATATTATATGCCCAAGGTACTCTACTTTTTGCTGGAGAAAGCTGCACTTTGGTTGCTTTACAAAAAGAGTATTCTCCCGAAGGATCGTTAGAACAATCCGTAAATGCTAAAAGTGAGTCTCAAGAGAAGGGCTATAAATGAGAATATCATCGAAAAATACCAGCACAAATTTACGAAGAAAGCTCCGAAAAATATCGTTCATGAGACTTTGAAAGGTTGAAGGAGCATTAGTGAGTCCAAAAGGCATTACTAAGAATTCATAATGACCATTATGTGTGCGAAATGCAGTTTTTGGAATGTCATCGTCACATACCCGAATTTGGTGGTAATCGGATCGGAGGTCCAACTTCGTGAAGACTCGAGCTCCTTTTAATTCATCAAGAAGTTCATCCACTACTGGTATTGGGTACTTGTCCTTGACGGTGATGCCATTTAAAGCTCGGTAGTCGATGCATATCCGCCAAGTTCCGTCCTTCTTGCGTACAAGTAGCACTGGTGAGGAATAGAGGCTACAACTTGGCCGAATCACCCCTGTTTCAAGCATCTCCTTTACGATCTTTTCAATTTCATCTTTCTGGAGGTGAGGATATCGGTACGGTCGAGTGTTCGCTAGTGGCTTGACCAGAAGGATTGGAATTCGGTGGTCATGTTGCCGAGAAGGAGGAAGACCATGCGGTTCAGCAAATATGTCGGCAAATTCACTAAGCAATTGGGCAAGATTTTGATCTTTAATTTCTAATTTCTTCTCTTCTTGTTGTGGCTGGAGATGCATCAAAAAGCCACTATTTACCTTGTGTAAAACTTTCTCCATTCGTTGGGTCGAAACAGTGATAACGTTGCTTCCGCGCTTCCCGCGTAGGATGATCTCTTTGCCCTTATAGTAGAATTTCATAATTAATTTAGAAAAGTTCCAGGAGACATCACCCAGTGTAGTCAGCCATTCTATACCAAGCACTGCCTCATAGTCATCGATTGATAGGAGGAAGAAATCGGTGATAATTTCTTGGTCTTGCAGTAATAGTTTCACCCGTGGGCATCTTTGGTCGCACTTTAGGATTCGGCCGTCGGCAACCTTTACATCGAACTTGCTGCAACGTTCAATATGTAGTGTCATCCGAGCAGCAACCTTACTATTTAGGAAGTTATTAGTGCTACCCGTGTCGATGAGAATAATGATCGGCTGTTGTTTGAGAAGGCCTCCAACTTTCATCGTTTGCGGATTTGAGTAGCCGGCTAGTGCATGTACCGTAATGTCGGTCGGCTGTGGCTCTTCTTTCATATCTTCTTCTTCATGTTCATGGCTCTCTTCTAGATGTTCAATGACCTCTTCTTCTACTGGTTCAATCATAAGAAGTCTACCATTTTTACAGCGATGCTCGCGGCTCCACGACTCGTTGCAATGCCAACATAACCCCTTCGCAGATCGCTCCCGAAGTTCTTCTCTTGTTAACCTTTTCGGTGCAGGGACTCGGTTGATAGTAGGGGGGGCTGAGGGCTTTAGTATTGTAGGTCGTGGAGTGATCCTAGTCCTCCAAGCCTCATGGTTCAATCGCTCCTCTTGTAGTCGTGCGAAAGAGATGGCTGCCATAAGCGTGTAAGGTTGTCACGCCTTAACTTCTCCTCGGATTTCCGGCTTTAAGCCCTCGATAAAGGTCCCTAATAACTGTTTTTCAGACCAATCATGAATTTAATTAGATAACTTTTCAAACCTAGTCTGGTACTCCTGAATGGTGGAGGTTTGTCGGTTCTTTGCTAGTTGTCCATCAATGTTCTCATAATAGGTTGGTCCGAAGCGGATTAGTAGTCCTTCTTTGAATTGTTGCCATGAAAGGACTCCATAAGTGTGTTCAAACCAGTCAAACCATTGTATGACATCCCCTTCAAGATGTATAGCTGCAATTTCCACCATGGATGCATCCGCAGTTTTATGATACCGAAAATATCGCTCCGCGCACGAGATCCAACCAATTGGGTCTCCTTCTTCCCATCTGGGGAAGTCCATTCTCATGCGCGAATAGTTGGGGTCGGTCACAAAGCCTCCCCTCTCTTGGAAGTCATCTCTTTGGGCATGATGTGATTGGTTAGAGCTCTCTCCTTGATGTGATTTCTTCGGGCTTGGTGGTCGGCCCAAATTGAATTCGGTAAGGAGAGTCCGAATCTTATCCTCCATTCGTGCCTCAAAGGCTTCAAATTTTGCATTGATTGCCTCCTCAGACGCTATAGTATATGACTCCAGATCTGTGATATTAAGATCTCTCTTTTGTTGACGGGTTAAAGGCATGTATAGGTTTGATAGAAATCCGTGAAAGTTTGCTGCAGAATTGTGTTGTCTTGTAAGAGCAGAATTATCGTCGTAGAAACAGCGGTTTCTCGACGAAATCTCCATAAAAATTCGAGAGATTTGAGGAGGGAATTGGCAGCAATATCTCAGTTTATATGACAGCAAGGATGTCCAATTTAATCAAGAAAATTTCGACAATAATAGCAAGAAAATTGGTGTAAGTTGCGATAGCAGAATTCTCGTCAAAAATTTCTAGCAACTTACGATGAAAATTTGCAGCAATAAAGGAACGAATTTGGATTTTCGAATAGGGATAACTAAATTGTAGCAGCAGTAAGGTACGGAACCTATTGCAATTCACGTAGAGATCAAAGGATGATCCGCTATGGTGGAGATGATGGCAGAATTTGGCGATGATCTTTTAAGCAATTGTGGGAATTGCTTTAGATAGTTGTGGAGGGTTGATAGATGGCTGTGGAAGGGTAGCGAGACGCCAAGAATGCTGCTCTGATACCAGGTGTTAGAACCCTTGCAGATTCTAAACTTGGGGTTGATCTCTTTAGGGGATCGGCCTCCTAGGAACTCTATAGGGGTTCCTCCCTCCAAGTTGCTGCTCAAAGGCTACAGAAAAGATTCATCTATTGCTTGTGAAAAGAGGAGGAATACATGGCTATTTATAGGGTTTCTAAACCCTAACTCCTAATAGGACTCCTACTCAAGACTCCTACTCAAGACTCCTTCTTCTAACCAACTCCTAATAGACTTCTAATCAAGACTCCTATTTCTTTACAACTCCTAATTTATCTCTAAGAAACAATCACCTAACCCTAGCCGGCCTCTTCACTTCGTTAATAGGGGTCGGCTTTGGTAGGTTTTACATGAATATCCTTCTCAATTAGGACTCTTCTAGCTAGAGTGCTAATAGTGTACATGTCTCCGATGGACTCACTTGGTTTCATTCGGAAAAGTTCGTAAGAGTGCACAAGGATGTTGATTTTGGACTCTTTCACTCGGCTAGTGCCTTCATGAGTGACCTCAAGAGTTCTCCAAATATCAAAAGCCGAATCACAAATTGAAACACGATTAAATTCATTTTTGTCTAGTGCACAAAACAAGGCATTTATAGCCTTTGCATTTAAAGCAAAAACCTTCTTCTCTAATTCATTCCATTCGCTTATCGGAAGAGAAGATTTTTGAAATCCATTTTCAACAATAGTTCAAAACTCGAAATCCATAGAAATGAGGAAGATCCTCATCCGAGTCTTCCAATAAGTATAATCCAACCCTTTAAACAAGGGTGGATGAGTGATAGAATGACCCTCATGCATGCCGGAGTAAGCCATCTCTCTTGGGTGTTAAACCAAATATGAGAGTGAGCCTTGCTCTGATACCAATTGTTAGGATTGGAGTGGCACTAAGAGGGGGGGGGTGAATTAGTGCAGCGGATTAAAACGTTGGTTTCAACAAATCTTTCGTACGATAAAAATCAGAATCGAAAGTGCTTAACTTGAAAGTGTATTCGCAAAGTTGTGCAGTAAAGGTAATGATGAAATAAAGCAAGTAAGAAGGTTTGCAGTAATGTAAATAGCAGTAATGAAATGCAAACTAGAGATTACGTCGTTTTTGAAGTGGTTCGGTCAAGTGACCTACATCCACTTGCGAGGCCCTTCTTCGATGAGGCTCCCACCTTCCACTAGCAAATCTCTTGAAAGGGAAGGGTGAATACCCCTCTTACAACTCTTTTACAAGCGGTTCACTTTCTTACAGATTTTCAGCAAGAAAGATGGAGGTGAACACTAGCAAATTGAAAACAAGACTAGCTAAGACTATTCTAAGGCCTTTCTCTTAAACAATTGCTGCTCAAAAAGTTGTAAACTCAGCTGAAATTTGAGGGGTATTTATAGGCCTCCAGAGGATTCAAATTTGGGCTCCAAATTTGAATTCTCGTTGGGTTCCCGATGTTGGCGGTGCCACCGCCTATTAGTGTCAGACGCTGATAGTGCTGGGCGGTGCCACCGCCCAGCTCTTGGGCACTGGGCGGTGCCAGCGCCCAGCCCAGGTGGTGCCACCGCCCAACTCTCGGGTGCTGGGCGGTGCAACCACCCAGTCTGGCAGTGCCACCGCCAGACCCTTCGGTTCACTGGTTGGGCTTCAAACTTAGCCCAAACCAAGTCTAATTTTGGGCCCATTTGGCCCCTAACCAGGATATAGGATTATCTCTTAATCCTAATCCTAATTACAAGTGAACTACATAACAAAACACATCCTAAGTAATTTTTCAACCGCGAACGTCGAGTCTTGTTCCGGCGAGCTTTCCGACGAACTTCTTCCGACGGGCTCCCAGCAAGCTCCCGAACTTGTGATGACTTTAATGAGTAGCCGAGCCTTCTCGGTGATCTCCGTGAACCTCCGACGATCTCTTCGGCGAACTTCCGAAAAATTTCGTCGGGGTTCTCGATTTCTTCTCGTTGGTTCCTAAGAACATCTCGATGATTCTTTGGACTCTTAAACGTCCATCGAACTTGACTTCGGTATCCTTGCTTTGTGTTTTCTGGTTATCGTAGTTAATTCTGGACACTTAACTCAATAATATAGATTAGATCAATTAACCCATCAATTGATTTTATTATCAAAATCCGATATTCAACACCTATCTCTTACCCATCGACATGATCATTATATAACTATTCTTCCAGGTAAATCTCCAACAAATACTCAGCCATATCAGTATCCACTATTAGGATCAAGAGCATTGAGAGATGGGGGTGAATTAGTGTAGCGAAAAACCTTTCGACTATTAAAACTACATTCGTACGATGAAATCGTTTCCGACATAAAATCATTTTCAGAAACTTAACTTGAAAGCATGTTCGTAAGGGAGTGCAGCAAAAGTAATAAGGAAGTAAATCACATATGGAGGTTTGTAGTAAGATAAGCAACAAGAACAAATGCAAACCAGAGAGCACCGTAATTTTAGAGTGGTTCGGTCAATCTTGACCTACATCCACTTTTGGCTTCCTCCTCCGATGAGGTCATCGATGTCCACTAGAGGCCTTCCTTTAATAGACGAAGGCCAACCACTCTTTTACATTTTCACTCTTTTTGACGGGCTTAGTAGACAACCCTTACAGAATTTTCACTCCTCTCTTGAATGATTGAAACTTTGAAGAAAAGAGGAAGGAGAACTTTTAGCTTATACAACACTTTTGAGCTCTAAAAATCACATAGTAAGATTGGATTTTTGGTGCCCTTTCATGCAAGAAAGGGTGGGGTATATATAGGCCCCAAACTGGTTTGAATTTGGAGCTCAAAAATGTCATATCCCATATTTCCAGGGTCCTGGCGGTACGATCGCCAGACTGGGCGATACGACCGCCTGACAAAGCTCGGAGACCGAGCTCTAGCAGTGCCACCACCAAACTGGGGCAGTTCCAGACTTACGAACCCTCGGCGATGCTCTGGCGGACTTCCAGCAAATCTCCTAGACTTGCGACGATCCACTTGGCGAGTTTCGATGAGCTTCTTTAGCAAACTCCTGGACTTCTCAGATTTATTCCCGCAGAACCTCCGACGACCGTCCAGACTTCCGTTGAACTCTCGAACCCCCAACGTGATCATGGTCTTGACTCAAGCGTAACTCCTGCTGCATGTCTTACTGCCATCGTAGTTAATCCTGCACACTTATCTCAACATATGGATTAGATAACAAATGACAATTTACTTCATCATCAAAATCTGATATTCAACAATCTCCCCCTTTTTTATGATGACAATCAATTGATAACGGAGTTAACCTTAACTCTCCCTATCTATATGCCATACTAGAGAAGTCATTCTTGAATTCAAAGCCTTTGAATTCAAGAGATATATTGATAAGTTAAGATCATTTATCCTTATCAATACTCCCATCATGATTCCTATCATGATGTATTTCTCTGAAAATGATATCAAGGCTTGACATCCATTTTCTGGTTTTACATTTCAAATGTGAAAGATAGCAATTGTAGCAATTCATCATATGGCAAGATATCAACATGTAAAATTACGATGTAAGTTCTTGATATCTTAACATAATGCAAATATTTCAAATGTTTAGCAATCATAGCATTTCATCACTTGACAAAGATATCAATTTGTAGAATTGCGATGTAAGCTCTAGATATCATAACATAGTGCAAATATGCCATAGTGCAAATATGGCAATCATAGCAATTCTATCACCAATTTATCATATATTTCGATGCAAGCTTTTGATATCTCAACATAATTCAAATTTAAGTATGGCACTTATAGCATCAATTCATATAGCATTAAATTCAAATATAGCATCAATTCATATATTTCTCATTCAAATATTGCACTCATTGTATCAATTCATATATTTCTCCCCATTTGTCATCAACAAAAAGGAGAACAATATAGGCAAATTTTTACTAGGTTTATGTCATTTTTCAATAATGAGTGATAGGATACCAATTATACAAACATCTCAAGGAAAACATGACATGGAGGTAACTTTCATTACTTCTTTCTCTTTATTTGTTATTATCTTTTTGCATGAAGGAGGAAAGCCATTTGTTAGCTTACTCGAATGAAGTTAAAATTGATAAGATATTAAAGCACGCTTCATTTTTACAAGGATCAAGATATGTGTATGAACCAAATCCTTGCACGTAAAACTATTTCTCAAAAGATATAAAGAATCATCAAATCCATTTCTCGAAAGATATTTTTCACATGATAAGTCTATGAGAAATGCATTTGCTAGTTGATTCCATATGTCAAAAATCAATAATGTGAATCAAACTCGATATGACATATGTTTATTAAGTCCAGAAGAGAATAATGTATCAAGATATGTGTATGAACCAAATCCTTGCACGTAAAACTATTTCTCAAAAGATATAAAGAATCATCAAATCCATTTCTCGAAAGATATTTTTCACATGATAAGTCTATGAGAAATGCATTTGCTAGTTAATTCCATATGTCAAAAATCAATAATGTGAATCAAACTCAATATGACATATGTTTATTAAGTCCAGAAGAGAATAATGTATCAAGAAAATCCGATTGTTAGGATCAAGAAGATCCGAAAATGAAATTTAACACTTTCATGCATTCGGACAAGGTTTTGCTACAGATTTTCAAATTCAATCATGAAGATAAAACATGCTTATTATCATGAAAATTTTTGTATCCAAAACACATAATTTCCAATATGTAATTAAGTCATGTAATTGTGTAAAATCATCATGGCAATTAAGAGATTTAATCATTAAATCAAAAAAGTCCAAAAAATAATCTTAACAAGTTCATGCAATCAGACATATTAACATTCTTAACTCTCTTATCATTCTTAACATTCTTAACATTCAGACATGTTCCTGATGTGCTTTTTCTATCTAGTCTATACCTAGCAAAATCTGCATCAACATAAGCAATTAACTCAAAATTCTCAGTTTTTGGATACCATAATCCTAGATTTATGGTACCTTTAAGATATCTAAGTATTCTTTTAACCACTTTGAGATGAGATATCTTAGGGTTCGATTGAAACCTAGCACAGAGTCCTATACTGAACATGATATCTGGTCTAGTTGCAGTGAGGTAAAGTAAACTTCCTATCATACACCTATAAGTTTTTTTATCAAACCTTTCTCCACTTTCATCAACTTCTAACTTAGTGGAGGTGCTCATAGGAGTGTTAATAGCTTTTGAGCTATCCATATTAAATCTTTTCAGCAGATCTAAAGCATATTTAGTTTGACTAATAAAGATGTCATTGCTTAGTTGCTTAATTTGTAAGCCTAAGAAAAATGTTAAATCTCCTATCAAAATCATTTCAAATTTGAGACTCATTATTTTAGCAAAAGATTCACAAAGAGATTCATTCGTAGAACTAAAGATAATATCATCAATATAAATCTGAACAATGAGAAAATTATTTTCAAAATTCTTAATAAACAATGTAGTATATGTTAGGATCGGAGCGGCACTAAGAGGGGGGGTGAATTAGTGCAGCGGTGAAGTGTGATAAACTTTTCACGATTTAAACACTTTTCGGAAACTTCGTACGATAAAAGCAATGTTTTCATTAAAAACCATTTCGATTATGTTTTAACTTGAAGAGATAAGTAACACGGAGATAAAGCAGTATAACATTAAAGTGCAAATTTGTTTGTAGTAATACAAATGACAATAAGTAAATGCAAACCAGAGATCACGCTGATTTTACAGTGGTTCGGTCAAATGACCTACATCCACTTGCGAGGCCCTTCTTCGATGAGGCTCCCACCTTCCACTAGCAAATCTCTTGAAAGGGAAGGGTAAATACCCCTCTTACAACTTTTACAAGAGGTTCACTATCTTACAGATTTTCAGCAAGAAAGAAGGAGATGAACACTAGCAAGATGAAAACAAGACTAGCAAAGACTCTTCTAAGACTTTTCTCTCAATCAATTGCTTCTCAAAAAGTTGTAATCTCAGCTAAGATTTGAGGGGTATTTATGGGCCTCAAGAGGATTCAAATTTGGGCTCCAAATTTGAATTCTCGTGGAGTTCCCGATGCTGGCGGTGCCACCGCCTGTCACTATCAAACATTGACAGTGCTGGGCGGTGCCACCGCCCAGCTCTCGGGCACTGAGCGGTGCCACCGCCCAGACCAGGCGGTGCCACCGCCCAGCTCTCGAGTGCTGGGCAGTGCAACCGCCCAGTCTGGCAATGCCACCGCCAAATTTTTCGGTTGACTGGTTGGGCTTCAAACTTAGCCCAAACCAAGTCTAATTTTGGGCCCAGTTGGCCCCTAACCAGGATATAGGCTTATCTCTTAATCCTAATCCTAATTACAAGTTAACTACATAACAAAACACATCTGAAGTAATTTTTCAACCATGAACGTCAAGTCTTGTTCTGGCGAGCTTTCCGACGAACTTCTCTCGACGGACTCCCAGCAAGCTCCTGAACTTGTGATGACTTTAATGAGTGGCCGAGCCTTCTCAGTGATCTCCATGAACCTTCGATGATCTCTTCGGCGAACTTTCGAAAATTCTGACAGGTTCCCGATTTCTTCTCGGTTGGTTCCGACAGCATCTCCGACGATTCTTCGGACTCTTAATCGTCCATCGAACTTGACTCCGGTATCCTTGCTTTGTGTTTTCTGGTTATCGTAGTTAATCCTGCATACTTAACTCAATAATATGGATTAGATCAAATAACCCATCAATTGATTTTATCATCAAAATCCGAGATTCAACAATCTCCCCCTTTTTGATGATGACAATCAATTGATGACGGAGTTAAACATAACTCCCCCTATATATATGCCATATTATGAGAAGATAAAAACACTTGAATTCCATCCCATTGAATTCAAGCATAAACTGATAAGTTCTAGTCGTAGAACTTATCGTTATTCTCATTAAGCATAATGTAAATGCTAAACTTCGATGAAAATCCTTTTCAACTCGAATGATAAGAGACAATTTTTACTACGACAGGAGATAAAGATTTTCAACATGAATTTCATGATTATACATGTTAGACATGCTTTCAATATGATCAATCGATCTTGCGATATTCTCAAAGATTTGCAAGGCATATTAGACATTCATAGATCGATCACTTTTCTCAAAGATTTGGCAAGGTATATTCTCAAAGATTTTGAAAAGCTTTTGTAATTCATATTAGTCATGCTATTAAAATGATACAAGTCATCACTTTTCTCCCCCTTTGTCATCAACAAAAAGGGAAATGAGACTTGAAGCACATATTTTGTCATACAAAGATTTTATCATTGAAAATTAAGTATGCAAAAATATTTATGCAGAGTTCCTTTTAAAAGAAAATTCAACATGCATCTATATTATCTAATCTCTTCTTTCTATAAATAACAGAAATTGTAGATGTACAAGAAAGAGATTGGGATAAAAAATGTTTCAAGTAGTAACTCCAATAAGTCAGGATCATAATTCGAATACAAATTCATTCAAATTCAATTTGTCAACTTGAAACTCATAATCAAGCCATCAAAATCAATTTCGAGATTCAAAATATCATAAAATCATTAATCTTAAGCAGATTTAACATGTCATTTAGAATTGAAGGAGAAGGATTAGATTCACCGAGGAACAGAGATAAGATGAAAAATTTTACGGAAAATCCATTCATACAAGTTTATTGTTTAGGGACAATTTAACATACCTATTTCCCTTCTAATAAATTCAAATTGGTCTTCATTCAAGGCTTTTGTAAATATATCTGCTAATTGATGCTTTGTGTCAATGAATTCTAGAACAACATCATTATTAAGAACATGATCGCGTATGAAATGATGCCTAACGTCGATGTGCTTAGTTCTAGAGTACTGAATTTGATTTTTAGTAAGACATATGGCACTAGTATTATCACATTTTATGGGAATGTTTTTAAAGTGAATTCCATAGTCTTCTAATGTATTTTTCATCCAAACGACTTGTGCACAACATGCACTTGCAGCAATGTATTCGGCTTCCGCCGTAGATAGTGCAACTGAATTTTGTTTCTTAGAGGTCCAAGAAACAAGTGCATGTCCTAAAAATTGGCATGTTCCGAATGTACTTTTTCTATCTATCCTACATCCGCCAAAATCGGCATCCGCATAAGCTATTAAATCAATTTTTTCAGATTTTGGATACCACAATCCTAAATTTGGAGTTCCTTTAAGATACCTAAATATTCTTTTAACACATTTAAGATGAGATAATTTAGGATTTGATTGAAACCTAGCGCAAAGTCCTACACTAAACATAATATCCGGTCTAGTCGCGATAAGGTAGAGTAGACTACCTATCATTCCCCTATATGATTTTTGATCGAAATGTTCACTATTTTGATCCATATATAACTTAGTCGCAATACTCATAGGGGTGTTCATTGCTTTTGAATTATCCATATTAAATCATTTTAACAATTCTAAAGTATATTTAGATTGGTTAAGAAATATACCATCCCTAAGTTGTTTGATTTGTAATCCTAAAAAGAATGTTAATTCACCCATTAAGCTCATTTCAAATTCATGACTCATACATTTGGCAAATGATTCACATAGTGATTCATCCGAAGAGCCAAAAATAATATCGTCAACATAAATTTGCACAATAAGAAAATTATTTTTAAAATATTTAATAAACAATGTAGTATCAACCTTGCCTTTGATAAAATTATTTAAAATAAGAAAGGAACTAAGCCTTTCATACCAAGCTCTAGGATCTTCTTTCAAGCCATAGAGGGCCTTAGTCAATTTGAATACATGATTAGGAAGAAGAGAATTTTCAAATCCAGGAGGTTGTTCGACATATACTTCTTCGGAAATAAAACCATTCAAGAAGGCACTTTTGACATCCATTTGAAATAGTTTAAAATTATAACTACTAGCATAGGCAAGGAGCATCCTTATGGCTTCTAATCGAGCCACGAGAGTGAAGGTTTCTTCGTAATCGATACTTTCTTCTTGGTTGAAACCTTTGGCCACTAATCTAGCCTTGTTTCTAACCACGATACCATTTTCGTCTTGCTTGTTTCTGAAGACCAACTTAGTACCAATGACTAAATGGTCACTAGGTCTAGGAACAAGCTCCCACACCTTATTCCTCTCAAATTGATTCAATTCCTCTTTTATTGCGATAACCCAAAAATCATCTTTTATGGCCTCGTCAATGCACTTATGTTCGATTTGAGAAAGGAAGGCGGCATTGGCACAAAAATTCTTGAAAGAGGAACGAGTTTGAACCCCTTTTGATGTATCCCCTATAATTAGCTCCTTTGGATGAGCATCTATATACTTCCATTCCTTAGGTAAGGAAATTTCGGAAAAAGGTGCATCCAAGTTGCCATTTTGAGGAGGGGGTTCATTTAAATTCAAATTATCAAAACCAAGATCATCATCAAAATTATTTTTCTTTAAATTTGAAACTTCATTAAAAACTACATGAATAGACTCTTCTATTACTAAAGTTCTTTTGTTAAAAACCTGAAAAACCTTAGAAACGGAAGAGTAACCAAGAAAGATGCCTTCATCGGATTTAGCATCAAATTTTCCTAAGGCATCCCTTTCATTTAAAATAAAGCATTTACAACCGAAAACTTTAAAATAAGAAATATTTGGTTTTTTGTTATTCCATAATTCATAGGGAGTTTTTGATAAGGATGGTCTTATTAGGACTCTATTCATGATGTAGCAAGCCGTATTTACAACTTCGGCCCAAAAATACATAGGTAAACTATGTTCCTTTAACATAGTTCTTGCCATTTCTTGTAGGTTTCTATTTTTTCTTTCAACTACTCCATTTTGTTGGGGATTCCTTGGAGTGGAGAAGTTGTGATTGTATACATTAACTTCATAAAAATTTTGAAAGTCACAGTTTTGAAATTCGCCACCGTGATCACTCCGAATTGATGAAATCATGAAACCTTTTTCGTTTTGAGTGAGTTTACAAAATCTAGAGAAACACTTGAAACAATCACTTTTGTGAGCTAAGAAATAGGTCCAAGTGTATCTAGTATAGTCATCCAAAATTACAAATGCATATTTGCTTCCTCCTAGACTTGTCGTATCAATTGGTCCAAATAAGTCCAAATGAATCAATTGTAATGGTCTAGTGGTGCTAATTTGAGTTTTTGATTTGAAACTAGTTTTTATTTGTTTACCTAGTTGACATGCATCGCATACTTTATCCTTAATAAACTTTATATTTGGAATTCCTCGCACTAATTCTCTAGATGAGATCTTAGATATTAGTTTCATGCTTGCATGGCCTAGTCTCCTATGCCAAAGCCACGCATCATCATTTAAAGCGGAGAAGCACATTTCATTACTTAGTTCATCAAGATTGATGGTGTATACATTATTTTGTTTCAATGCAATCATAGTTATGTTATGGTTTGGTTTTTCAATAATACACACATTTGATTCAAATCTAATGATGTAACCTTTATCGCATAATTGACTAACACTCAAGAGATTATGTTTCAATCCATCAACTAGTAAGACATCATCAATAGAAAATTTTAATTTGTTACCTATGGTTCCCTTGCCAATGATTTTCCCTTGGTTGTTGTCTCCGAAGGTGACGTACCCTTCTTCTTTGCTAGTGAGCATAGAGAAATGAGATGGATCTCCAGTCATATGTCTTAAGCATCCACTATCTAGATACCATCTCTTGCTGGTAGCTTGTGATGGTGTATGTTTCCACAAGAAGGGATTATTTTTAGGTACCCATTTTCTTTTGGGTGCCTTAAAAACTTGTTCATCATATTGCATAGAATTTATCATAGTTCCTTTAGGAACCCAAATTAGTTTATTCGGACTAATTTTCTTGAATGGACATTTATAAGTTTTATGTCCATATTTGCAACAAAAGTTGCAATGGCTTTAGTGCCGAACATGTAAGACGGGGCCTTTAACGAAGGTGGTTGGATTTTGGTGAGGACTTCTCACAAATCCGATTCCATTTCTTTTTGGAACGTGACCCTTATTTGTAAGGATCATGTTCAAAGATTTGCTGCCAACCTCGAATTTCTTCAAGGTGTCCTTAAGTAGCAAGTTCTCCTTTTGGAGAGATTCTAGATCATGGCATTTTATACATGGAGCTAAACTATCGATATCACAAGTGAGACTATCATGCTCCTTTTTTAGCAATTTATATTTTCTACTATTTGTCTTACATTCATCAAATAACTCATGGAAAGCATTTAACAATTCATGATAAGGTAAATCTGCATCAATTAAATTCGTTACCTCTTCTCCGATGGCCATTAGGGCGTAATGAGCAACTTGCTCGGTGTTGGACTCCTCTTCTTCGGACGAGCTTGAATCATCCCACATTGCCTTGAGCGCCTTCTTCTTTGATGTTCTCTTTTTGGCTTGAGGGCAATCGTTCTTGTAGTGTCCCGGTTTTTTGCATTCATAGCAAATCACTTGGTCCTTCTTTTGTTCAAATTTCTTTTTTGTATTATTTTTAAATTTGTTCTTCCTTAAATATTTTTTAAATTTTTGAGTCAAAAGTGCAATGTCATTGTCACTGTCCTCATCACTTGATGTTCCTTTAAAGTGGTCTTCTTGTGATTTGAGTGCCATATCCTTCCTGTTCTTTGGAAGGGGGTTCTCGAACTCGTCATGAGCTTGACATGTCATTTCGTAGGTCATTAGAGACCCAATAAGTTCTTCAAGAGGGAATGTTTTAAGGTCTTTGGCCTCTTGAATGGTCGTAACTTTTGGATCCCAACTTTTAGGGAGGGATCTTAAGATTTTGGTTACTAGTTCAAAGTTAGCAAAATCTTTACCAAGAGCTTTGAGTCCATTAATGATATCCGTAAACCGGGTGTACATGTCTCCGATGGACTCACTTGGTTTCATTCGGAAAAGTTCATAAGAGTGCACAAGGATGTTGATTTTGGACTCTTTCACTTGGCTAGTGCCTTCATGAGTGACCTCAAGAGTTCTCCAAATATCAAAAGCCGAATCACAAATCAAAACACGATTAAATTCATTTTGTCTAGTGCACAAAACAAGGCATTCATAGCCTTTGCATTTAACGCAAAAACCTTCTTCTTCGATTCATTCCATTCGCTCATCGGAAGAGAAGATTTTTGAAATCCGTTTTCAACAATAGTCGAAAGCTCGAAATCCATAGAAATGAGGAAGATCCTAATCTGAGTCTTCCAATATGTGTAATCCGACCCATTAAACATGGGTGGACGTGTGATAGAGTGTCCCTCATGCATGCCGGAGTAAGCCATCTCTTTTGGGTATTAGACCAAATATGAGAGTGAGCCTTGCTCTAATACCAATTGTTAGGATCGGAGCGGCACTAAGAGGGGGGGGGTGAATTAGTGCAGCGGTGAAGTGTGATAAACTTTTCACGATTTAAACACTTTTCGGAAACTTCGTACGATAAAAGCAACGTTTTCGTTAAAAACTGTTTCGATTGCGTTTTAACTTGAAGAGATAAGTAACACGGAGACAAAGCAGTATAACATTAAAGTGCAAATTTGTTTGCAGTAATATAAATGACAATAAGTAAATGCAAACCAGAGATCCCGCCGATTTTGTAGTGGTTCGGTCAAATGACCTACATCCACTTGCGAGGCCCCTCTTCGATGAGGCTCCCACCTTCCACTAGCAAATCTCTTGAAAGGGAAGGGTAAATACCCCTCTTACAACTTTTACAAGCGGTTCACTCTCTTACAGATTTTCTGCAAGAAAGAAGGAGGTGAACACTAGCAAGATGAAAACAAGACTAGCAAAGACTCTTCTAAGACTTTTCTCTCAATCAATTGCTTCTCAAAAAGTTGTAATCTCAACTGAGATTTGAGGGATATTTATAGGCCTCAAGAGGATTCAAATTTGGGCTCCAAATTTGAATTCTCGTGGAGTTCCCGATGCTGGCAGTGCCACCGCCTATCTCTATCAGACGTTGACAGTGCTGGGCGGTGCCACCGCCCAGCTCTCGGGCACTGAGCGGTGCCACCGCCCAGCTCTCGGGTGCTGGGCGGTGCAACCGCCCAGTCTGGCAGTGCCACCGCCAGATTCTTTGGTTGACTGGTTAGGCATCAAACTTAGCCCAAACCAAGTCTAATTTTGGGCCCAGTTGGCCCCTAATCAGGATATAGGAATATCTCTTAATCCTAATCCTAATTACAAGTTAACTACATAACAAAACACATCCTAAGCAATTTTTCAACCGTGAACGTCAAGTCTTGTTCCGGTGAGCTTTCCGACGAACTTCTCCCGACGGACTCCCAGCAAGCTCCCGAACTTGTGATGACTTTAATGAGTAGCCGAGACTTCTCGGTGATCTCCGTGAACCTCCGACAATATCTTTAGCGAACTTCCAAAAATTCCGACAGGTTCCCGATTTTTTCTCGGTTGGTTCTGGCAGCATCTCCGACGATTCTTCAAACTCTTAATCGTCCATCGAACTTGACTCCGGTATCCTTGCTTTGTGTTTTCTGGTTATCGTAGTTAATCCTGAATACTTAACTCAATAATATGGATTAGATCAAATAACCCATCAATTGATTTTATCATCAAAATCCGAGATTCAACAGTATCGACCTTCCTTTTGTAAAATTATTTTCAATAAGAAAAGTACTAAGTCTCTCATACCAAGCCCTTGGGGCTTGTTTTAAACCATAGAGAGCTTTAGTTAATTTAAACATATGATTAGAGAGGCTATTATTTTCAAATCTGAGAGGTTGTTGAACATAAACTTCTTCAGAAATAATGCCATTAAGAAAAGCACATTTAACTTCCATTTAAAACAACTTAAAATTATTATTACTAGCATAGGCAAAGAGCATCCTTATGGCTTCGAATCTAGCCATAGGAGTGAAGGTTTCTTTGTAATCGATACCTTCTTCTTGGTTAAAACCTTTGGTCACTAATCTAGCCTTGTTTCTAACCACGATACCATATTCATTTTACGTATTTCTAAAGACTCATTTAGTACCAATAACTCAATGATCATTTGGCCTAGGAACAAGCTTCGATACCTCATTTCTCTCAAATTGATTTAACTCATCTTGCATTGTGATAATCCATGAATCATCTTTTATGGCTTCGTCAATGCATTTAGGTTCAATTTGGGAGAGAAAAGCGGCGTTGGCACAAAAACTTTTAAGAGAAGATTGTATTTGAACCCCCTTAGATGTGTCTCCTAGAATTAACTCCTTAAGATGAGCATCTACATACTTCTAATCCTTGGGTAAGGATGTTTTGGAAGTGGATGCATCCAAGTTGCTAGTTGGAGAAGGGGTTTCATTTAAATTCAAAGAATCGAAATTAACATCATCATCAAAATTATTTTTCTTGATTTCGGAAATCTTATTGAAAACAACATGAATGGATTCTTCTATAATTAAAGTTCTTTTATTGAAGATACGAAAATTTTTAGAAACTAAAGAATAACCAAGAGAAATTCCTTCATCAGATTTAGCATCAAATTTTCCTAAGGCAACTTTTTCATTCAAGATAAAATACTTACACCTAAAAACTTTAAAATATAAAACATTAGGTTTTTTATTATTCCACAACTCATAGGGAGTTTTCGTGCGTAAGGGTTTTACTAGAACTCTATTCAATATATAGCATGAAGTGTTTATGGCTTCGACCCAAAAATATTTGGGTAGGCTATGTTCATTCAGCATGGTTCTTGCCATTTTTTGTAAATTTTATTCTTTCTTTCTACTACTCCATTTTGTTGGGGATTTTTTGGAGTAGAGAATTTGTGCTTGTATCCATTAGATTCACCAAATTCGTGGAAATCACGGTTTTAAAATTCACCACCGTGATCACTTCGAATTGATGAAATCATAAAACCCTTTTCATTTTGAACAAGTTTACAAAACTTGGTGAAATATCTAAAGCATTTATTTTTGTGTTTCAAGAAATAAGTCCATGTGTATCTACTATAGTCATCTACAATGACGAAGGCATATTTGCTACCTCCTAGGCTTGATGTAGAGATTGGTCCGAAAAAGTCCATATGGATCAATTGTAAGGGCCTAGAGGTGCTTATTTGATTCTTAAATTTGAAACTACCCTTAATTTGTTTTCCTAATTGACAAGCATCACACACATTATCTTTAATAAACTTGATATAAGGAATTCCTTATACAAGTTCTTTGGATAATATTTGAGTGATTAGTTTCATGCTAGCATGACCTAATCTTCTATGCCAAAGCCAAGCATCCTCATTGATGTCAATGGTGTATACGTTATTCTATTTTAATGCAATCATTGATGTGTTTTTGTGTGGTTTTTCAATGATGCAAGCATTAGATTCGAATTTGACGATATATCCTTTATCACATAATTGACTAATGCTCAAGAGGTTATGTTTTAAACCATCAACTAACAAAACATCTTCAATAATGAAGTTGGATTTGTTACCTATGGTTCCTTTGCCAATTATTTTACCCTTGCTATTATCTCCGAAGGTGACATAGCCTTCGTCTATGCTAGTGAGCTTAGAGAATTTAGATGGATCTCCAATCATATGCCTTAAGCATCTACCATCAAGATAACATCTCTTGCTCTAGCTTGTGATGGTGTATGTCTCTACAAGAAAGGATAATTTTTATGTACCCATTTACTTTTGGGTGCCTCAAAAACTGATCTACATTGTTTATTATGTTGCATAGAGTTTATCATGGTTCCTTTAGAAACCCAAATCAGTTTGTTTAGGCTAATTTTCTTTAATGGACAATGATACGTTTTATATCCATGTTTGCAACAAAAGTTGCATTTGCTTTGGTGTCGAACATATAAGATAGAGCCTTTTATGAAGGTGGTTGAATTTTGGTGAGGACTTCTCACAAATCCGATTCCACTTCTTTTGGGAATGTGACACTTATTTGTAAGGATCATGTTCAAAGACTAGCTACCAACCTCGAATTTCTTGAAGGTGTCATTAAGTAGCAAGTTCTCTTTTTGGAGAGTTTCTATATCATGATATTTTATACATGGAGCTAAACTATCATGATATTTAGTTTTTAATTTATCAAAATTACTAATAAGACTATCATGCTCCTTTTTTAATTATTTATATTTTTACTAATTGTTTTGCATTCATCAAATAAGTCATGGAAGGCATTTAATAGTTCATCAAATGATAAATCTACATCAATTAAATTTGTTACCTCCTCTCCGATGGCCATTAGGGCATAATGAGCAACTTGCTCAGTGTTGGACTCCTCTTCTTCGGACGCACATGAGTCATCCCACGTTGCTTTGTGCGCCTTCTTCTTTGATGTTCTCTTCTTGGCTTGGGGACAATCACTTTTATAGTGTCCCGGCTTTTTGCACTCGTAGCAAATAACTTGGTCATTTTTGGGTTCAAATTTATTTTTTGTGTCATTTTTAAACTTGTTTCTCTTAATGAATTTTTTGAATTTTCTTGTTAGAAGTGCCAAGTCATCGTCACAGTCCTCATCACTTAAGTTTTCTCTTAAGTGATCATCTAAAGTTTTAAGTGTCATATCCTTCCTGTTCTTTGGAAGGATGTCTTCTTGCTCTTCATAAGTCTTGCAAGTCATTTCATAGGTCATTAATGACCCGATTAGTTCTTCAAGAGGGAAGTTGTTTAAATCTTTAGCCTCTTGAATAGTAGTGACTTTAGGGTCCCAACTCTTAGGAAGAGATCTTAGAATCTTATTTACAAGCCCAAAATCTGAAAAACTTTTGTCGAGTCCTTTTAGACCATTCACGACATCCGTGAAATAGGTGTACATGTTGCCAATAGTCTCGCTCGGTTTCATTCGGAAAAGTTCAAACGAATGTATCAAAAGATTGATTTTTTACTCTTTCACTCTACTTGTGCCTTCGTGAGTCACTTCGAGTGTATGCCAAATATTAAACACAGTTTCACAAATTGAAACACGATTGAACTCATTTTTATCAAGCACACAAAATAAGGCTTTCATAGCCTTTGCATTAAGAGCAAAAGTCTTCTTCTCCAATTCATTCCAATCGATCATTGGAAGAGAAGACTTTGAAAATCCATTTTCGATAAGATTCCAAAGTTCAAAATATATTAAAATAAGGAAGATCCTCATTCGGGTCTTCCTATAGGTGTAGTCTGTCCCATTGAATATGGGTGGACGTGTAATAGAGTGGCCCTCTTGGTTTCTGGCGTATGTCATATCTCTTAGGTTTTAATCTATTTGAGAGTTAACCTCGCTTTGATACCAATTAATAGAACCAAGAGCTCTAAGAAGGGGGGGGGGGTGAATTAGGGTAGCGAAAAAACTTTCGACGATTAAAACTACGTTAGTACGATGAAATCGTTTCCGATGTAAAATCATTTTTGGAAACTTAACTTAAAAGCGAGTTCGTAAGGGAGTGCAACAAAACTAATAAGGAAGTAAAGCACATATGGAGGTTTGTAGTAAGGTAAGCAGCAAGAAGAAATGCAAACCAGAGAGCACCACAATTTTAGAGTGGTTTGGTCAATCTTGACCTACATCCACTTTTGGCTTCCTCCTCCGACGAGGTCACCAATGTCCACTAGAGGCCTTCCTTTAATAGGCGAAGGCCAACCACCCTTTTATAGTTTCACTCGTTTTGATGGGCTTAGGAGACAATCCTTACAGAATTTTCACTCCTCTCTTGAATGATTGAAACTTGGAAGGAAATATGGAGGAGAACTTTTAGCTTATACAACACTTTCAAGCTCTAAAAATCACAGAGTAAGATTGGATTTTTTATGCCCTTTCATGCAGGAAAGGGTGGGGTATACATAGGCCCCAAACTGGTTTGAATTTAGAGCTAAAAAATGTCATCTCCCGGATTTCTGGGTGCCATCGCCTGACTGGGGCGGTTCCACTGCCTAGTCTTGCTCGAAGACTGAGCCTAGGCGGTGCCACCGCCTGATTGGGGCAGTTCCACTGCCCAACTTTCTTGGGAGACTAAGCTCCTGGGCGGTGCCACCGTCGACCCTGTTAGGATCAAGAGCACTAAGAGGGGTGGGGGGGGGTGAATTAGTGCAGCGGAAAACTTTCTACGATTAAAACAAAACTATGTTCGAACGATAAAAATGATTTCTGTTTGAAAGCCGATTCTAAGATTACTTTAACTTAAGATCAAGCAAGATAATGTTAAAGTCAATCTATGAAGGCAGTGTGCAGTTATGATGAAAACCAGAATATAAGCGCAAACTGAAATATGATGTTCGTACGAAGAAACTAATTTACGTCTAAATGTTGATTCGTAAATCACTTGATTAGGCGAGATGCTGTTTAAGCAAGGGTATAAAGGCAGTTTGCAGTTATGGTAAAAATCAAAATGTAAACATAATATGAAATATGATGATCGTACGAAAAAGCAGATTTACGTCTAAACGCTGATTCGGAAAGTGCAAAGCTTGAAACCCGATCGTATATGCGCAGAAAGCAGTAAGCTTCAGAGGAGGTTTGCAGTAAAGATAATATGCTCAAAGTAAATGCAAACCGAGATTTAGAGTGGTTCGGTCAATCTTGACCTACTCCACTTTTGGCTTCCTCCACCGACGAGGTCACCGACGTCAACTAGAGGCCTTCCTTCAATAGGCGAAGGCCAACCACCCTTTTATAGTTTCACTGCTTTTAACGGGCTTAGGAGACAACCCTTACAGAAATTTTCTCTCCTCTCTTTACAACTCAAAACTTTGAAGAAAAGAGGGAGGAGAACTTTTGGCCTTTACAACAATTTTGAGCTCTAAGAATTATAGAAAGAGATCAAAATTTCGAGTGTGTGTTCTTTTCTTTCAATGCTGAATGGGTGGGGTATTTATAGGCCCCAACCCAGTTCAAATTTGGAGCTCAAAACTGTCAATTCCCGGAATTCCGAGATCAGGCGGTTGCACCTCCTGACTGGGGCGGATGCACCGCTTGGCAGAGCTCGAAGACTGAGCCTCTAGGCGATGCCACCTCTGTCAGGGGCGGTTGCACCTCTCTGCCAGAGCTGGAAGACCAAGCTCGGGCGGTTGCACCTCCTGACTAGGGCGGTTGCACCGCCTGCCAGAGCTCGAAGACCGAGCTCAAGCGGTGCTATCTCCTGTCAGGGGAGGTTGCACTGCCTAGTCTCGCTCGGAGACTGAGCCCAAGCGGTGCTACCTCCTGGCTGGGGCGGTTGCACCGCCCAGTCTCCCTGGGAGACTTAGTCCAGGCGGTGCTACCTCCTGGCTTGGGCGGTTGCACCTCCCACAGCAATCAGGGTCCGAATGGGTAGATCCATTCGGCCCAATTTAGGTTTTTCAGGGGCCCAATTGCCCCAAGATTAAGCTAATGGGATCACCTCCCATTTTCAACTTAATCATTGTGCTAACTACGATAAATCCTAAGACAATTTCTGCAGCTTGCTCCGGTGCGTCAATCGCTTCTTCCGGCGAGTTTCCGACGAACTTCCGTCGATCATCCGATGAACCCTCGGTGATGCTCCTGCGGACTTCCGGCAAACTCCTGGACTTGCGACGATCCACTTGGCAAGTTCCGACGAGCTTCTTTTGGCAAGCTTATGGACTTCTCGGATTTGTTCCCGCAGAACCTCCGACGACTGTCCGAACTTCCGTCAAACTCTCGAACTCCCAATGTGATCATTGTCTTGACTCCGGTGCAACTCCTGCTGCATGTCTAACTTTCATCGTAGTTAATCCCGCACACTTATCTCAACACATAGATTAAACAACAAATGACAATTGACTTCATCATCAAAATATGAGATTCAACAATCTCCCCCTTTTTTATGATGACAATCAATTGATAATGGAGTTAACCTTAACTCTCCCTGTCTATATGCCATACTTGAAATAAGTCATTCTTGAATTCAAGACCTAAGAATTCAAGGGACATATTGATAAGTTAAATCATTTGAACTTATCAATACTCCCATCATGATTCCCATCATGATGTATCTCTCTGAAGATGATGTCAAGGCTTGACATTCATTTTCAGATTTTACATTACAAGTTTGAATGATGGTAATAGTAACAATTCATCATATTGTAAGATATCAACATGTCAAGCTGTGAAGTAAGATTTTGATATCATTACATGATGTACACATTTCAAATATTTTAGCAAGTGTTGCATTTCTTCACATGGTAAGATATCAACTCAAGGCATAATGCAAATTATAGCATATGTTCATATATCTCTTGGTGATGCAAGTATGGCATAATCATAGCATCAGTGTTTATAGCATCAATTCATATATTTCTCCCCCTTTGTCATCAACAAAAAGCATGGTAGTTGTGATACCAGGAAAACAATATAAGCAAGTTATCAAACATATAAAGGAAGGCATGATACGAAGATTGCTTTGAATACTTCTTCCTTCTTTTTTTTGTTATAATCCTTTGTGCATGAAGGAGGAAAGCCATTTGTGATTCCAACTATTTGTGAGTTTACTTTGAGTCAAGATATGTATTTGAAACAGCTTTTTGCAAGTAAAAATACTATCATCCATATTTCAAGATGGAATTCATAAGCAGAAATCATTCATCAAATCCATTTCAGAAAAAAAATATTTTTCATAAGAGTGTATGAGAAAATTTGATTTTTAGCATTCCGACTGTTAAGCGAATCTGAAAATGAGATGAACTCTTTCATGCATTCGGACAAGACTATGCTACAGATTTTCAAATACAATCATGAAGACAAAACATTTCAACACATGTTATGTAATGACAATCAAGTGATTTGATCATTCAATAAAGTCCGAAAAATAATTTTAACTAGTTTATCTATTCGGACACATCAACATTCCTAATTCTCTTCTTATGAAATCAAATTGTTCTTCACTTAGAGGTTTTGTAAAAATGTCAGCTAGTTGATGTTTAGTATCAATGGCAATGACTTATCAACTGTATTGGTATATCACTTTTTCAAACTATATTTATCATGGAAATCAAAGCACAAGGTTTTCAAAACTTTTAGTTTCAATATAAAATCCGAGATAACCATTTAGTTTATATTTACCACAAGGCACAAGGCATATATTTACCACGATAGATGTTTACAACTCTACATATGCTCAAAATATATCAGGTAACCATATCAAGGATCAAGGCAAAGCACATCATGGTGAGTAACATAAGGAGTTTACAATAACAACAGATGATTATGTTCATACAAGTTCATTCATGAGGTGAAAAATTAAAGTGCCTAAACAAGGAGTCAAATTGATAATGAATTTGCTACAGCTCAGATAGGATTTGATCTTGTCGTTGTTCAAGCCGTTCTTGTCTTTGTTCGAATCGGTTCATCCGAATCCCAATATCTTTGACAGATGATGTATGAGTTTGCTCAAATGGATGTGTTTCCTCAAAGGGACAGATCGGAGGAGATTGGGTACCCCTAAATACTGGTGTTTCCGGTTCTGGTTCAGGTTGAGGGGGATCAGTTCTTATTGGCATTCTAACCCAGTTACCGTTTCTATAAAAACATCTTAATTGGTGAACTAGATTTTTATTTATTATGCTAAATCTATCTATTTTTATTACTTCTTCTTCCGGTGGTATTAGAATATCATAGGCTTTCATTATTCTAGTGATTATACCATCATATGGGAGCATCATGTCTTTCTTAGATAGTTCTAACATGTTTTGTTGGATAAGATAACCAAGACAGATGTCATGTCCTTTCATGATCAAATACATAGTTCCTAATTCTAATTGACTTACTTCATCATGATGGTATTGTTTAGGGAGAATGATGCTAGTTAGGATATGATGAAGTACCTTAGTGTTTAGAGGCAGTAGATGTTCACAACTTTTAGGAATAAATGCTAAGTTGGGATTGGCAAAAATTGTTCCTAAGGCTTCAACATATGTTGTTCCAACAGTTTCATCATCCCATGATCCTCTAAAGTAAAGTCCTCTACTTTTCATGGGAATGCCTATCATGTCGCAAATGAATCTATCCGTAATTGAGATGTGTTGGCCTAAAAGATAGGTGGACATTCTTTCTTCTTCATCTATTTGTATGTTGTTGTAAAACAATCTAACAAGTCTTGGATAGGACATTCTTGCCCTAGCTTGGGTTAAAAAGGGCAGAGTTGCGGGCGGTTGCACCTCTGGCTGGAGCGGTGCAACCGCTTGCAACACATGACAGCTAGAGGTGCTACCTCCAACTGGGGCAGTGCCACTACCTGCAGGCGGTGAGCACTTGTTCTGATCAGTGTGATCTGATTTGAGAGTTTTTGTCTTAAGAAGAATTTTCATTCAGAGCAATCAACTTTACTTACGTAATTACGTAAGAGTTTTCATTTTAAGGCAAGGACTTTTGCACGATCAAGATAGATCTTTTAACGTGCATACTCTCAATGTCGTACACATGTTTGTGATAGTTTGTTCAAGTTGGTAAGCCTTGCAAGTTCATGACAGACTTAGTTACTTCATGATACAGAGTTGGATTCGAAGGTTATGAACGAATGAAATTGATGGGTTCGAAAATCCAGAGGATATGTGAATTTGGGAATTATACGTTTCTAATTCTGAAAAGTCAAATAAGGTTGTATCTAAATCGCATTTGTGATTTTAAATTTATAATCTCCATCTGTTATTTAGGCTAGAGAGCATTGCGAGTTCCTTTTTGGATCTTGGGTCAAGACTATCGAGAATCAAGGAGCAGAATATTATTTCTTGCTCCAGCCTAAAATTTTTATGTTTTTAATGTTTTTACAGAAAGGGATGATTTTTATGTACCCATTTGCTTTTGAGTGCCTCACAAATAGATCTACATTGTCTATCATGTTGTATAGAATTTATCATGGTTCCTTTAGGAACCCAAATCAATTTTTTTGGACTAAGTTTCTTAAATGGATAATAATGCGTCTTGTGTCCAAATTTGCAACAAAAGTTGCATTTGTTTTGATGTCGAACATGTAAGATGGGGCCTTTTATGAAGATGGTTGGATTTTGGTGAGGACTTCTCACAAATCCAATTCCACTTCTTTTGGGAACGTGACCGTTGTTTGCAAGGATCATGTTTAATGACTTTCTACCAACCTTAAATTTCTTCAAGGTGTCCTTAAGTAGCAAGTTTTCCTTTTGGAGAGTTTCTAGATCATGGCATTTTATGCATGAGCATAAACTATCATGATGTTCAGCTTTTAACTTATCGAAATTACAAATAAGACTATCATGCTCCTTTTTTAGTAATTTGTATTTTCTTCTAATTGTCTTACATTCATCAAATAATTCATGGAAAGCATTTAATAATTCATGATAAGGTAAATCTGCATCAATTAAATTTGTTACCTCATCTCCGATGGCCATTAAGGCGTAATGAGCAACTTGCTCGGTGTTGGACTCCTCTTCTTCGGATGCGCTCGAATCATCCCATATTGCTTTGAGCGCCTTCTTCTTTGATGTTCTCTTCTTGGCTTGGGGACAATCACTCTTGTAGTATCCCGGCTTTTTACACTCATAGCAAATAACTTGGTCCTTCTTGGGTTCAAGTTTATTTTTTGAGTCATTCTTAAACTTATTACTTTTAAAGAATTTTTTAAATTTTCTTGTTAGAAGTGCCAAGTCATCATCACAGTCCTCATCACTTGAGTTTTCTCTCAAGTGACCTTCTGAAGTTTTAAGTATCATATCCTTCCTGTTCTTTGGAAGGATGTCTTCTTTCTCTTCATGAGCTTTACAAGTCATCTCGTAGGTCATTAATGACCCGATTAGTTCTTCAAGAGGGAAGTTGCATAGATCTTTTGCCTCTTGAATAGCAGTGACTTTAGGATCCCAACTCTTAGGAAGGGATCTTAGAATCTTATTTACGAGCTCAAAATCCGAAAAACTTTTTCTGAGTCCTTTTAGACCATTGACGACATTTGTGAAACGGGTAAACATATCGCCAATGGTTTCACTCGGTTTCATCCGAAAAAGTTTGAAAGAATGTAACAGAAGATTGATTTTTAACTCTTTCACTCTACTTGTGCCTTCGTGAGTCACTTCGAGTGTGTGCCAAATATCAAATGCGGTTTCACAAGTTGAAACACGGTTAAACTCGTTTTTATCAAGTGCACAAAATAAGGCATTCATAGCCTTTGCATTAAGAGCGAAAGCCTTCTTCTCCAATTCATTCCAATCGATCATTGGAAGAGAAGACTTCGAAAATCCGTTTTCAACAAGATTCCAAAGTTCAAAATCCATAGAAATAAGAAAGATCCTCATTCGGGTCTTCCAATAGGTGTAGTTCGTCCCACTGAACATGGGTGGACGTGTAATAGAATGGCCCTCTTGGTTTCTGGCGTATGCCATCTCTCTTGGGTTTTAATCCGTTAGAGAGTTAACCCTGCTCTAATACCAATTGTTAGGATCAAGAGCACTAAGAGGGGGTGAATTAGTGTAGTGGAAAACTTTCTGCGATTAAAACGACACTGCGTTCGAACGATAAAAATGATTTATGTTTGAAAGCTGATTCTAAGATTACTTTAACTTAAGATCAAGCAAGATGATGTTAAAGTTAATCTATGAAGGCAGTTTGCAGTTATGATGAAAACCAGAATATAAGTACAAACTGAAATACGATGTTCATACGAAGAAAATGATTTACGTCTAAATGCTGATTCGTAAATCACTTGATTAGGCGAGATTCTGTTTAAGCAAGGGTATAAAGGCAGTTTGCAGTTATGGTAAAAATCAAAACGTAAACATAATTTGAAATATGATGATCGTACGAAAAAGCAGATTTATGTCTAAACGCTGATCCGGAAAGTGCAAAACTTGAAACCTGATCGTATATGCGCATAAAGCAGTAAGCTTCAGAGGAGGTTTGCAGTAAAGATAATATGCTCAAAGTAAATGCAAACCGAGATTTAGAGTGGTTCGGTCAATCTTGACCTACTCCACTTTTGGCTTCCTCCACCGACGAGGTCACCGACGCAACTAGAGGCCTTCCTTCAGTAGGCGAAGGCCAACCACCCTTTTACAATTTCACTCCTTTTGACGGGCTTAGGAGACAACCCTTACAGAAATTTTCTCTCCTCTCTTTACAACTCAAAACTTTGAAGAACAGAGCGAGGAGAACTTTTGGCCTTTACAACAATTTTGAGCTCTAAGAATCACAAAAAGAGATCAAGATTTCGAGTGTGTGTTCTTTTCTTTCAGTGCTGAATGGGTGGGGTATTTATAGGCCCCAACCCAGTTCAAATTTGGAGCTCAAAACTATCAATTCCCGGAATTCCGGGATCAGGCGGTTGCACCTCCTGACTGGGGCGGTTGCACCGCCTGGCAGAGCTCGAAGACTGAGCCTCTAGGCGGTGCCACCTCTGTCAGGGGTGGTTGCACCTCTCTGCCAGAGCTCGAAGACCGAGCTCAGGCGGTTGCACCTCCTGACTGGGGCGGTTGTAGTGTCTGCCAGAGCTCGAAGACCGAGCTCAGGCGGTGCTACCTCCTGTCAGGGGAGGTTGCACCTCCCAGTCTCGCTCGGAGACTGAGCCCAAGCGGTGCTACCTCCTGGCTGGGGTGGTTGCACTGCCCAGTCTCCCTGGGAGACTTAGCCTAGGAGGTGCTACCTCCTGGCTTGGGCGGTTGCACCTCCCACAGCAATCAGGGTCCGAATGGGTAGATCCATTCGGCTCAATTTGGATTTTTCAAGGGCCCAATTGCCCCAAGATTAAGCTAATGGGATCACCTCCCATTTCCAACTTAATCATTATGCTAACGACGATAAATCCTAAGACAATTTCTGCAGCTTGCTCCGGTGCGTCAATCGCTTCTTCCGGCGAGTTTCCGGCGAACTTCCGTCGATCATCCGATGAACCCTCGGTGATGCTCCTGCGGACTTCCGGCAAACTCCTGGACTTGCGATGATCCACTTGGCGAGTTCCGACGAGCTTCTTTTGGTAAGCTTATGGACTTCTCAGATTTGTTCCCGCAGAACCTCCGACGACTATCCGAACTTCCATCGAACTCTCGAACTCCCAACGTGATCATTGTCTTGACTCCGGCGCAACTCCTGCTGCATGTCTAACTTTCATCGTAGTTAATCCTGCACACTTATCTCAACACATAGATTAGACAACAAATGACAATTGACTTCATCATCAAAATCCGAGATTCAACAGACCCGAGCGGTTCCACCGTCGGCCAGGAAATCTGGGTCCGAATGGGCTAATCCATTCGGCCCAATTTGGGTCTATCAAGGACCCAATTGCCCCCAGATTAAGTTAATGGGATCACCTCCCATTCCTAACTTAATCTACATGCTAACTACGATATTTCTTAAGAAATTTACTGCAACTTGCTCCGGTGCATTAATCGCTTCTTCCGGCGAGCTTCCGGTAAACTTCCGGTGAACATCCGACAAACCCTATGCGATGCTCCGGCATACTTCCAGCAAAAGTCCTTGACTTGCGATGATCCATTTGGCGAGTTCCGACGAGCTTCTTTCGTAAACACCTAGACTTGTTGGATTTGTTCCCGCAGAACCTCCGACGACCGTCCGGACTTTCGTCGAACTCTCGAACCCCTAACATGATCATGGTCTTGACTCCGGCATAACTCCTGCTGCATGTCTTACTGCCATCGTAGTTAATCCTGCACACTTATCTCAACATATGGATTAGATAACAAATGACAATTGACTTCATCATCAAAATCTGAGATTCAACATCCACATCGCCAGAAGGATGAAATAGGAAGGATTGTAAAAGAGATACTCGAAACAAGAGTTATTCGGCCAAGTTGCAGCCCCTACTCTTTACCGGTGCTCCTCATACGAAAGAAGGATGGAACATGACAATTTTGTGTTTACCGAGCTCTCAATGGTATAACCATCAAGGACAAATACCCTATTCCAATAGTAGATGAATTGCTAGATGAAAGTGCAGCGAAAAACTTTCGACGATTAAAAGTGCATTCGTACGATAAGAGCGATTTCGGTAGAAAGGCCGATTCGTAAATCACTTTAACTTGTGATCAAGCAAGATGCAGTTAAAGCAAGTCTATGAAGGTAGTTTGTAGTTATGATAGAAATTAGAATGTAAGCGTAAACTGAAATATGATGTTCGTATGATAAAACTGATTTACGTCTAAACGTCGATTCGGAAAATACTGAACTTTGAAACACGATCATAAATGCTCAGAAGGCAGTAAGCTATTGAGGAGGTTTGCAGTAAAGATAATATGCTCAAAGTAATTACAAACCGAGATTTAGAGTGGTTCAATCAATCTTGACCTACATCCACTTTTGGCTTCCTCCACCGACGAGGTCACCGACGTCCATTAGAGGCCTTTCTTCAATAGGTGAAGGCCAACCACCTTTTTATAGTTTCACTCCTTTTGATGGGCTTAGGAGACAACCCTTACAGAATTTTCTTTCCTCTCTTGATAGATCAAAACTTGGAAGAAAAGAGGAAGGAGAACTTCTAACTCATACAACACTTCTGAGCTCTAAAAATCAAAGAGTAAGATTAGGATTTTGGTGGTTTTTGGTTGCTCTTTCATTGCTGAAAGAGTGGGGTATTTATAGGCCCCAAACCAGTTTGAATTCTGAGCTCAAAATTGTCATCTCCTGGAATTCCGGGGTCTGGCGGTTGCACCGCTTGGTAGAGCTCGAAGACTGAGCCTCTGGGCGGTGCCACCGCTTGTTAGGGGCGGTTGCACCTCTTGCCCAAGCTCGGAGACCGAGCTCAGGCGATTGCACCTTTGTCAGAGGTGGTTGCACCGCCCAGCTAGAGCTCAGAGACTGAGCCCTGGGCGATGCCACCACCGACCCAAGCGGTGCCACCTCTGGCCATGTAATCTAGGTCCGAATGGGCTGATCCACTCGGCCCAATTTGGGTCTATCAAGGGCCCAATTGCCCCAAGATTAAGTTAATGGGATCACCTCCCATTTCTAACTTAACCATCATGCTAACTACGAATTTCTTAAGACATTTACTGCAACTTGCTCCGGCGCGTCAATCGCTTCTTCCGACGAGCTTCCGTCGATCATCCGATGAACCCTTGGTGATGCTCCTGCGGACTTCCGACAAACTCCTAGACTTGCGACGATCCACGTGGCAAGTTTTGATGAGCTTTTTTAGCAAGCTCCTGGACTTCTCGGATTTATTCCCGCAAAACCTCCGATGACCGTCCGAACTTCCATCGAATTCTCGAACCCCCAACGTGATCATAGTCTTGACTCCGGCGCAACTCCTGCTGCATGTCTTACTTTCATCGTAGTTAATCCTGCACACTTATCTCAACATATGAATTAGATAACAAATGACAATTAACGTCATCATCAAAATCCCAGATTCAACAAAGGAAACTTCCTATCATACCCCTATAAGTTTTTTTATCAAAACTTTCTCCACTTTCATCAAATTCTAACTTAGTGGAGGTGCTTATAGGAGTGTTGATAGCTTTTGAGCTATCCATATTAAACCTTTTTAGCAAATCTAAAACGTATTTTGTTTGATTAATAAATATGTCATTACTTAGTTGTTTGATTTATATACCTAAAAAGAAGGTTAATCCTCCCATCAAACTCATTTCAAATTCAAGGCTCGTACTTTTAGCAAAAGATTCACAAAGAGATTCATTCGTGGAACTGAAGATAATATCATCAACATAAATTTGAACAATGAGAAAATTATTTTCAAATTTTTTTATAAACAATATAGTATCGACCTTGCCTTTAGAGAAATTATTATTAATAAGAAATAAACTAAGTCTCTCATACTAAGCCCTTAGGACTTATTTTAAACCATAGAGAGTTTTAGTTAATTTAATCACATGATTAGGGAGACTATTATTCTCAAATCTGGGAGGTTGTCCAACATAAACTTCTTCAAAAATAAAGCCATTTAGAAAAGCACTTTTAATATCGATTAGAAACAACTTAAAATTATTACTACTAGTATAGGTAAGGAGCATCCTTCTGGCTTCTAATCGAGCCACAAGAGTGAAGGTTTCTTCATAATAGATACCTTCTTCTTGGTTGAAACCTTTGGCCACTAATCTAGCCTTGTTTCTAACCATGATACTAGATTCATCTTGCTTGTTTCTAAAGACCCATTTAGTACCAATAACTAAATAGTCATTTGGCCTAGGAACAAGCTTCCACACCTCATTTCTCTTAAATTGATTTAACTCATCTTGCATTGTAATAATCCATTAATCATCTTTCATGGCTTCATCAATATATTTAGGTTCAATTTAGGAGAGAAAAGTGGTGTTGGCACAAAAATTTTTAAGAGAAGAACGTGTTTGAACCCCTGCAGATGTATCCCCTATGATTAGCTCCTTAGGACGAGCATCTACATACTTCTAATCATTGGGTAAGGATGTTTCAGAAGTTGATGTATCAAAATTGCTAGTTGGAAAAGGGTTTCATTTAAATTCAAGGTATCAAAGTTAATATCATCATCAAAATATTGTTTCTTAATTTCGAAAATCTCATTAAAAACTATATGAATGGATTCTTCTATAATTAAAGTTCTTTTATTGAAGACACGAAATGCTTTAGAAATTGAAGAATAGCCAAGAAAAATTACTTCATCAGATTTAGCATCAAATTTTCCTAAGATAACTTTTTCATTCAAGATAAATCACTTGCACCCAAAAACTTTAAAATATAAAACATTGGGTTTTTTGTTGCTCCATAACTCATAAGGAGTTTTGGTGAGTAAGGGTCTTACTAGAACTCTATTCATGATATAGCAAGCCGTGTTTATGGCTTCGGCCCAAAAATATTTGGGTAGGCAATGTTCATTCAACATAGTTCTTGCTATTTCTTGTAAATTTCTATTCTTTCTTTCTACTACTCCATTTTGTTGAGGATTTCTTGAAGTAGAGAAGTTGTGGTTGTATCCATTAGATTCACAAAATTCTTAGAAATCACGATTTTGAAATTCACCACCGTAATCACTTCGAATTGATGAAATCATAAAACCCTTTTCATATTGAACAAGTTTACAAAACTTGATGAAATGTCTAAAGCATTTACTTTTGTGTTTCAAGAAATAAGTTCATTGTATCTACTATAATCATCTACAATAACAAGAGCGTATTTGCTACCTCCTAGGGTTGATGTAGAGATTGGTCCGAATAAGTCCATATGGATCAATTGCAAAGGTCTAGAGGTGCTTATTTGATTCTTAGGTTTGAAGCTGCCTTTTGTTTGTTTTCCTAATTGACAAGCATCACACACATAATCTTTGATGAACTTGATATGAGGAATTCCTCTTACAAGTTCTTTGGATGAAATTTGGGTGATTAGTTTCATGCTAGCATGACCTAATCTCCTATGCTAAAGCCAAGCATCGTCATTCAAAACTGAAAAACACATTTCATTGCAAAGATCATTGATGTCAATAGTGTATATGTTATTTTGTTTTAATGCAATCATAGATGTGTTCTTGTATGGTTTTTCAATAATGCAAGTATTAGATTCGAATTTAACAATATATCCTTTATCACACAATTGACTAATGCTTATGAGGTTATGTTTTAAACATTCAACTAACAAAACATCTTCAATAAAGAAGTTAGATTTGTTACCTATGGTTCCTTTGCCAATGATTTTACCCTTGTTGTTGTCTCCGAAGATGACATAGCCTTTGTCTATGCTAGTGAGCTTAGAGAATTGATATGGATCTTCGATCATATGCCTTAAGCATCCACTATCAAGGTACCATCTCTTGCTCCTAGCTTGTGGTGATATATGTTTCTACAAAAAAGGATGATTTTTAGGTACCCATGTGACCTTAGTTGCATCAAAAACCGATCTAAATTGCTTATCATATTGTATGGAGTTCTTAATGGTTCCTTTTGGAACTCAAATCAATTTGTTTAGACTAACTTTCTAGAATGGACAATGATAAGTTATATGTCCATGTTTACAACAAAAGTTACATTTGTTTTGGTGCGAAATATGTAAGATAGAGCCTTTAATGAAAGTGGTTGGATTTTAGTGAGAGCTTCTCATAAATCTGATTCCACTTCTTTTATGAACGTGACCCTTATTGGTAAGGATCATGTTTAAGAACTTGCTACCAACCTCAAATTTCTTTAAGGTCTCCTTGAGTAATAAGTTCTCTTTTTGGAGTATTTCTAAGTTATGACATTTCGTACATGGAGCTAAACTATCATTATGCTTAATTTTTAATTTATCAAAATTACTAACAAGAGTATTATACTCCATTTTTAATAATTTATATTTTCTACTAATTATTTTGCATTCATCAAATAAATCATGAAAAGCATTTAACAATTCATCGAATGATAAATCGGCATCAATTAAATGTGTTACCTCCTCTCTAATAGCCATTAGTGCATAATGAGCAACTTGCTCAGTGTTGGACTCCTCTTTTTTGGATATGCTTGAGTCATCCAATATTGCTTTGAGCACCTTCTTCTTTGGTGTTCTCTTCTTGGCTTGGGACATTCACTTTTATAGTGTCCCGACTTCTTGCATTCATAGCAAATTACTTGGTCTTTTTTGGGTTCAAATTTACTTTTAGTGTCATTTTTAAATTTATTTATTTGAATGAATTTTTTGAATTTCCTTGTTAAAAGTGCCAAGTCATCGTCAAAGTCTTCATCACTTGAGTTTTCTCTCAAGTGGTATTCTTGAGTTCTAAGTATCATATCTTTCTTATTCTTTGGAAGGGTGTCCTCATGCTCTTCATGAGCTTTGCAAGTCATTTCGTAGGTCATTAGTGACCCGATTAATTTTTTAAGAGGGAAGTTGTTTAAATCTTTAGTCTCTTGAATGGCCGTGACTTTAGGGTCCCAACTCTTTAGAAGGGATCTTAGAATTTTATTAACGAGCTCGAAATCCGAAAAACTTTTACCGAATCTTTTTAGACCATTGATGACATCCGTAAAATGGGTGTACATGTCTCCTATGGTCTCACTAGGTTTCATTCGAAAAAGTTTATAAGAATGTACTAAAACATTGATTTTTGACTCTTTCACTCTACTCATGCCTTCGTGAGTCACTTCGAGTGTATGCCAAATATCAAATGCCATTTCACAAATGAAACACGATTGAACTCATTTTTATCTAGTGCACAAAATAAGACATTCATAGCCTTTCCATTTAGAGCAAAAGTCTTCTTCTCCAATTCATTCCAATCGATCATTGGAAGAGAAGACTTTGAAAATCCATATTCTACAATATTTCAAATCTCAAAATCCAAGGAAATAAGGAAGATCTGCATGTGAGTCTTCCAATAGGTGTAATTCATCCCATTGAACATGGGCGGACATGTAATACAGTGACCCTCTTGGTTCCCGGCAAATGCCATCTCTCTTGGGTTTTAATCCAACTGAGAGTGAACCCGCTCTGATACCAATTGTTAGGATCAAGAGTGCACAAAGGGGGGGGGGGTGAATTAGTGCAACGAAAAACTTTCATCGGTTAAAATCTAATTTCGTCAAAAATCATTTCGGAAATATCTTTAAATTGAGAGTATGCAGAAGTGTAGTTGATGTAAAGTAATGAAGGTAGTTTGCAGTTAAGATAAATAGCATAAAGTAAATGCAAACCGAGATTTAGAGTGGTTCAGTCAATCATGACCTACATCTACTTTTGGCTTTCTCCTCCGACGAGGACACCGACATCCACTAGAGGCCTTCCTTCAATAGGCAAAGGCCAACCACCCTTTTACAACTTTTCTCCTTTTGACGGGCTTAGGAGACAACCTTTACAAGTTTTCACTCCTCTCTTGAATGATCAACACTTAGAAAGAAAGAGGGAGAAGAACTCTAGCTTTTACAACACTTTTAAGCCTTCAAATACTCAAAATTAAAGCAAGCTTTCGATGCCCTTTCTTGCAAGAGAGGGTTAGGTTTATATAAGCCCCAATCAGTTTGAAATTGGAGCTCAAAAGTATCCAGTCCCAGATTTTCGAGGTCCTGACGGTACCACCGCCATAACTGGGTGGTACTATCGCTTGTCATTTGTCACTGAGTAATACTACCGCTTAGTCTAGGCAGTACTACCACCTTACAATGCTCTAAGACCAAGCTCAGGTAGTACCACTACCTAATAGGGGTGGTACTACCACCCAGAACTCTTGGGAGATCAAGTCTCCTGGGCGGTACCACCGTCGGCCCTAGCGTGGCCACCATTGGCCAAGAATTCTGGGTTCGAATGAGATGTTCCATTCGGCCTAATTTGGGTCTATTAAGGGCCCAATTGGCCCCTGATTAAGTTAGTGGGATCACCTCCCAATCCTAACTTAATCTACATACTAACTATGACAATTAAGACATCATTACTGCAATTCGTGTTCCGGTGCGTTAATCGCTTCTTCCGACGAGCTTCCGATGAACTTCCAACGAACATCTGACGAACCCTCAGCGATGCTCTGGCGGACTCCCAGCAAGCTCCTAGACTTCGCGATGATCTTCTTGGTGAGTTTCGATGAGCTTCTTTGGCAAGTTCCTGGACTTCTCGGATTGTTCCTGCAAAACTTTCGATGAACGTCCGGACTTCTGACGAACTCTCGAACTCCCAATGTGATCTTAGTCTTGACTCCGGCTCAACGCCTATTGTATGTCTTACTACTATCATAGTTAATCTTGCATACTTATCTCAATATATAGATTAGATAAACAAATGACAATTGACTTTATCTTCAAAATCCGAGATTCAACAGATCCGTAGTGGTGGAGATGACGGCGAAATTTGGCGATAATCTTTTAAGCAATTGTGGGAATTGCTTTAGGCTACTGTGGAGGGCTGATGGATGGCTATAGAAGAGCAGCGATAAGCTAAGAATGTTACTATGATACTAAGTGATAGAACCCTTGCATATTTTAAACTTGGGGTTGATCTTTTTAGGGGATCGGCCTCCTTGGAACTCTATAGGGGTTCCTCCCTCCAAGTTGCTGCTCAAAGGCTGCAAAAAAGATTCATCTATTGCTTATAAAAAGAGAAGGAATATATGGCTATTTATAGGGCTTCTAAACCCTAACTCCTAATAAGACTCCTACTCAAGACTCCTACTTCTAACCAACTCCTGATAGGACTTCTATTCAAGACTCATATTCCTTTACAACTCCTAATTCTTCTCTAAGAAACAACCTCCTAACCCTAGCCGGCCTCTTCACCTCTTTAATTGGGGTCGACTTACGTTGGTTTTACATGAATGTCCCTCTCAATTAGGACTCTCCTAGCTAGAGTCCTAATAGCCTATAACTCTTCATCAAAAGACATTTTCATAGAGGATAACTAGTTAGTGATACTTTGCATTTCATTCAAAATCTCAACAATAGAAGCACCCTCTCTATATTTTAGATTCACAAGTTTTCTGATCAAAAAAGCTTTGTAGCAAACTAATTTTCTTTCATAGAGACTTTCCATCTTTTTCCAAAGAGAATGTACAAAAATTTCAATAGAAACATGGTGAAAGACACTATCATCAAGCCATTGTCGAATAAACCTAATTGTTTTTCGATCTAACCTCTTCCACTCATTATCTATCATAGTTGTGGGCTTTGTATTATCCCCCTGAAAGGTCTATACAAATCTTTACAATACACGAGATCTTCCATTCTTGGTTTTTGTATCATCCAATTGTTTCCATTTAAACTAATCATGCAAGAAACACTATTAGCCTCCATGTTCAAATACAAAATTAAATCACCAAAACCCTGCTATAATACCAGATGATGGGATATAAAGAGAAATAACTTTTGTATATGAACAAATACTAGCAGGTCATAACACACAACGGAATTAAATGGAATCACAATCAAATATAATACCAAGATATACGTAGAAAACCCCTCCAATGTGAAGGGTAAAAACTACGGAGCAAACTAGAGATAATCCACTATAAGAATAATGAACATACAAATCTCAATCTCTTGCCCAAATCCCTAGCAATAATCACAAGAGAATAATTGGGATACAAGGATCACATCACTATGCACAAAATTCTAAATCCTCCCTAATTCTCCCCAAGTAATCATAGTAAGAATCTACTTTAGATCTGATCTAACTTGAGATGAAAATAATGTTAGATGATTGAGAATAGTCTCACTGTGTTATCCTTGTCTTCTTCCTTTTCTTTCTCTTGTTTTTCTATCTTGTTCTCCTCCTTTTCTTTCGAATCACGTGGCTATAGTATTCACCATGTTGCTACATATTTTCTGCCTCTTTTCGCAGCCACCACACACCCCCCTAATATTAATTAGGGTTAGGTTAAGAGAAAAGGTGGGTTGTGGGCTGTTAAAGCCCACTATGGGCTAAACTATGGGCTGTTAGCCCAATAGTTGAATCTCAGATTTTGATGATGAAACCAATTGATAATATTATGATCTAATATGTATTTTGAGTGATGTAGGACTAGCTTCGATCTACAGAGGTAAATTGATTAAAGCAGGAGGAATCAGATGTTGGGTCGGAGTTGAACATGTTAGGATATTGGACGTCGGGCTAGAGGATCAGTCGACGTGCTAGTAGAAGGCTTCGTGTTGAGAGTTCGAGCATTGGGCCAAAGGATCAAGCATTATGCCAAGGAGATTAGAAGTTATGGGTGTCAATATGCCGATTAGGCAATATGCCAAAGGAGAGGACGATGCGCCGAAAGATCGAATAAAGCGCTGGAGGATAGGACAAAGCGCTGGAAGAACTAATGGTATGTCGGACAACAAATGATTTGTGCTTTATAATAATTTGTCTAGATCAAGTTAATTTAGGTCATAATTGAGTTAGTTTCGGGTGTAACCATTCCAACTCAATTAGGGGCCCATTGGGCCTGAGTTGGGACTGTTTTAGGCCAAGTGGAAGGCCCATTTGGTCACCTAAACTTAGGAGGAACCACCCATGAGCTGGAAAAGTCAATAGTACACTTTTCCATACTATCAGGAGGTGGTACTGCCCAGTGTCAGGCGGTAGTACTGCTAGACTGGGTGGTGGTACCACCTAGCGTCAGTGCTGTAAGTGGTGGTACCACCTAGCACAAGCGGTGGTACCGTTAGGACTTGGGAAACCTGGGATGAGACCTTTTTTAGCTCTATTTTTTAAGTCATTTGGGGTCTATAAATACTTCAACTATTCCTGCATAGATATGCAAGAATTAAGCAAAAAATTGAGTTGAAAGGGGGAAAGAATACTTCAGAAAAATTATGTAATCTCTCTTAGTATTTTAGAGTCCCTTCTTCCTAGTACTTGAAAAGTTCTTCTAAAAGGAGAAGTGAGGTCTAAGAAAGAGAGGTTGTAAAGGTTCTCTCCTGAGCCTATCAAAAGGAGAAAGAGTATAAAAGGGTAGTTGATCTTTGCCTATTAAAAGAAGATCGGTAGTGGAAGCCGGTGGCTTCGAGTAAAAAGGAATAGGGAGTAGATATAGGTCACAATGACCGAACTACTATAAAAATCTGATTTATATTTACTTTAAGTTCTTTAATTTAATTGCAAACTGATTTTTTACTTTCACTATACTTACGAATGCTTTTAAGTCAAGCATCTTTCCAATAGGTTTTCATCGTAAGAAGTTTTTTGAATCGACGTGATTTTATCACTGCACTAATTAAACCCCCCCCTCTTAGTGTCATATTGATCCTAACATGGGACATATTATAGGAGAAGATATTGTGAATATTGATTCTCAAACCTACGAGGAGGCTATTACAAATATAGACTCTGGGAAGTGGGAAGAAACCATGAATTTGGAGATAGATTTCATGTACTCCAACAAGGTTTGGAACCTAGTTAATGCACCCAAGGGTATTGTACCCCTTGGTTGCAAGTGGATCTTTAAGAAGAAGATCGGAGTAGATGAAAAGGTGGAAACCTATAAAGCAAGGATAGTGACTAAGGGGTATCATCAAAGGTATGGTGTTAACTATAACGAAACTTTCTCACCCGTAGCCATGCTAAAATCCATCCAAATTCTGTTGGCTATTACAGCATACTATGATTAGGAGATTTGATAGATTGACATAAAAATTGTGCTCCTCCATGGCAACCTCAAGGAGGAGGTGTATATAATAAAATATGAGGGATTCATGTCTAAGGACTGTCAAGATAAGATGTATAGGTTGCTTAGGTCCATTTATGGACTAAGGCAAGCTTCTTGAAGTTGGAATATAAGATTTGATAAGGCGATCAAATCTTATGACTTCATTAAGAATGAAGATGAGCCTTATGTGTATAAGAAGGTAAGTGGAAGCGCTATCATCTTCTTGGTGTTATATGTGGATGACATCTTGATCATTGAGAATGATGTAGGAATACTCTCCATAGTAAAGGCTTAGTTATCTAGACACTTCTCCTTGAAAGACTTAGAGGAAGTATCCTACATCTTGGGGATTCAGATCTATAGAGATAGATCTAAGAGGATGCTTAGCTTGTCCTAGTCCAGGTATATAGATACAATTATTGAAAGGTTTTCGCATGAAAAATTTCAAGATATATCTCATACCAATGAGATAAGAGATATTGCTTTCTAAGAGTATGTCCCCAAAGACTCCTGAAGAAAAGGCGAACATGGATATGATATCCTATGCCTTAGCGATATTATCTATCATATATGACATACTATGTACCAGGCTTGATATAGTGCATGCTTTGAATGTCATGAGCAAGTACCAAGAGAATACATGCTTAGAGCACCGGAAAGCAGTAAAGTGTATCCTTAAGAACCTAAAATGTACTAAGGATATTTTACTAGTATATGGAGGTAGTAGCCTCAAGTTTGAAGGCTACACAAACTTGAGTTTCTAGTTCGATGCCAATGACAGCATGTCCAATTCGAGGTGTATATACACCCTGAATGGAGAAGTAGTATTCTGGAAGAGTTCCAAGCAGGATACTACTATTAACTCAACCATAGAGGTGAAGCACATTACTGCAATAGAGGCAACAATGGAGGGAGTCTGGATAAAGAAGTTCATCATAGATCTAGGAGTCGTGTAAGGCAACAATGAGTCGATTCCCTTATATTGTGACAACAATAGGGCGATTGCTCAAGCAAAGGAACCCAGGTCTCATCAGAAGTCTAAGAATGTTCTAAGGAGGTTCCACCTGATTAAAGAGATCGTGGCCTGAGGAGATGTAGTAGTGGAAAGAGTTACATCTGAAGATAACATCGTAGATCCACTGATAAAGTCAATGTCTCATATTGTCTTTGAGCATCATAAGGGTCTGATGGAGATCAAACACATAGGTGATTGGCTTTAGGTCAAGTGAGAGATTATTAGTCATAAGTACTCTACAAGCCAATCGCATGAGTGATGACACATATGACATGACACACACTCTTTTTGCTTATTATATTATTTGATATTCTATCACTTTATATTACTTGTTCCATGAATATATTATGATGTCCATGGATCTATGCAATGGGAATCGGATCATGATGAGGTCATGATAATGAGACCGATTCACCTTTAAACACATATCCTAAATAATCTCGGTCATAGGTTACTCGAGAGGGACATTGAGACAACCAGATAGACTAGTATACTATATGTTAGGATTAAGATGGCACTAAGGGGGGGGGTTAATTAGTGCTTTCAATAAAAATATCAGTTTTGAAAATCTCATTTGATAAAATCGTATCAGAAAGATGCTTGACTTGAAAGCGTGTTCATAAGCTCAATAAAAGTAATAAGTAAGTAAATCAGTTTGTAATATAAATAAAAAGCATTAAAGAAATGTAAACTGAGTTTTATAGTGGTTCGATTGTTGTGACCTACATCCACTCCCGATTCCTCTTCACTCGAAGCCACCGGCTTCCACTACTAATTTTCTTTCAAAGGGCGAAGATCAACTACCACTACAACTCTCTCCTTTTTACTAGCTTAGGAGAGAACCTTTACACCTCTCTCTTTTAGACTTAAACCTCACTTCTCCCTTTAGAAGAACTTTCTAAATACTAGGAAGGAATGACTCTACTCTTCAAGAGAGATTACAATTCATTTTTATAAGGATTCTTTCCCCCCTTTTAACTCACTTTCTTGCATCTTCATGTAGGAATAGTTGGGACATTTATATACCCTAAATGGCTATAAAATTGGAGCAAAAAAAGATCTCATCTTGGGTTTTTCGGGACTTGGCGATACCACTACCTGTGTTGAGCGATACCACCGCCTGTAGTACTGACACTATCGGTACCACTGCTTGACATAGTTTGGGAGACTATGTTTGGGTGGTACCACTACCTAAACTGACAGTACCACTGTGTGACACTAGGTGGTACTACCACTTAGTCTGGTGGTGCTACCACTTGACATAGTCTCGAAGACTATGTCTTGGGGATTGAGCCTCTAGCGGTGCCACCGTCTGGATCGACGGTGCCACCACCTGACCCAACTTTTAGGTCATTGAATCGACCTTTCTTTTAGCCTAAAATAGTTCCAACATAGGCTCAATTGACTCCTAATTGAGTTGGCTTAATTACATTCTAAACCAACCCAATTACAACTAAAACTATTTTGATCTAAACAATTATTACAAAGCATTAATCACATGTTGTCCGGCATGTCATTGGTTCATCGGCGCTTCGTCCAATCATTCGACGCATTGTCCTCTTTTGTAGTTTTTTGCCCAATCGACATGTTGACCTCCGCAATGTTTGCTCTTTTAGGCCCAATGTATGAACTCATGGCACGAAGCCTTCTATAGACACGTCGATCGATCCTCCGGCTCGACGTCCAATCTTCTAACATGTTCTACTCTGGCCCAACATTGATTCTTCCTACTTTAATTGTCTCTTTATGATCGAAGCTAGTCTTGTGTTACTCAAAACACAGATTAGATCATAAACTCTATCAATTAGTTTTATCATCAAAATTTAAGATTCAACAATCGTTCCCTTTTTTATTGTAACAATCAATTGATGACAGAGTTTAAACTAGACTCCCCCTATAAATATGCCATATTAAAATGAACCTTAAATTCAAATTAAATTCAAGTCAAATCAATTTTAATCATGATTCATATCATGTGCAATACATCATATATATCATCATAATAAAATCATGAGTATTGTATACATAATTATAATTTCAAAACATCAAATTTCATATACATCAAAGTGCATCATATCATGCATAATTCAAATCATCATTATACCTTCTCCCCCTTTGTCATCAACAAAAATGACAAAATTACAACTAGTATATTTTTGAAACATGCAATTTCTACTTCACTATAGAACGTGCAAACTTAGCAAGTTTTAAAGATATGAAAATTAGCTTTTTTTTTTTAGATGTACAAGATAGCCTGGTTTTGCATCTTCTTGAAATGTGTAAATTAACAAATATTGCTTCTCTTGAGAATTGCAAGATAGCACTTCTTGCTTCTCTTTTGAGATGAGCAAGCTAGCAAGTTTTGCCTCTCTTTGTGATGTACAAGTTTGTAATTTTTGCTTCTCTTTTGAGTTGAGTAAGCTAGCAAGTTTTACTCCCCCTTTGTCGTTGTCAAAAAGAATGGATGGTTATAATAGTGCAAAACCTTTCCCATTATATTAATTTTCAAATCATCACATGAAATATATCAAGAAAAATTAACTTGGTGATGAGATATATAATTCATGAAAACAAATATTAAGTTATGAATATCAAGAAACAAATTATGATTTGTTTGAATAAATCAAATAACAAAAAGAAGAATCATATTAAACACTCTTGATTCATAAGAATCTCAAGTTAAAAAGATCATGATTTATATAAAAAAATCTCATCTTAAATAATACGAGAACACATAATAAGATATTTTGATTCATAAAAGATTTCAAGTTATAATTCCGAGGAATCAAAATCACGATATAGGTAAAAACTCATTCAAATTCAAATAATTAAAATCACTTTCAAGAGATTCAAAATGACATAAGTAGATTTATTAATTTCTTAAGATCTCTTGTTGAAAAAATTAATAAGTTTTTGGGGATACAGTCATTTTCAAGAAAAATAATGCATTCCTCTATGTGATTGATTTCATACAAGCATGCCATTGTTTTCTAAGCCAAAACCATGCATTATCGTTTAAACTCAAAAAACAAGATTTATCATAAAAATCATCAAGATCAAAAGTGTAACACATAATTCCAAAACATAAGATTTCAAATCATCATTACTTCAAATCTTCATGCATAATATAAAATCATACCAAACCTTTTAACATTTTCATTATATAATTACATCATTAAAACATCAAACATGATTTCATTAAACATACAACATTTTCAATTAAAATCATTTTATTTGTTGTAGTAATGTATTTTTCTTTTTTAAATAAATCTAACTTTTCATGCTTAATATGCAATTTTTTTCAAAATCACTAGAAAAAGATGCATGATTTTTTTGAATTTTTTTATTTCTTACTAACTAATTCAAAAATAACTCATAAAAAGCATCAAGTAATTTCATAGTAAGGTAAAAAGGTTTCAGGTGAGTCATTTACATCATCGTCGAGAGCCACCAAGGCACAGTTCACCACTTTGTCTTTGTTGGTTTGCTCCTCGTCTTCAGATGTACTCGATTTGTCCCAAGTCACCTTGAGTGTCTTCTTCTTATTTGGCAACCTCTTCTTTTAAAGTTCATTTTTATTTTTTGATTCTTCTTTTATGAACTTTTTAAACTTTGTTATTATGAGATCAAGTTCATCATCACTTGAGCTTTCGCTCGAGTGGTCTTCCTTTGTTCTAAGTGCAAAATTCTTCTTATTCTTTGGAAGGTTATTCTCATATTCATCAAGTTTATTATTTACCTTGCATGCCATTTTATAGGTCATTAATGACCAGATAAGTTCTTTAAGAGCAAGGTTGTTCAAGTCCTTTGCTTCTTGTATTGCCGTCACTTTTGAATCCCAACATTTTGGAAGGGATCTTAGTTTTTGTTAATAAGTTAAAAATTAGAAAAATATTTATCAAGTGCTTTCAAACTATTGATGACATCAATAAAATGGGTGTACATGTCAATGATAGTTTCGCTTGGCTTCATTTGAAATAATTCAAAATCATGCATCAAAAAATTATTTTTTTACTATTTTATTCTATTCATGCCTTCATGAGTTATTTCTAGTGTATGCCAAATCTCATGTATAATTTCGCATAAAGAAATATGATTAAACTCATTTTTATCCAAAGTAAAAAATAAAGCATTCATAGCTTTCACATTTAAAGAAAATATTTCTTTCTCAAAGTCATTCCATTCATTAATAGGTTTAGAGGGGGTTTGAAAACCAAATTCAATGATATTCCATAAATCAAAGTTTAAGGAAAGCAAGAAAACTCTCATCCGAGTTTTCCAATAAGTATAGTATGTCCCATTGAAGATAGGAGGACTAGTGATAGAAAGACCCTCTTGAAAGTCGAAAAAAGTCATCTCTCTTGGGTGTTAATCTAAATAGAGAGAAATGTGGCTATGATACTAACTGTTAGGATTAAGATGGCACTAAAAGAGGGACAGGGTGGGGTGCAGGGGGTGAATTAGTGCTTTCAATAAAAACGTCAATTTTGAAAATCTTGTTCAATAAAATCATATAGGAAAGATGCTTAACTTAAAAGCGTGTTCGTAAGTACAATAAAAGTAATAAGCAAGTAAATCAGTTTGTAATATAAATAAAAAGCATGAAAGAAATACAAACCGAGTTTTATAGTGGTTCGGTCATCGTGACCTATATCTACTCCCGATTCGAGACACCAGCTTCTACTACCAATCTTCTTTTAACGGGTGAAGATTAACTACCCATACGACTCTTTCTTCTTTTTACAGGCTTAGGAGAGAACCTTTACACCTCTCTCTTTAGACTTAGACCTCACTTCTACCTTTAGAAGAACTTTCTAAATACTAGGGAGTGACTCTACTCTTCAAGAGATATTATAATTCTTTTTCATAAGGATTCTTTCTCTCCTTTTAACTCACTTTCTTATATCTCCAGGTAGGAATAGCTAAGGTATTTATAGACCCCAAATGGCTCCAAAATTGGAGCTAAAAAAGGTCTTATCCCAAGTTTCTCATATCCTAACGGTACCACTACCTATGTTGGGTGACACCACCACTTGTGCTAGGCGGTACCATCACCTGTGCTGGGTGGTACCACTGCCTACAGCATTGACACAGGGTGGTACCATCGCCCAGACTAGCGGTACCACCGCTTGACACAATCTAGGAGATTGTATATGGGTGGTACCACTACCTAGTCTAGCAATATCACCGCTTGACATTGTTCGATACTATCGCCTAATCTGGCAGTACTACCGCCTAACACAATCTCAAAGATTATATCTTGGAGACTAAGCCTCTAGCGGTGTCACCGCTTGACCCAACTTTTGGGTCACTGGATGGGCCTTTCACTTGGCCCAAAATAGCCCCAACATAGGCCCAATTGGCCCCTAATTTAGTTGACTTAATTATATTTTAAACTAATCTAATTACATATAAAACTACTTCGATCTAGACAATTATTACAAATCATTAATCACATGTTGTCTAGCATGTCATTGGTTCATTGGCGCTTCGTCCAATCCTTCGATGCATTATCCTCTTTTATGGCCTTTTGCCTAATCGGCATATTGACCTCCGTAACTCCGATCTCCTTAATGCATTGTCCACTCTTATAGGCCCAATGCCCGAACTCATGTTATGAAGCCTTCTGCCGACACGTCGACCGATCCTCCGGCTTGACATCCAATTTCTAATATATTTCACTTTGGCCCAATATTGATTCTTCTTGCTTTAATTGTCTCTTCATGATCGAAGCTAGTCTTATGTCACTTAAAACGTAGATTAGATCATAAACTCTATCAATTGGTTTCATTATCAAAATTTGAGATTCAACACTATATACTCATCCATATGATGGAGGCAATTGATCTCATAACTGCTCGTGTGGGGACACTAGGGATACAATGCAGGTTCTCATTGGAGAATGAGTTCACTAATTGATCCGCTCACGGAATGCTGGATGGTTGATGATGCCTTATTATCATATAGTGATTATGTAATCCCAATGTTGTATCTAGCCCTTAGACTTGAGATACTAATGATGTCTTGTATAAGTACTCCACTCTTTGATGCCAAACTTATATGTCTGGAAGTTGAAGATCTTATATAACTGGTTATCGAGAGTGATAGTTAACCTTACAAGGGCTATTGAGTGTCAATAGAGGATCATCCACTCTCGGTGTTATAAGAGGAATATCTCATATATTCTTACTCAAATAAATCCTTGGCTAGGGTTATTCGGACTGAGAGAGAAAGTATTCTCCGGGAGAATCTGATTAGAGTGAGACTCGAGAATAAACTATGTGGGCCTGACAATATCATGCTCGGTATATGGTCTTTGGAATATTAGATAGATAAAAAACGATAGATATACGATAACTGAGGACAAATAGGTCCAAAGGATTGCATTCCCCTATATCGTCTAGGGATTGCTGCTCAGTGGCCTAGTACTATAATATCCCTCATTTTTGAAAATTTTATAAGGGCTTGTTTATAATGTAATGACCTATTTATAAATATGAGGATTATTTAATAATTTTTAGCATTAAATGACTTTATATTAAAAGCTTATTGCTAGGGATCTAAATGTAAATTTTAACAATTTGATATGATTTATCAAAGATTCATATCAAGTTTAAAAACAATGAAGGACATATATCACTAGCTAATCGAAGGATGGTGCCACTTATTCTTATTCTATGGATGACACATAAGCTATCATCATGTATGCTTGCCACCTTATTAACTTTGTATTAGCTAAACCTAAGTAGTTAGAGGAGAAACTAAAGGAATATAGACTTCACAAGAGAAGGGAAGACGAATTGAAGTAAAAGAAGAAGCTTTGGCTTGAGGTTTTGCATTAATTCCCCACATTTGAGAATTAATTTTTTTTAAAGCAAGTGTTTAACCTCTATCCTACAGAAATATTAATCTCTATTTTTATTTTAATTCTAAATAATTTAAAAGATTTAGCTTAGCACTAGATATTTCTTTCATTTAGATACAAAACCATAAATCTAAATTTTTTTGGTAATCTAACCTCTATGCATTATTTTAGCCATAATTTTCTACATCGATCTTTGATTTAGGAAAAACCAAATTCATCCAAAATAGACTCACAGTTCTTTCTTTTGACACCACGATTGATGAATTTGGAGTCTAATTAGCTACCCAAACTGTTATTTCAATTGATCCTATAAAATCTATAAAACAGAGAAGGTCGGTTCTAACCTTTCAGTACTCTCTTACGTATAACTCTATGTTGGAAACTCTAATTAATACAAAACATAATTTATTAGAAACTAGACTCATAATTCTGTGCATATCTGATTTGAAATATTTAGAGCATAAATGCCTATTGAAGAATCTATTCTAATCAACTCTATGAATTCTGCAAAATAGAGATGATATTCTATGACCTTTGGTTACTAACCTATTTATAACTCCTTTTTGGAAACTATAATTCATACAAAAATTATTTTTTTAAAACCAAATTAATATATCTTTCGAATGACACGTAGTTTGTACAAATTGGAGTATAATTGGTTATTCAAATAATTCATGAAACATGCCTCTCAAATTCTACTAGAATCGAGCCTTTGTCGATTTTACCTATTCTAGTTTCATCTCTTTGGGCATTGAATTTATCTAGCATTCTTCCTTCAATTTAGCTATATGTGATTGTTTGGAGTCCTTGTATACTCTTGCTTTTATTTCCTTTGACATTTGAATATATTTATAAAAGAATATGTTTGCATCGTATTGTCTCATAAAGGCACATATACATTTTATCGTTCCATGTGTGCTTCTGATATATGCCCTTTTTATTGTTCATAATGCCCTTTTGTACTTTATTTTTATGAGATTATTTAGATCTTTTCTAGAAATGGTAAAGTGATTATTTGGACTTTTCCCAAAAATAGTAAAGGAATTATCTTGAACTTTATGAGAAATGATAAAGGGTATATGCTTAGAGCCCATGATTCTCTAGATTATATTTGGGATCCCACTTCACCTTCTATATGTTTGATATGTTATCTAAAGCTTTGGTTAGGTGCTTCTATATGTGTTTTGGATAAGAATAAAATGAATGCAATGTCAAATATGACATTTGAGATTCTGTTTCATATTTATTCATTAATATATTCTGAAATACCTCATACGCCATTGATATGCTCCGAAATGTTTCGTATGCCATTGATATACTCTGAAATATTTTATATGTCATTGATATGCTCCAAAACAATTTTCTTTCGCCACTGATATGCTCTAAAATGTTTCATATGCCAATGATATTCTTTGAAACATTTCATTTGCCATTGATATACTCCGAAATGTTTCATATGTTATTGATATGCTTCGAAACATTTCGTACGCTATTGATATGCTCTGAAATATTTCATATGTCATTGATATGCTCTGTGACATTTCATACGTAATTGATATGCCCCAAAATGCTCCATACATCATTAATATGCTCCAATTAATATTTACTCCCTTGTTATAAACAAAACATGCTTTGAATGAAATGACATTATATTTATGCATTTGATGAGTGACTATCTATGAACTCTTGTATCCCTATCTTGTATTTTGATACCTTGTTTATTTGAAACTGTCATCTTTTGCCATAGATATGTTAGTTACTTGTTTAGTTTTATATGCTCACTTCATTGCTATATAAATTTTTCATGATAGCTTGTCAATCACTAAAATGTTTAAATTGGGCTAAGGCAGTGGAAAGCTAGAAGACTTTAGGGCAAATCCTTAGTGGATGATATGTTTTTTATGTATAAGTACACTTAGTGTCTAGTGAAATGTTGATGGTAAATATGAACTTATGAGTTTGTAAAAGTTTAAAGGACCTCTCCTGTTTAGGATCTTGGAATATTAAGTTTAATTTGTGTAATGATATGAACATGTGGTAAATATTAGTTTTGTGATTGTATAAAATTCTACACTTGTAGATCTAATGCAATGATATGCATATAAAGTGTTGCAAATATTCATGATGAAATATTGCTTTGACTTGAATTCAACTTGAATTCAAGGTTCTATTAGTATGCCATATTGATAGGGGGAGTTAAAGTTAACTCCGTCATCAATTGGTTGTCATCATCAAAAAGGGAGAGATTGTTGAATGTCGAATTTTCATAATAAACCAATTAATAGTGTTTATCTTATCTGTGTATAAGTGATGTAGGACTAGCTTTGATCAAAAAAGGAAAATCGATTAAAGTAGGAGGAATCAAACGTTGGGCCGGAGCAAACATGTCAGAAGATTGGATGTCGGGCCAGAGGATCGGTCGACGTGTCGGCAGAAGGCTTCGGTTCATAAATTCAAGCACTGAGCAAAGAAGATCAGACATTGCGCCAAGAAGATCGGATATTGCGAGAAGACAACATGCTAATTGGGCAATACACCGAAAGAGAGAACGATGCGCTGAAGGATCAAACGAAGCACCAGAAGAACCAATGACATGCCACACAATATAGGATTCGCTTGTAATCGATTATGTTTAGATTAAGTTAGTTTAGAGTCTAATTGAGTTGGTTTAGAATGTAATTAGGCCAACTCAATTAGGGGCCAACTAGGCCCAAGTTTAGATTGTGTTGGGCCAAGTGAAAGGCCCAAACAATGACCCAACAGGTGGAAGGCCCAAATAATGACTCAATAGGTGGAAGGCCCAAATAGTGGCCCAAACAATGCCTTGACACATCTCTAAGACTGTGCCATCGACGGTTCCACTTATGGCCCAAACAGTTCCCAAATATAGTCTTTGAGACTGTGTCACCGATGGTTCCACATGTTGGGTCACTATTAGGCCAAGTGAAAGGCCCAAACAGTGGCCCAAACAGTGCCCAAACATAGTTTCCGAGACTATATCACCGACGGTTCCACCTATAGAGAAGCTTAGAGAAGCTTGAAGAGGAACTATAAAGAGTACCTTGCAGAGAGGGTGAAATAGAAGCTTGGAGAAGCTTCAGGTACATTCATGATCAGTCTCCATTTATTAAACTCTCATGATAACACATGAGTATTGGATACCGGTAGTGCTTATTGTTGAATCTTGAATTTTGATGATGAAATAAATTCATAAATTATTTGATCTAATCTATATGTTGAAATAAGTGTGCAGGATTAACTATGATAGAAGTAAGGCATAAAGCATATGTTGGGCCGGAGTCAATAATCGAACGATACGTCAAAGATTTGAACAATGTGTCGGAAGTTTGCCGGAAGCTCGCCAAGAGTTCGTCGGGAGCTCGTTGAGAGTTCGTCAGAAGTTTATCGAGAGTACATAGGGATTTCGCTAAGAGTTTCTCAGGAGTTCACCGGAAGTTTGCCGAAAGATCGCCGAGAGAATAATCGACATACTGGACAGATATTTCTTGTTTAAATGTCATAATTTTTGTAGTTAGACCTTAAGTTAAGTTAGGATTGGGAGGAATTCCCACTAACTCAGTTAGGGGCTAACTGGGCCTTTAATAGGGCTGAATTGGGCTAGTTGAATAGCTCATTCAACACCTGAAGTCACGATCGGCGGTGGCACCACCAGGGCCGACGGTGGCATCACTTGGGACTCAGTCTCCTAGGTGCTCTATGTGATAGTACCACCAGCAGTTATTAACTATTAGGTGATGGTACTACCAGAGCTCAATCTTTGAGAGCTTTGTCAAGCGATGGTACCACCTAGTGTCAGAGCATCAAGCGGTGGTACTGCTAGTACTACGAAATCCGGGGATATGATACTTTTTGGCTCCAATTCTGAAGCCATTAGGGCCTATAAATACCTCACCTTTTCTATATGAAAGGGCACTAAAGTGTGAACAAAATATTGAAGTCTTGGGGTGTGAAAGTATTGTAAAAGTGCAAAGAGTCCTCCTCCCTTTCTAGTATTATGATCATTCAAGAGAGGTGTGAGGCTTATAAGGGTTGTCTCCTAAACCCGTGAAAATGAGAAGAGAGCTGTAAAAGGGTGGTTTATCTTCGCCCATCGAAGAAAGACAATTAGTGGATGTCGATGATTTCGGCGAAAGAGGAATCAGAAGTGGATGTAGGTCACAACGATTGAACCACTTTCTAAGTTAATTATTAGTTTATTTACTCTAAAATCAAGCACTTTCCAAGATTAGTTTTCAATTAATGAATATTTTACAAAACCGACGACCATTTCCGCTGCACTAACTCACCACCCCCCCCCCCCCCCCCCCCCCCTCTTAGTGCTGCTCTTGATCTTAACAATTGGTATCAAAGCAAGGTCACTCTCGTTTAGTTTGAAACCCAAGAGAGATGGCATTTACCGGCAACCAAGAGGGTCATTCAATTACAAATCCACCCATATTCAATGATATGGATTATACATATTGGAATACTAGAATGAGGATTTTTCTAATTTTTATGGATTTTGAGTTATGGAACATTGTGGAAAATGGCTTTCATAAGTCTTATCTTCCAATGAATAATTAGAATGAGTTGGAGAAGAAGACTTTCAAATTTAAATGTCAAGGCTCTGAATGTCTTATTTTGAGACTTAGATAAAAACGAGTTCAGTGTCTATTTGTGTAACGACTTTTGATATTTGACACATACTCGAAATCACTCATAAAGGCACTAGTAGAGTAAAGGAGTCGATGATAAATCTTCTAGTTCATACTTATGAATTGTTTCGAATGAGGCCAAGTGAAACTATTGTTGACATGTATATCCATTTTATGGATGTCGTCAATAGTTTAAAAGCTCTTGGCAAATATTATTTGAACTTTGAACTTGTTAATAAAATCTTGATATCCCTTCAAAGAGTTGGGACCCTAAAGTAATAGTCATTCAAGAGGTCAAGGATTTAAACAACTTCCCTCTCAAAGAACTTATCGAGTCACTAATGACCTATGAGATGACTTGCAATGCTCATGAAGAGCTTAAGAACAACCTTCCAAAGAACAGAAAGGATATGACACTAAGAACCCATGAAGACACTTGAAAGAAGTTCAAGTTGTTATGATCAATAGCACTAAGAGGGGGGGGTGAATTAGTGCAGCGGAAAACTTTCTGTTTTTAATATCGAAAGCTGCGTTCGAACGACAAAAATGATTTCGATGTAAAATCCGATTCTAAGACTAATTTAGCTTAAGATTAAGCAAGATGACGTTAAAGTAAATCTACAAAGGCAGTTTGCAGTTTATGATAAAAATCAGAATGCAAGCGCAAACTGAAATGCGACGTTCGTATAATAAAACCGGTTTACGTCTAAACGTCAACTTTGAAGATACTGAACTTTGAGATATGTTTTGTAAATGTGCAGAAGGCAATTTGCAGTTATAATTGGAGTCAAAATGTAAACGTAAACTGAAATGTAATGATCGTACGAAAACGCTGATTTACGTCTAAACGCAGATTCGGAAAGTTCTGAACTTAGAAACTCGTTCGTAAAAGCGCAGAAGGCAGTAGCTATTTAGGAGGTTTGTAGTAATGATAAAATGCTCAAAGTAAATGCAAACCGAGATTTAGAGTGGTTCGGTCAGTCTTGACCTACTCCACTTTTGGCTTCCTCCACCGACGAGGTCACCGACGTCAACTAGAGGCCTTCCTTCAATAGGCGAAGGCCAACTGCCCTTTTATAGTTTCACTCTTTTTGACGGGCTCAGGAGACAACCCTTATAGAACTTTTCTCTCCTCTCTTTACAACTCAAAACTTTGAAGAACAGAAGGAGGAGAACTTTTGGCCTTTACAACAATTTTGAGCTCAAAGAATCACATAAAGAGATCAAGATTTCGAGTATTTCTCTATCTCTTTAGTGCTGAATGGGTGGGGTATTTATAGGCCCCAACCCAGTTCAAATTTCGAGCTCAAAACTATCAAATCCCGGAATTCCGGGATCATGCGGTTGCACCTCCTGACTGGAGCGGTTGCACCGCCTAGCAAAGCTCGAAGACTGAGCCAAGGCGGTTGCACCTCTCTGTCAGGAGCGATTGCACCGCCTCAGTCTGGCTCGGAGACTGAGCCCAGGCGGTTGCACCTCCAGACTGAGGCGGTTGCACCGCCTGCCAGAGCTCGAAGACCGAGCTCAAGCGGTGCTACCTCTCTGTCAGGGGAGGTTGCACCGCCCAGTCTTGCTCGAAGACTGAGCCCGGCGGTGCCACCTCCTGGCTGGGGTGGTTGCACCTCCCAGTCTCCCTAGGAGACTTAGCCTAGGCAGTGCTACCTCCTGGCTTGGGCGGTTGCACCGCCCAGTGCAATCAGGGTCCGAATGGGTAGCTCCATTCGGCCCAATTTTGGTTTTTCAGGGGCCCAATTGCCCCAAGATTAAGCTAATGGGATCACCTCCCATTTCCAACTTAATCAATGTGCTAACTACGATTAATCCTAAGACAATTTCTGCAGCTTGCTTCGGTGCATCAATCGTTTCTTCCGACGAGTTTCCGGCGAACTTCCGTCGATCATCCGATGAACCCTCGGTGATGCTCCTGCGGACTTCCGGCAAACTCCTGGACTTGCGACGATCCACTTGGCGACTTCCGACGAGCTTCGCTTGGCAAGCTCCTGGACTTCTCGGATCTGTTCCCGCAGAACCTCCGACGACTGTCCGAACTTCCGTCGAACTCTCGAACTCCCAACGTGATCATTGACTTGACTCCGACGCAACTCTCGCTGCTTGTCTAACTTTCATCGTAGTTAATCCTGCACACTTATCTCAACACATAGATTAGACAACAAATGACAATTGACTTCATCATCAAAATCCGAGATTCAACACAAGTGATGAGGACTATAATGATGACTTAGCACTCTTGATAAGAAGGTTCAAAAAATTCATAAAAAGTAATAAATTTAAAAATAACACTAAAAATAAAATTGAACCCAAGAAAGAACAAGTTATATGCTATGAATGCAAGAAGCCGAAACATTTCAAAAGCGAATGTCCACAAGTAAAAAAGAAGTAACCAAAGAAGAAGAAAGCGCTTAAAACAAATTGGGACGACTCAAGTGCATCTGAAGAAGATGAGACAACCAACAAAGAGCAAGTTGCTCGCTATGCATTGATGGCATATAGCGATGAGGTAAGTAACTCGATCAAAGCTCATTTATCTTTTGATGAACTATTAAATATTTTTCATGATTTATTTGATAAATATAAATTAGTTACTAAAAAGTATAAACTGTTAAAAAATGAGCATGCTTCTCTTGTTAGTGATTTTGATAGATTAAAAATTGAGCATGATAATAGTTTAGCTCCTTGCACAAAATGTGATGAATTAAAAACACTTAAAAAGGAGAATTTGCAACTACATGAAACCCTAGAAAATTTTGAAATATGTAGCAAATCCTTAAACATGATTCTTGCAAGTAAGAATCATGTTCATAGAAGAGATAGAATCAGCTTTGTGAGTTAGCACTCATAAAAATCCCACCATCTTTGTTATAGACCCAACTTTGCATGTTTCACCCCGAAACAAATGTAACTTTTGTTGCAAATTTGGACATGTTACTTATCAATGTCTGTTTAAGAGATGTAGACCATACAAATTAATATGAGCTCCTAAAGGAACTATAAAATACTCCATGCAAAATGATAAGTTAAGTCAATCGATTTTTGAGGCACCCAAGGTCAAATGGGTACCTAAATATCATCCTTTTTTAGAAATGTTTACCATCACAAGTTAGGAGCAAGAGATGGTACCTTGATAGTAGATGCTCAAGACATATAACCAAAGATCCATCTCAAATTTCTAAGCTCACTAGCTTAGACGAAGAGTATGTCACCTTCGGAGACAACAACAAAGGTAAAATCATTGGCAAAGGAATCATAGGTAACAAATCCAACTTTTTTATTAAAGATGTGTTATTGGTTAATGGCTTAAATTATAATCTTTTGAGCATTAATCAATAATGTAATAAAGGATACATCATTAGATTTGAATCCAATGCTTGCATTGTTGAAAAGCCACACAAAAACACATCTATAATTGCCCTAAAGTAAAATAATGTATATACTATTGACATTGATGATCTTTGTAATGAAATATGTTTTTCAGGTTTGAACGACGATGCTTGGCTTTGGCATAGGAGATTAGGTCATGTTAGCATGAAACTAATCTCTCAAATCTCATCCAAAGAACTTGTAAGAGGTATTCTTAACATTAAATTTGTTAAAGATAATGTGTGTGATGCATGTCAATTAAGAAAACAAATAAAAGGTAGTTTAAAATCAAAGAATCAAATAAGTACCTCTAGACCATTGCAATTGATCGATATGGATTTATTTGAACCAATTGATACATTAAGCCTAGGAGATAGCAAATACGCCTTTGTAATTGTGGACGATTATAGTAGGTGCTAGTAAATCTCATATTTTGATGATGAAATCAATTGTAAATTGTTTGATCTAATCTATATGTTGAGAAAAGTACGCAGGATTAACTACGATAGCGGTAAGCAATAAAGCAAATGTTATGCCAAAGTTAAGATTGAGACTTCATTGGGAGTTCGAGAGTTCGTCGGAAGTTTGAACATTCGTCGGAAGGTCTACCGGAACTGACCAAGAAGTCCAGGAGCTTACCAAAGAAACTCATCGGAACTCACCAAGAAGATCGTCATAAAGTCCAAGAGCTTACCGGGAGTGCACCAGAACATTGCCGAGATATCTTTAGAAATTCATCGGAAGATCGTCGAAAGAATAATTGATGTACCAGAACAAGAATGCTTTGTTAAATGTCTTAATTATTATAATTAGAACTTAAGTTGAGTTAGGATTGGGAGATAATCCCACTAACTCAGTTAGGGGTCAATTGGGCTTTTAATAGGGCTGAATTAGGTCGGTTGAAAAAGCCCATTCAGCACTTGAAGTCACGGCCGATGGTGGCACCACCTAGTGACCCAGTCTCCTAGGTGGTCTGGGCAGTGGTACCACTAGCAGTTAATGCTGCCAGCGGTGGTACCGCCAGAGCTCGGTCTCCGAGCTCTATCAAGTAGTGGTGCCACCAGACTAGGCGGTGGTACCGCCCAATAATGGTAGTGGTACCGCTAGTACCCCGAAATCCGAGGATATTATACTTTTTTACTCCAATTCTAAAGCCATTTGAGTCTATAAATACCTCACCCTTTTTTGCATGAAAGAGCATGAAAGTGTTAACATAATCTTGAATTCTTGGGGTGTTAAAGTATTACAAAAGTGCAAAAGTCCTCCTCCTCCCTTTCTAAGAGTTGAGATCATTCAAAAAAGGTGTGAGGCTTATAAAGGTTATCTCCTAAACTCGTGAAAAGAAGAAAGCACTATAAAGAGGTGGTTGGTCTTCACCTATTGAAGGAGGACTATTAGTGAAAGTCGGTGACGAATATTTGAGATAAATGTATAAAATGTATCTTGTCGTAAATGCTTGAATGTTTTATGAATGCTTGAAATATAATTGAAATCGTCAAATACGTCGTAACACATCGTAAATACTTGAAACATATCAAAATGTATTTCATATGCATTGTATATGCTTGAAATGTTTCATGAATGATAATTATCTATGATAAGGTATCATGAGCTTAGTTTACTATTTACAATCGATATCATACCTCGGAATGATGAATTGTTATCTTTTATCAAGAATTGCCATCTTGCTAAATTTCATATTTGAAATTTGTATTATACTTGAAAATGATGATTGTCTATCATCATTTGACTTGAAAATGGATGTCAAGCCTTTGACATCATTTTTATAAATACATGGTATCATATTTTGAATTGATAAATCATGATAAGTATCATGATATGCATGTTGATAAGCTTAACTGAATATAGCTTGTCAATTTGATGCTTGAATTCAAGAGTGTCCTTTCTCAAGTATGGAATATAGATAGGAGGAGTTAAGTTAACTCAATAATCAATTTATTATCATCATCAAAAAGGGGGAGATTGTTGAATCTCATATTTTGATGATGAAATCAATTGATAAATTGTTTGATCTAATCTATATATTGAGATAAATGTGTAGGATTAATTACGATAGCAGTAAGGCATAAAGCATATGTTGGGCCAGAGTCAAAGATCGGATGATACATCGAAGATTCGAACGATGTGCTAGAAGTTTGCCAAAAGTTTGCCGAGAGTTCATCGGAAGATCACTAAGAATTTGTCGGGAGTTCACTGAGAATTCATCGAGAGTTCGTTGGAAGTTAGTTAGAAGTTTACCGAGAAATTCACCGAAAGATCACTGAGAGAACAATCGACATACTAGACAGAGATTACTTGTTTAAATATCTTAATTATCGTAGTTAAACCTTAAGTTGAGTTAAGATTGGGAGGTAATCCCACTAACTCAGTTAGGGGCCAACTAGGCCCTTAACATGACTAAATTGGGCCAGTTGAACAGCTCATTCAGCACCTAAAGTCACGGCCGACGGTGGCACTGCTTGGGACTCAATCTCCCAGGTGCTCTAAGTGGTGGTACTGGCTAGACTGGGTAGTGGTATCGTCGATAGTTATTAACTATCAAGCGGTGGTACCATCGGTAGTGCTAGTCATAGGTGCCCAGCAAGCCAATCACGTGAGTGATGGCACGTGTGACTTGATACAGAATCTTTTTGCTTATTATATTTTGGCGTATATCACTTTATAACTATTGCATAAATGCATATATATATTGTGATGTCCTTGGATTTGTGCAATGGGAATCGGATCGTGATGAGATCACGATAATGAGATCGATTCACCTTTAAACACATATCCTAAATAATCCCGATCATAGGTTACTCGAGAGGGACATCATGATAACCGGATAGACTGGTGTGCTGTATACCCGTCCATATGATGAATGCAGCTGGTCTCATAGCTGCTCGTGTAGGGACACTAGGGATACAGTACAGGTGCTCATTGGAGAATGAGTTCACTGATTGATCGGCTTACGGAATGTTGGATGGTTGATGATGCCTTATTGTCAGACAGCAATTTCGTAGTCCTAGTGGTGTATCTGGTCCTTAGACTTGAGACACCAAGGATGTCCTGTATGAGTGCTCCACTCTTTGATACCAGACTTATAGGTTTGGCTGTCCCAGATCTAGTACAGCTGGTCATTGGGAATGGTAGTCGACCTTACGAGGGCTATTGAGTGTCGATAGAGGATCATCCACTCTCGGCGTCATGAGAGGAATATCCCATGTGTTCTTGCTCAGAAAAATCCCTGGCCAGGGTCATTCGGGTTGAGAGAGAAAGAGTTCTCCGGGAGAATCCGATTAGAGCGAGACTCGAGTAGAAACCGTATGGGTCCGACAACACCATGCTTTCGATACTCACGGTCTCCGGGATATTAGATGGATGAGGGACTATAGGTACATGGTGGCGAGGACGACAGGTCCAATGGATTGGATTCCCCCAGATCGTGCGGGGACTACGGCGTGTAGTGGCCTAATACGTCCAGAGTCGATGAGTCGAGTGAATTATTACAGAGATAATAATTCACCGAAAGTTAGAAGGAGTTCGGCAGGTATGACTCACGGCCATTTCGATATTGGGCCTAGAGGGTCACACACATATGGTAGGCATTGCGATGAGTAGAGGTTCGGATATAAGATATCCCCCGAAGCCCTTGTCTTATTAGATGCGGATCCAATACCCACTAGGGAAGGACCCATTAGGGTTTGACAGGATCTCTATAAATAGGAGGGATTCACTGACCTCATAGGCTAGAGTCTTTGCTTGCCTTTTCATATTCTCTTCTCCCTCTCCACCTCGGAGGCCTGGAGTTTTGATGAGGGTCGCCGCAACCCCCGCTATGTGGATCACCGCTAGAGAGGAGGACGCTTTGACCTCCTTCACCCTCTCCTAAGGATCTGCAAGGAAACAGGATATACGATCTCCCTAGGTAACACAATCTCTATACGCAGTTTTATGTTTTTGCGGATTTGCGCGCTTTCAATCTTCGCATACGACGACAAACATCTTTTTTGGGAATCGGGGATTTTTGTTTTCTTGTTCTTCCGCTGCGATATGATGTCCCCCCCATGATTTCTCAATGATTGGTATCGAGCCAGGTTGTTCGTGCGAATCATTGGTTTTTGAACTGCGTGTGTTGTGTTTATGAAGAATTTGGACGACAAAATCGTTTGTCATAAAAAAGCGAGAAAAGGGCAGCAACGGTTGCTGCCCTCGATCCGCGTCGTCTGCGCAGCGGACCGGTGGCGGCATAGCCGTTGCAGCTCGCAGCAGCCGGCCTCTGGTCTGTTTGCGGCAGGTTTACTGCCCGGCGGGGCTGGCAGCCCACGGGCAGAGGCGCCAGAGGGCGCAGCGCTGCCGCGCATGAGGCTTCGACGACGCCACCGCCAGCGGCGGCCGACGCCACCGCATGCTGCTCCCATGGTAAAACCCCCCCAGGGGGCGTCACCGGCGGGACAGCACCGCCTGCGCGAGGCAGTGGCGCCCAAAGGAGGCGCCCACTCGCAGTGATGGCGTCGCCGCAAAGAAGGCGTCACCCCTTCAGGGTGATGTTCTCCCTCGCCAAGATAGGCCGCCGCCAACAGGGTGGCGACGGCGGCAGCGGCAGCAGCGAAAGGGGGAAAGGGCATTAGGGTTTTCTGGGAAAAAGACAATTTTGCCCTTTGGAATTTGATAAATTCCAGTTTCTGTCTTTTGTCAAAATTACGAAAATACCCTTAGGAATTGAGAAATTCCCTACATGTCCCTGATTTCAGAAAAATATTAATTAATTAAAAGGTTTAGTTGATTATTATTTTTTATTATTATCTAGTAGTCCTACATGATGATGATTATTTATACATGTGATGTATGATGTGTGGACGGATGATCATGGACCGTGTGATGTGTGTACTTGTGATTATTATTATTTAGGTCTGCGAACCTCCATTATATTTCTCGTTTATTGTCGGGCCTGCGTGCCTATGATTAAGTTGTAATCACATGAGGAGGCGCAGCGGGAGCGTGGATGCGATAGCGGGACCCACGAGACGGACGATCTTGATGCATGGAGATGCATCAAGATGTCGATGAAACCGACGAGGACGAGATGAACGATCACAGGGCATGGAGATGCACCGTTGCATACATAGATCTTGATGTGAGTGATTAGGCCTACTGGCTCGGGCCTAATCATATTAGGTTGTGGTCCATGATCATCTGATGTGATTGCTTATACACATACTAGATATGTATATATATTTGCATGCGATGTAGATATATATTAAATATGTATATGTGTGACATGTCATATTAGGAGACCAAATTATAGAAACATCTCTCGATAATATTAAGTAGGTAAACGTGAGGCAATTAGATTGACCAACGTGGCCTTCCATCGTTATGAGTAGGAACCGATTCCTGGTGTAGGTTGAGTTGGTCGAGTCCCTCGAAACTCACCTATATCGCGATTCGCTATCTTGCTTACGACATAGAGATGTCACCGGTGACCTGAGGACATGGTATGCTTGATCGAGTCCCTCGAGGGTATATCATCAAATCAGACTCATCTTGTAATGAAGGTGTTGACTTAACCGAGCATCATGGTTGGTCGAGTCCCTCGAGGCCATGGTGATTCGGAGGCCGAACAGGACGGGAATCACAAGGAGTTGTGATCGGCAAGAGTTGCCTACCTTTTAGGCTTAGTGTGATTGGTCAAGTCCCTCGAGGTTACACTAAGACGCCGATTAGATCCCCGATCCCCACTAGAAGTCTGCTTTGGAGACTTCCGTTTCACGCGGTCTTTGAGGGTGTTGCGTGACTTCGTTAGTAAAATAGTGGGAGCATATTAAGATAGAAGTCCATATCTTGATAGTTTATTTCTTGCAAAATCTGCATGTTATTCATTTTTGCTACATCTTTATTTTCAGAAAATGTCGTTTTTCAAATCCCTTACGTGGCATACTTGATGTCAACGATCTTCTTGGTCCAAATTATCTGGATTGGCTCCGTAACTTGAGAATTGTTCTCACAAAGTGGAGAAAATCGGTATGCGTCCTTGATCTGATGATGCCTATGCCCGAAGAAGGGCAAGCGAGGATGAGATCGCATTTCGCTTCGTGAAGTACATTGATGACTCCACTTTGTTGCTTTCGGTGCTATATGTTGGGCTCTATGACTCGAGTTACAGAGACAACATGAAAAGATGGATGCCAGATCCATTCTCCTACATGTCCGTAAATTGTTTGAGGAACAGGGAAGGACTCAACGATATGAGATATCCAAGAGCCTTTTTCGCGCTAGGATGACTGAGGGGACACCGGTTCAGAACCATGTCCTAAAGATGATTGAGTGGATAGAGAAACTCACAGGTCTAGGAATGGTCCTAGAGGATAACTTGTGTGTGGACATTGTGCTTCAGTCCCTACTAGATTCCTTTTCACAGTTCATAATGAATTTTAATATGAACAAGCTTGAGGTGACTCTCCCAGAGCTCCTCAATATGTTGAGGGAGGCAGAGAGTACTATTAAGAAAGAGAAGCCAGTTCTATACACTGGTGAGACCAGAAAGAAAAGGAAAGCAGAAAGGTCCCTTAAGAAGGGAAAGGGCAAGGGCAAACAAGGTAAAGCAAAGGTTGCTAAGAAAGACCCAGCAAAGGACAAAGGCCAGTGCTTCCACTATGGTAAAGATGGGCATTGGAAGAGAAACTACAAAGAGTACCTTGCAGAAAGGGCGAAACAAAAGCTTGATGAAGCTTTAGGTACATTCATGATCAGTCTCCATTTGTCAAACTCTTATGATAACACATGAGTATTGGATACCGGTAGTGCTTATCATATATGCAATTCGTTGCAGGTTCTGGCAAGGCCTAGGAGACTACAAAGAGGCGAGATGGACCTCAAGATGGATAATGGAGCAAAAGTTGCTGTATTAGCTATTGGCGAGGTCGCCCTACATCTGCCTAGTGAAGCTTTTATTGCATTAGATGCATGTTATTTTGTTCCTTCTATTATCAAAAACATTATCTCCATTTCATGTTTAACAGTTAGTGGATATAAATTTGTTTTTGAGAACAATGGTTGTTCGATATTATTAGATGATAAGATCATCACGAAAGGAACATTGCATAATGGTTTATTTATGTTAGACACCACTCCACATATCATGAATGTAAATATGTCCAAAAGGAAACGAGATGAGTTGAACAGTGCATACTTGTGGCATTGTAGGCTAGGTCACATCCATGAAAGAAGGATTCAAAAGTTGCTAAATGATGGATATCTAGATCCATTCGACTATGTGTCATATACAACTTGTGAGCCTTGCATTCGTGGAAAACTGACCAAATCTCCATTTAGTAGAACTGGAGAGAGAGCCAATGAGTTGTTGGAACTCATACATAGTGATGTATGTGGACCCATGTCAACTCATGCCATTGGAGGTTACTCCTACTTCATTACATTTACTGATGATTTCTCAAGGTATGGATATGTGTACTTAATGAAGTACAAGTCCGAGGCCTTTGAAAAATTCAGGAGAGTATAAGAATGAGGTGGAGAACCAGATTTGGAAAGAGTATCAAAACTCTTCGATCGGATCGAGGAGGTGAATACTTAAGTACAAAGTTTACTCAGTTCCTCAAGGACCATGGGATATTATCCCAATGGACACCTCCTTATACACCTCACTCAATGGTGTCTCCGAAAGGAGAAATCGTACATTATTAGATATGGTACGGTCCATGATGAGTTTGTTGACCTACCCATCTCATTACGGGGATATGCCCTAGAAACCGTAGCTTACCTTTTCGAACAGAGTTCCAACTAAGTCGGTAGTGTCTACACCATATGAGATATGGAAAGGGAAGAAGCCCTGATCTTAAGGTTGTTAAGAGATGGGGGCTGCCCATGCCCATGTTAGAAGACACAACCCCCGATAAGTTAGAATCAAGGACAGAGCGATGCAAATTTGTGGGATACCCCAAGGAAACTTGTGGGTATTATTTCTATCATCTCGAGGACCAAAAGGTCTTTGTAGCTAAGAGAGCAGTGTTCCTTGAGAGGAACACATTCTTGACGGAGACAGTGGGAGAATGATAGAATTGAGCGAGGTTGGAGAACCAAGCTCAAGCACCACCTCTCTGAGTCGAGTGCGTTTCGGGTACCTAATACACAAGTATCAACTTTATGCAGGTCCGATAGAGTATCCCATCCTCTGAGAGATATGTGGGACATATTAGAGCAGAGGATGTAGAGGATATTGATCCTCGGACCTCACGAGGAGGCTATTATGAGTATAGACTCAGGAAGTGGAAAGAAGCCATAAAATTCGAGATGGATTCTATGTACTCCAATAAGGTTTGGAACCTAGTTGATGCTTTTAGAAGGTATTGTACCCATCGGTTGCAAGTGGATCTTTAAGAAAAAGATGGGAGTAGATGGAAAGGTAGAGACCTATAAAGCAAGGCTAGTGGCTAAGGGGTATCGTCAAAGGCAAAGTGTTGACTACGACGAAACTTTCTCACCCGTTGCAATGCTAAAATCCATCGAATTCTATTGGCTATTTAAAGCACACTATGATTATGAGATCTGGCGGATGGATGTGAAACCCGCATTCCTCAACGGGAACCTCGAGGAGGAGGTGTATATGATGCAACCTAAGGGATTCGTGTCCAAGAACTGCCTGGATAAGGTGTGTAGGTTGCTTAGATCCATTTATGGACTAAAGCAAGCTTCAAGTTGGAACATAAGATTTGATGAGGCAATTGGGTCTTATGACTTCGTTAAGAACGAAGATGAGCCTTGTGTATACAGAAAGGTAAGTGGGGGAGCTATCACCTTTTTTGGTGTTATATGTGGATGACATCCTTATCATTGGGAATGACATAGGAATGCTATCCACAAGTAAAGGCTTGGTTATCTAGACACTTCTCCATGAAGGACTTAGGGGAAGCATCTTATATCTTGGGGATTAGAATCTATAGAGATAGATCCAAGAGGATGCTTGGCTTGTCCCAGTCCGTGTACATAGAAACTATTGTCAAAAGGTTTGGCATGGAAAATTCCAAGAGAGGTCTCATACCGATGAGACATGGGATATCGCTTTTCTACCTAATATGTCCCCAAAGACTCCGGAAGAAAGGGCGAATATGGATATGATACCTTATGCCTCAAGCAATAGGGTCTATCATGTATGCCATGCTATGTACTAGGCCCGATATAAGCGTATGCTCACGAGTGTCACGAGCAAGTATCGAGCGGATCGTGCTTGGAGCACTTTGGAAAGCAAGTAAAGTGTATCCTTAAGTACTTGAGAAGGACTAAGGATCTTTTACTAGTATATGGAGGTAATAGCCTTAAGGTTGAAGGCTACACCGACTCAAGTTTTCAGTCGATGTCGATGATAGCAAGTCGAATTCGGGGTATGTGTACACCTTGAATGGAGGAGCAAGCAGTTTGGAAGAGTTCCAAGCAAGATACCACTGGCCGACTTCGACCATAGAGGTACATTACATTCTTGCATCGATGCAGCAAAAAGAGGGAGTCTGGGTGAAGAAGTTCATCACAGATTTGGGAGTCGATACAAATAGCGAAAAGTCGACTTCCTTATATTGCGACAACTATGGGGTGATTACTCAAATAAGGGAACCCGGGTCTCATCAGAAGTGTTTTGAGGAGGTTCCAGCTTATAAGAGAGATCGTAACCCGAGGAGATGTAGCAGTGGAAAGAGTTCCATCCAAAGATAACATTGCAGATCCACTGACAAAGCCGTTGTCTCATTTTGTCTTTGAGCGTCACAGGGGTCTGATGGGGATCAGACACATAGGTGATTGGCTTTAGGTTAAGTGGGAGATTGCTAGTCATAGGTGCCCAGCAAGCCAATCACGTGAGTGATGGCACGTGTGACTTGATACAGAATCTTTTTGCTTATTATATTTTGGCATATATCACTTTATAACTATTGCATAAATGCATATATATATTGTGATGTCCTTAGATTTGTGCAATGGGAATCGGATCGTGATGAGATCACGATAATGAGATCGATTCACCTTTAAACACATATCCTAAATAATCCCGGTCATAGGTTACTCGAGAGGGACATCGTGATAACCGGATAGACTGGTGTGCTGTATACCCGTCCATATGATGAATGCAGCTGGTCTCATAGCTGCTCGTGTAGGGACACTAGGGATACAAAGATGTGCTCATTGGAGAATGAGTTCTTTGATTGATCCTTACGGAATGGATGGTTGATGATGCCTTATTGTCGGGGACAGCGATTTCGTAGTCTTAGTGGTGTATTTGGTCCTTAGACTTGAGACACCAAGGATGTCCTGTATGAGTGCTCCACTCTTTGATACCGACTTATAGGTTTGGCTGTCCCGGATCTAGTACAACTGGTCATTGGGAATGGTAGTCGACCCACGAGGGCTATTGAGTGTCGATAGAGGATCATCCACTCTCGGCGTCATGAGAGGAATATCCCATGTGTTCTTGCTCGAGACAAATCCTGGCCAGGGGTCATTCGGGTTGAGAGAAAGAGTTCTCCGGGAGAATCCGATTAGAGCGAGACTTCAGTAGAAACCGTATGGGTCCGATAACACCATGCTCGATATACTGGTCTCCGGGATATTAGATGGATGAGGGACTATAGGTACACATGGTAATCGAGGACAGACAGGTCCAATGGATTGGATTCCCCTCATCGTCAGGGGACTACGGCGTAGTGGCTTAGTACGTCCAGTAGTCGATGAGTCGAAAGTGAATTATTACAGAGATAATAATTCACCGAAGTTAGAAGGAGTTCTCGACAGGTATGACTCACACCACTGGCTCGATATTGGGCCTAGAGGGTCACACACATATGGTAGGCATTGCGATGAGTAGAGGTTCGGATATGAGATATCCGACTGAAGCCCTTGTCTTATTGGATGCAGATCCAATACCCACTAGGGAAGGACCCATTAGGGTTTGATACTGGGATCTCTATAAATAGGAGGGATTCATGACCCTCATAGGCTAGAGTCTTTGCTTGCCTTTCCTATTCTCCTCTCCCTCTCCACCTCAAAGGCCTGGAGTTTTGAGGAGGGTCGTCGCAACCCTGCTGTGTGGATCACCGCTAGAGAGGAGGACGCTTGACCTCCTTCACCCTCTCCTAAGGATCTGCAAGGAAACAGGGATATACGATCTCCCTAGGTAACACAATCTCTATACGCAGTTTTATGTTTTGCGGATTTTGCGCACCAATCTTCGCACGACGACGAACATCTTTTTGGGAATCAGGGATTTTTGTTTTCTTGTTCTTCCGCTGCGCATATGATGTCGTCCCCATGATTTCCCAATAGGTAGTTATTAACTGTCAGGAGTGGTACCACTTGTCAAGCAATGGTGCCACCAAATCTTCGTCTCCGAGAGCTCTATTAAGCAGTGGTACCGCTAGATTGGGCAGTGGTACCACCCAGTGTAAGAGTATTAGGCAGTGGTACCACCTAATAATGGCGATGAAACCGCCTGTACCTCGAAATCCGGGGATGTGACACTTTTTAGCTCCAATTCTGAAGCCATTAGGGCCTATAAATACTCCACCCTTTTTTGCATGAAAGGGCACTAAAGTATGAACAAAATATTGAAAACTTAGGGTGTGAAAATGTTGTAAAAGTGCAAAGAGTCCTCCTCCTCCCTTTCTAGTATTGTGATCATTCAAGAGAAGTGTGAGACTTGTAAGGGTTATCTTCTAAATCCGTGAAAAGGAAAAGAGAGCTGTTGTAAAAGGGCAATTTTGCTAGTCATAGATGCCCTATAAGCTAATCATGTGAGTGATGGCACATGTGACTTGACATACTTTCTATTTTGTTTATTATATTTTGATATTTTATCATTTTATATTGCTTGTTACTTGAATATATTATGATGTCCATGGACCTGTGTAATGGGAATCATATTGTGATGAGATTACGATAATGAGATCGATTTACCTTTAAACACATATCCTAAATAATCCCTGTCATAAGTTACTCGATAGGGACTTCGAGATAACCGGACAGACTAGTATAATATACCTATCCATATGATGGATGTAGCTAGTCTCATAGCTGCTCGTGTGGGGACACTAGGGATACAATACAGGTGCTCATTAGAGAATAAGTTCACTAATTGATCCGCTTACGGAATATTGGATGGTTGATAATGCCTTATTGTCAAACAGTGATTTCGTAGTCCTAGTGGTGTATCTAGTCTTTAGACTTGAGATACCAAGGATATCCTGTATGAGTTCTCCACTCTTTGATACTAGACTTATAGGTCTGGAGGTTTCAAATCTAGCACAACCGATCATTGGGAGTGGTAGCCAACCTTACGATGACTATTGAGTGTCGGTAGAGGATCATCTACTCTTGGTGTCATGAGAAAAATATCCTATGTGTTCTTGCTCAGACAAATCCTTGGCTAGGGTCATTCGGATTGAGAGAAAAAGAGTTCTCTAGGAGAATCCGATTAGAGCAAGACTCAATTAGAAACCGTATGAGTCTAACAACATCATGCCCGATATACGATCTTTGGGATATTAGATAAATGAGGGACTATAGGTACATGGTAACTAAGGACAGACAAGTCCAATATATTAGATTTCCCTGTATCGTATGGGGCCTATGGCGTAGTGGCATTGTACGTTCGTAGTTAACAAGTCAAGTGAATTATTACAGAGATAATAATTCACTAAGTCAGAAAGAGTTTTGACATGTATGACTCACGATTAATATTGGACCTAGAGGGTCACACACATATGGTAGACATTGTGATGAGTAGATGTTCGAATATAGGATATCCGTCAGAGCCCCTATTTTCTTAGATACAATCACAATCATCGGAGAGAGAACCACAAGAAACGAGAGGAGCGTTGGTCATCTTCATCTACACTACGGTTACACTTGTTCTGTATTACTCCAACTTTTGATTCAAACCTAACTCTAACCTAAAATTCAATCTGATCCATTTCGAAGGATCTGACACGAATCAATTTGACTTAAACTAAAACCACATCAAACAAACCCTTGGATTGATCGGGTTTGAATCAAACCGACCAATTCAACAAAAAAGGATCAATCCAATTGAAAAATATTTTGGGGATTTTAAACAAAAGAATAACCACTAATAAAAAATAACTATGAAAGTGCCATCTCATAAAATCTCATTATTGAGATTTTTTGGGGATAAATTACCTTTTAGTATGAATTAAGCTTCAAGATTTAAATTACTTGTGTTTCCTTGTGATGAAATATTTCTCCAAGAACTTGCGAAGAAATTTAGAAGATAAGAAAATCTAAACATCGTACCTAGATAAAAGGCTCATCATTATTAGCCCTTCCAAAGGTACCAGAGGAACAGAGGGTAAGTACCATTCCGTCAGAAGTACATCAGATGACACGTCTTAATCATCAAAGTGATGCCAAAAAGAAGACAACAAAAAATCTACCGTGCCTTGCATAGTCATCGAACAAATGAAACGTTTTTTTCTTAACCAAAACTGCTACAGTTTTTCACGCAGATTACAAAACTTGTTCTGACATCAGACCAAGAAAAAGTACCGATGTAACGGATACAAAAACATCATAAAATAAAAGAAAATGAAGCCACTCAAGCAAAATATGCAATGTACTCGACCGTAACCTTAACTGCCTTGGAGAACGCTCTGGAAATTGCCACTGTTGGTTCTACTTTTTTTCAAAGCCACTGCTGGTTCTTATACATCTCGTCCACTCTTTAAAATATCTCAATAATCATACACAATAAGAACCATTTTAATTATTCACATGAAGTCATAATCATCCATGTCATCATAGCGACCTGCTGTGCCATAGTCGTCCTCCGCTTTATCTACGTGAAGCTGCTTTTTCTTTGTGCCTGTTAAATTGAACCAGTTTGTGAACCAAAAATGTACCCTCACTATCCTTGCCAGTTAGCAACACTACAATATTCAAAGTTTCTAATACTCACCTTGTTTCTTCTTGCCTGCGTTAGCTTCCTTTTCTGCCTTAAGTTTCTCATTGGCAATTGCCGTAACTGAAGAAGCTACTTCTTTCGAATCTGCTGCTTTTAGTGAAGTCATAGAGAGCCTTATAACATCTTTTAGAAGACCAATGTAATGAAAGCTTTTCTAAATAACAAAATATAGCAGATCAGTGCCAAAAAAGAAAGTTTCAATATAAGCACCAATAAATTTTTACAGTAGACTGCAAACCTCGTAAGGGCAAATTTTGTGAGAGAGGAGCAAAGCATACTCTAGAAAATCACCCTCTGATTTTGGAATAAAGCTATCCAGAGTTTTCTCAACGCCTTTCTTGGCAAACAACTCAGCAGTTGACTTGTAATCAGCTTCTTCGACAAGTCTGCTAAGAAGTCACATGTTAGCCCAAGTAAGCACATGGTTCCAAAACAGATAAGGTAACTAGTAGGTTGTGGTCAACAACAACAACAATAACAACAGTCATAGAGTCCCAATTATTTAGGGTATATTATATAGATCTTTTACCGTCATTGAAATCTGTAAAAAATCATATGTTTAATTAAGTTCAGAATACTTAGATCTTTATTTATAGTTTCTATTAAAATCTTTTTAGGTTTTCCTCTATCTCTTCTCGTACCACTAACATTAATTATTTCACCTCTTCTGATTATTACATCCGAAGGTCTCCTAAGCATATGATTATATCATCCTAAATGATTTTTTCTCATTTTATCCTCTATCGAAGCAATACCTAATTGTTCACGAATAAAAATATTTTTTTCTATCTTTTCTCATAACTCTACAAATCCATCTCAATATTCTTATCTTAGCAACATAAACTTTTTGTATATGTTATTTTTTAGCTATCCAACACTCAAATTCATAAAGCATTGTTGGTCGCACAACTAGTAGTTTGTGGTCTTTTTATTTTTCCTCCCCCAATCACAACTCTTATGTCTTTATACCCACTGCCAATCTGCCAAAAAAACGTCATATGAGAAGCATAACATAGTTTCAACCTTTGTTGGCGAAGTTTCTCAGCAATAGGATCAGCTAGAACTTCATTAGCTATTTCACTTCTCTTCGCTTCAGGTAGTTTCTCTCTCTCTCCAGCACCTTTGTGGCCTGGCCTTGCTGCTTTAGTCTCTAGCTTCGGTGCCTGCATCAACAAATTCATGACCTATATGTCATTAATAAAACAAATAAATATTGGTGCTCTTGCTCAACCATCCCACCAAAAAAAAACACATCTTTTGACTTTTAGATAACAGTTTCCAAGATCTGTTCTATATAAGTGAAAAGTTTAAAGAAATTAACAAAGAAAGAATCTGTCAGTGGAACCCTTTTGCACACAAAGAAGGCCAAGAACTGCAATTCACAGGGGCCCTAAAAGGAGACCCAAGAGAGTGCATTCTGATGATGAGGGTGCGGTCCGGTATCCCAGATGTATGCTGCTTGAATGCATCAAACATTATGTGAACATAGCTCCAGCATATCCACCTTTGCACTCTCAAGTAGTTGAATAGAATAACCATATTATAGTGTCACAGGAGATGCTCAGCTACTCAGAAGATAGTGATGTGGCCGTCACTGACATCCCCATGCAGTTCCTAGAAAAAGACGTTACAGTTCCAGTAGAGTCGCAAGTTGAAGCAAGAATATTAGCATGAAGAAGCTAAATCCTCAATGCTGACAATCGTGGGACATTTTTAATATTAGTTCGTGATCATACTAAATACTAACTGGAATGTTCTAGATATTTTTGAAAGTTTAAAGTACAATTACAATGGAAAACCAATATATGTAGTTAAAGGTTAGAGTTAAACTATCAAATTTGAAAAAAATGTAATTGTTTATCCAATCCTCTTGTTGGGGCATTATGGCTGTGTTATTGTTTATCCAATCCATAGAGCTAATAGCTATTCTAAATATTCTCTACTGAATCAATTGATATAGAGTTCACATCAATTTGGCTGTCTAGAATACCAAGACTTTTCCCATGTGTATGGAATAGCCATCCAATAAGAATCCAGAAAAATCTAGGATGATAATTCTATCATCAGCCCATTTGTAAATTAAACGAACATCTCATACAAACATACAATGTTCTGTTCTATGTTCCATTTCCAAACGACAGCACTAGAATAAACACAACATTTAATAACTCATGACGATCACCTATCATAGAGTTAGCCAAGGAGGTGATCCAGTCATGCACTGCAAGCGATAGTTAAACTAACAAGTTTAACTATTTCAGGAAAGCAATCAATGCTCTGGGTCATATGCTAGCAAACCAATTAATGAATAGTTGGAACGTAATGCTCTGCAATTGAATTACAGATGGAGATTGCGAAATATTGGGTTGCTTACTCTTTTACAGGCCTTCTATATAGAGGGCAACGTGACTACTTTAGAGTCCATCTATGGCAAATTAACTAACCATCACAATAACAACCATGAGATACAGCAGAACTCTGGAACAAGAAGACCCGACAGGAGATATACTTTCTGTGACAAACGAACTAACAAAAGACCTTGGGGAAATACCAAAGGACTTTTGACATAATTTTTCATGAAATGTAGTGTCAGTAAATCCAGTTATATTGACTTATCTACATGCTGATGAATGAATGTACTTATATATAGATGTGGAACCAGCTCAACTTTTGTTGAAATTTAGCAAAGAATTAATCCATAATAATTTTCCCATTATGTCATCAGCAAGAGAGTTGCCTAAATGTCTACATTCATTATGCCTGTAAAAATATATAATCTTAAAGAACACGGTTACCAAATACCAAGTACAATATATTTATAAACTGAAATATTAAACTTACCTGCACAGGAACTTCTTCATCTTCCCAGGATTCTTTGACATTTTCATCTTCCACATCCTCATCATCCCACTGTCCTTTTGGCTGATTACTAATTAGACCTGGAGGTGCAGGTTCAAAATCTTCCTCTTCTGAGAGAAAAAAATGAAGAAAGAAATACACATGACCAAATTAGCAAGCAAACAAAAGAAGGGACAGAACTATAAAAAGGAATCAAAATATTTTACTAAACAAGAAAACTATGTACTCAAAAGTAATGCTTCTAGGCGTGTTATGTAATTTTATACAGATTTATCACGCAAAAAGAGACATTCAAAAAGTTACATTTTTCCTGAAAAAATTGTTCAAGTTTCTTATATAGAAATGTTAATAAGTGTACTACACTTCTCAATTAAGTGACTGGAAGTTGGATACTTGGGAGTTAAGATTGTGATGCTGCTGCAATCTAAAGTTTGCCAAAATTTAGGGCCAGCAATATAAACTATGCCTTACCATTAAGCAAGTTTGCACTGACCTTATATACATTTGTGTCAACATCACTCATTGAAAAAAAAAAAGAACTTTGGTTGTTCTCTCCTAACAGCAATGATTAACAAGAACGGCTTGTCTCAATCTTTCCAAGAAATAATTCTCATCTTCAAAAGTTTGCTCTCATCTTTAATCCAATTCGATTTACCTCAAACATATTAATTGTTTCCTATCACATTATTTCTTGCAACAACAACATCCTCCTATCTGCTACATTAACTCTATAGGCATGCTTCTTATCCTTCCAACAATTTTATTCACAAATCATAACTAAACCTATGATCATCCTATAAAGCATTCTTTCAATCTATGAGGTGTTAGACAACTGCACAGCAGATCAGATGTTATTTTTGTCTTAAACCATCCTGATAGATAGTATTCCCGAACATACTATATAAATCTATCAAATATTTTAATTTCTTCCTTAGATGTCAGTATGAATATTTTAGTAGTAATACAAAAGGAAATTACTTTTTGTCTTATGTTTATGCAAATACATGGGAGAATGATAGAATATGATTTTTCTCTTGTGTATTCTCCCAATCGAAGATGAAAAAGAGCCTCTCTAGACTAAACCTTATCATTGTATAAAAAAAACAAGAAAGTTTCAAGCATGGTCACAAACCAAATATCTATAAATAGGAGTTGTGGGATAAAAGCTAATTTCATCCTCCATAAAATCCAACGAAAGAGAACTCTAAAGCTCTCATAATAATATAGTAAATGATTTGCCTAACCTAACAAACTAAGAAAAGCCATCTAACCTAAAATAGCCAACAGAATTTCACCCAAGATTAGCCTTTCTGAACTCCTTTAAGTTAGATAATGGATGTCATCTAGACCATTGATTCTCTTTGTCCTAGCCCTGCAGAGGATGATTTAGGGATGACCAGTCTGTTCCTTAAATTCACGTTATCCCTAAAATGAAGGGCCAACATCATATTACAAGATCACTTTCTCAACATTGTCACTTTTCTTTTCATGTTCATACACTGAGGTAGAGTAGAAATGACAGAACAAGGCCCTCAAGTTGTTGAAGATCATCTTGATGTGCTTTTAAGGTGGTAGGAAGCTAAATAGCTTATGTATATTTGACCCCAGAGAATCAACCTGTATAAGCTTTTCACAATCTTAAGGAATTTGTTACAAAATAACACTTTTCTGCTGCTCTTGACATGGAATCTCATGGTCAAATTAAGCTCCAATTGCACTAAAATTTAAGGGGTTGTAGGTTTTCAAGTAGTTAATCTTACTAAGTACTAGTGTTTTTAAAAACGTTAGGTGACAAAATGCACCAAGGTTCCAAAACGGCTGAGGCACTAGGTGCTCACCTAGGTACTCATCCGAGTGAAGCAACATGCTCCATAATATTAAAATATAAAAATATATATTTTAATAGTAACCAATGCTAAACAATTACAAAGAGGGGATTAACCGATGCTAAATAGTGTTAAAACAGTTTCAAACAGGGATTAACCAATGCTAAATAGCTTTAAAGTTTAAAGAGGGACTAAGCACAGTTCTAAAGAGTAATTAGCACTAAACAACTTTAAAGAGGCGGGAAGAAGAGTAACCAGCCTATGGAGGAAGGTGGGGAAGGAGAGGGTGGTGGTGGAGGAAGCTTCCGACGAAGGCAACGACAACGGAGGGAGATTCAGGCGATGGCTTCCGTGGCAGAGGGAGCTAAGGCACACTCGATGACGGACCAATGGTGGATCAGGCGACGACGTGGGGTTTAGGGTTTCACTAGGAGCGAACGAGCAGGTGCGAATGGTTTAGTGTAAGGGTTTAGTTGGTTCGATTGAACCAACTTGACTGTTCAATCAAATCAGGCAAGAGCTCAGGTCACAATTCACTTAAGTACTTGCCCGAGGTGCCCAGGCAGCACTTCAATGAAGAACATCGCTCGAAAGTTGTGCAAGGTGCTCAGGCCTCACCTCACATCATACGAGCGCTTAGGAGAGCATCCTACTAAGTAATTTTCAGCAATTAAACATCTACTGGAAGCTAATTAGAGACAACCAGCTATTGCCTTGTGGCTTCAGTGTCAATTTACAGAAAGATACAAATTTCAAGATACTATTGATACTTCACTTGATTGGTCTAAGGTTCACTTAATCATCCAAAGTTGACTTTAAAAGGGAGACAAATACAGGAAAAAACATTAAAAATGTGGGAGAAGCCATGACATCCTCTGGTGTTGCATCATCTTCATGCCTTTAACATCATTCAGAGAATTCTGCACTAGTTTTCATAAGTAGATTCCATCACAGCACTTCTGTTGCTGAGCCTCTTGAGAAAGAGGTGATTGATGTGTTTTGATGTGGAAGTCATTATTAATTACCTCACTCTAAGACCAGTTCATCTAATATAAACTTTTCTAGTGGATTTTGTTCAATTCAAAGAGGCAAAAGGGGACCCCAAGAGAGTGAAGGGAGAAAAATATATCAAGTTGTAATATTAAAAAAAAATAGAAAGGACTCAAGTATGACCTCAAGGCCTTAATACGAGTTGTGGGATAAAAATTAAATCACAGAACCCCATAAAAATCCTACTAAATTAAACCTCAAGAAATCACAAAATATAGTTCCTGATAGGCAAACAACTAGTCTAACATATATCATGAACATATTAGAGATCTTAGGCACCCAATAAACTCAAAAAGAAAAATAAATACTCCTCGAATATATAAGAAATTGAGCATGAAAATGTGTCTCAAAGTCAGAGAAATAGAAAATTATAATTTAATTCCAAAAAATCATTTAAAACCCATAAAGCCCTTCATTGTCCACTTGGAAGTTGGAGGCAATGAATGTCATCTGAATCATTGACTCACTAAGTCCTGGGTTGGAGGGTATAGTTTAGGTTCTGGATGCCTTGGTGGAGAAATACATGTATGACATGTTGGTAAATTATTCTCATGAAACTGAAAATGAATACACAGAACACATATATGCCAAGTGCCTTCAATCATTTTCAGGAACATAAAGAAAGTTTTTTAACAATCAATTAGAAATATCCATAGTAGAAAGACGAGGGTGGCAGTTAACAATAGTTGAATCACACCTAATCATGTATGTAATTTAAGATAGCTACGCAAAGACATGCCAACAAATAGTAATAGTAACGGTCATGTTATTGCTCATTACTAAACCTACAGCAAAGAAACCAAAATCAAGAATTTCTAGTGCAAACACTTAGGAACAGAAAAACTACAACTAAATTCTAAAGACATTAATAAACGTTGAACATTTCACATATAATAAAAAACATAACAATCATAATAATCAGTTAACAATAAACAATTCCTATCAATTATTTAGACGACGACTAACCCCAATCGGCCATGGCTTTCCTCTTTCAGTCTTGATCCTGTATCCCTCCAACCCACCAACGTAGTAATCCGATCAAACGGTTCTACGACAAAAAAACACGAGAACACGACCAGAATAAGACCAAAATCATCGATCAAACCAGGCACAAACAAAATTACAAGAAGACGATAGTACCTCCGAGAAAGAAACCAAAGAAAGATTCGGCCGATCCAAGATCTGTCGTCGGAGAGTTTAGTGGGGAACAGAAAGCGGGATGAGGTATCCGGTGCCCGGCCGTCGATACGTTAAGCGGCGCGCAAGGCGGCCAAAGAAGGGCAGATCGCGACGGCAGCGTGGAGGCGGCAAGAGAGAGGCAATGAAAAGAGAGAAGAGAGAGAGAGGCAATGAAACCGACTGGGGTCGATCGAAGAAGCTGTAAGCGTGACCTGGGTCAAATTTATATATAATTTACCACGTGTTTGTCACGTGCTTTTCACGTGTATATGGATTAATCCATGCAGCCATAAATCTTATCCAATTTCTTATGACTGATTTCCATAAATGTGATTAGAATAAATTATATACACTGTATTATTATTATTATTATTATTTATGTTATTGTTGTTTAAATTAGATCTACTATATTGGATATATTTCTAAATTCTAATTTTCTTCAAAAAATTAAATAAAAATAAATCTCTGAAAGTAAAATTTTCTTGTGATATGGTAATCTATTTTTCGTGTGGACAAGGAGAGAATAACAACTACCTAAAATCCATGAAAGCCACTTTTACTATAAAATAAACTTAATTTATATCCAAAAAATTATTATAGGTGTATAAAAATGAAACTGAATAGGGTCATGATGACAATGGTGTGTCAACTTTTGAATAAGTACATGGCCCTTATAATATGTCCTCCAATTCTTATAAATAAAAATTGATTTATAGCATTGAGTGCATAAAAAATTTATGATATTACGAAGATCCGCCATTATACTCCCCCACACCTCTAATCATTTTTCTCTTATTTTTATCAAATTTTAATTAGGTTCATGTTAAATCATAAGTGATTTTCAACTTTAAGTTCTGAAAGAAAATTATAAAAATAAGAATATCTAATTGAAAATTTTATTTGCTAAGCAAATAATAGACTTCATGTGAGTGTCCTATAACATAATAACAAATGTCATGAGAGTTACAAATTATCTTTTTAATGATCAATAAAATATACTTAGAGAATATAAGATGTCAAAGCAATTGATCAAAAGGACAAGAGAGTAATGATGAAACAGAAGGGACTTAGCTAAGCACTAATAAATGAGAATTATAAACTATCTTTCCATTGTCTAAACTAAATTTATTTAGAGAATATCGAGATGTCAAGACAATTGGTTAAAGGGATGCAGAAGAGAATTAAACAAAAGGGACTTAGCTGCTCAACAATAACATACCACCGAAGTGGGTATGCTAATCATGAAGGAAAGGATATCGATGTAAAGCGACAAATAGTATAGTTGCATGCATTTGAGAGCTCCATTGTACTGCAATTTTAAGACTTTTAAATAGCCACTAAATTTTCCTCGTACGAGGGAGAGGGCACTGGTTGAGAATAACAATCGAGATGGTAGAGAATGTAGAGACAATATTCGGAGGGCTTCTTATCTTTACACAATAATTTGAGTTGGCTAAAAGTGAAAAGTGTGTAATGACAGTAGGCAGCATTTATAGTCTACCATTTTCTACTCAAAGCAATGGACACACTCTAATGAAAGAGAATATGCAATCTTAGAGGATGATTGAATTGTCCAATAATTAAGTTTAAGTAGAGTTGAAATCAAATGAACAATGAGCAATCGTCACATAAACCTCAGAGAGTGATGTATTGGTAAATGCATAACAAGGTTAGAATGAAAAAAACCATAGATAACAATCTTCCACCAAAACGCACAAGTTTGAATGGTTGAGCTCTAAGTACAACTTGATGTTATTAACCTAATATAGCATAGAACTATGCATGTGAGAGTTCTTGACAAGAAAATTAATTTTAATAGGGATTTTAGAAAATAAATATAATATATTATCTTATATCTAACATTAAAAGGGGCATAAAAATAAAAGGTTGCACTAAATAGATTCATTGTGAAAAGATGAATGGATAATTAAATAGGTATATGACATTTAAAATATGTCTTTTAATCCTTATAAATATAAAGAGATTTACGTTATTGAGTGTGCAGAGAAGTTATAATAGTAAATATCATATTTACTATTTCCTCCTTACTCGCACCGCACATCTGAATCACTTAAAGTTCATTTAATTCCCTTCCGATGCTATACAGAATAAGAGAAAGGGAAGCAGCAATAGCAGAAAGATGGAGAACCAGATGACCTTGCGAGTAAGGCAGCCTCACCGGAGGCCGTCTCTTTTCTCTTTGAAGATCCTAAAGTTCATGTCCCTTGTATAATGCCTAGACGACTAGTTCAATATTGTGTTTTGATGTCTTATATCGTTCATGTATTTAACACTTATTGAGTTACACTTGGTCTCCAGGTAAATGATGTTGTTGCCATCCTTCAAACCAGAGATCAGAGATCTTGTTTGTAAACTGGATGATGACATAAAAGATACATGCAACATCTTCCTCCATCGGACACTTGTGAATCTTAGTTAGTGTGTGTGTCATGCAAGTGTCTCTCAGAAGATGGTGTCATCACGAAGCCCCTTGGTGTTCAGCTAATCACGTTCTTTCTGGCATCACCTTCTCAACCGATGGAAACGCGTGCAACATTTTCCATGACTTCTCCGACATGTTAATAATCGCTCTGTACCTTGTAACACAACTCATCACAAGTGACCCATCTCGATAGAAACGCCATGTTCATTGCTTCCCACCAAAGAAAAAATTAGTTATCCACCTCTTTTGCTAATTTCACACACCACAAGTTATTGACGGAATCATATGATCCAATTAATTAAAGATATTATATGTTAGGATCAAGAGCGTCACTAAGAGGGGGCGAATTAGTACAGCGAAAAATTCTTAGATTTCGTAAAAGATTTCATACGTTAGATGGAAATTGATTCGGAAAGAAAGTAACTTGAAACGTAAGAGAGTGTAAACGCAGTGAAAGCAAGATAAAGAGAAGAAGCAGTTTGCTATGAAATGATTTGCAGTTAAAGTAAATTGCTCAAAACGAAATGCAAACCAGAATTTAGAGTAGTTCGGTCAATGTGACTTACATCCACTTTCGGATTCCTCCTCCGGCGTCCACTAAAAGCCTTTTTTCAATAGGTGAAGACCAATAATCTTTTACAACTCTTTCTCCTTTTGTCGGGTTTAGGAGATAACCCTTACAAGTCTCACACCCCTCTTGAATGATCTCAAAAACTTATAAAGGAAGGAGGAGGACTCTAGCACTTGTTTACAACACTTTTATACTTCAATAACTCAAGATTATAATCACACTTCGGTATCTTTTTATGCTAAAAAGGGTGGGGTATTTATAGGCCCCAATGACTTTCAAAAATAGAGTCAAAAAGTGTTTTATCTTAGATTTTCGGGGTACTGGCGGTACCATCGCCATTATTGGGCGGTACTACCGCCTGACATCTGACACTGGGCAGTACTACCGCTCAGTCCGGGCAATACCATCGCTTGACATAGCTCGGAGATTGAGCTCTGGCGGTACCACCACCTAGACCACCTAGGGTGCTACTTTCTAAGCGGTACCACTGTCGGCCCTAGTGGTGCCACCGTCGGCCAGAAATTCAGCATCCTGGTTGGGCCTTGACTTCGGCCTAAACCAGCCAAATTCTGAGCCCAGTTGGCCCCTAACAGAGATGATGGGATTACCTCCCAAATTAACTCTAATTATTATTCTAACTACGATTAAGGCAAGCATGGTCTGGTATGTCGATTTTTCACTCAACGATCTTCCGGAGAACTTTTCGGCGAGTCTTCCGGCGAGCTTCTAGTGAACTCCCAACCAACTCTCGGCTTGTCTTCCGGCATGCTTCTAGCGATCTTCCAATGAGCTTTCGGTGAGTCGTGCTTTTGGTGATCTCACGATGAACTCTCGGCGAGCTCCCGGTATATCATTCGAGTCTTCGATTCTAGCCCATCATCTGCTTTATGCCTTATTGCTATCATAGTTAATTATGCACACTTATCTCAAAACATGGATTAGATCAAATAATTTACCAATTGATTTCATCATCAAAATCCGAAATTCAACAATCTCCTCCTTTTTTATAATGATAACCAATTGGTGATAGAGTTAATCTTAACTCCGCCTATCTATATGCCATAATTGAGAAAAGAAACTCTTGAATTCAACACCTTTGAATTCAAGCATCAAATTGATAATTATCATCATGCACAACATGATTTACTATGTATTCATCGATAGAAATTATGTGAAGACATGACATCTATTTTCGAGTCAAATCACATAAATTTTTAGCATCAAAGTAAGCATGATATTGACGGAAATTTTCAGCATCAAGGTAAGCATGATATTATACTAATCATTTGAAGAGATAACATGAAAATCAAAGCACATAATTATAATCATTAAAGTAAGTAACATTTTGAGTTTACAACATCAAGGTAAACAACATATGATTTCAACATCAAAGTAGCAGAATAAAAGAAGGAGATTTCATCCATTTCTCCCCCTTTGTCATCAGTAAAAAGTCACAATTAATTATTCAGGTGGTGGCCAGTCAAAATGTCTAAACAAGGTATTAAATTGTTGATGAATCTACTATAGCTCAGTCAAAATTTAATCTTAGCGTTGTTTAAGTCAATCTTGCCATTGTTCAAATCGATCCATCCGAGTCCCTATGTCGGCGATAGATGAAGGAGATGCTTGCTCTATTGGAGATGATTCTTCAAAGGGACCAGTTATAGGAGATAAATTACCCCTAAAAATTGGTGTTTCAATTTCTAGTTCAGGTTGGAGGGGATCAGTCCTTCTAGGCAATCTAGTCCATATACCATTTTTGAATGTACATCTCATCCGTCGAAGTAGATTTTTATTTATGATACTAAATCTGTCTAATTTTATAATTTCTTTGTCGGGTGGAATGGAAATATCATAGGCATGGAGTAGTCTTGTGATTAAGCCACTATATGGAAGCATCATGTCCTTTTTTGATATTTCAATCATGTTTTGTTGGATTTGGTAACCAAAACAATTGTTATGTCCCTTCATAATCTAATACATGGTACCTAGTTCCATTTAGCTTAATTTATCATGATAATATTGCTTTGGGAGAATGATACTTATCAGGATGTGATGAAGTATTTTGGTGCCTAAAGGTAGTAAATGTTCATAGCTTTTTGGAAGAATCGTTAAGTTAGGATTATCAAAAATTATTCCTAAGGCATCAACGTAAGTAGTCTCAACTGTTTCATCATCCCATTATCCTCTAAAATAACATCCTCTTTCTTTTACTGGAATTCCTATGATGTTGCAAATTGATCTATCTATAATGAGTATATGTGTCCTAATAGATAAGTAGTTACCCTTTCTTCTTCATCTACATGTAAATTATTGTAAAATAGCCTAACAAGCCTAGGGTAAATAGGTTCACTCATTTGAAAAATTGGGAGAATGTCTAGATTAGCAAACCATTGAAAGGTTCCAAATCAATTAATTCGTCTAAATCAATATATTTACCCTTATGAATATGTCTAAACTCTATTGGTGGAAATTTTAGGGCATGTTGATTAGAATCGAAAAGTAGGGAGTCATAATTTTCATCTAATCTCCTCTTCCCTTTGTCCCTAGAGGATCTTCTAAAAGCCATGAGACTAAACACATAAATGATGAGAGAACTACACATAAGAGGCAAGATCTATTAATAAATTGTGAGAAGATGTTTGAGAATTACCCTTGCAGTAATCTTCTTGAAAGGTTGAGATTGATTCTTGAATTTGAAGAAGATGAGGGTTTTCTTGAGTTTCTATAGGAGGATCAAGAAAAATGAGGGGTGGAGAGGTGTTTAGAGGTGTGAGGAAGGAGTGTAGGAGGGCTTGGGGTCGGTTCTAGCACCGGCCCTAAGTGCCATTTTATAGGGCAGAGGTTGCGGGCGGTGGCACCGCTAGTTGGGCGGTGCTACCACTTGCCACCCGAGAAAACTGGCGGTGCTACCTCTAGTTGGACGGTGCCACCGCCTACCGGCAATGAGCACTACTCACATTGGTGTGTGGTGCTATCACAGGTGATTCCAATTTTACAAGATTTTTATTGTTGTGAAGCGCACAACCTTATTTACTTCATTATGTAAAATTCGCATCATAAGAGAAGAAGATTTATATTGAAGATTTTTTGTCATGATTCATCATATAAAATGTATACCATACTCAAACATTGTATAGAACTCGTAAAAAGAATGCATACTGTAATTTCATGATTCACCATATAAAATTTATACGTAAGCATCGTAACAACTCATATGGAAAAATGCATATGGCTCATTGCGCATACTATAAGATCATGATTTAGGTGAGTGATCAAGAAAGTCCGAAAATGAAAATTTAAGAAATTCATGAATTCGGATAATTTAACATCCCTAATTCCTTTCTAATGAAGTCAAATTATTCTTCATTTAAGGGTTTTATAAAGATGTTGACTAATTGATGTTTCGTATCAATAAACTCTAATATTACATCATGATTATTAACAAGATCTCGTATAAAGTGATGCCTAATGTCAATGTGTTTAGTTATAGAGTGTTGAATAGGATTTTTAGCTAAGCATACTACACTAGTGTTATCACACTTTATAGGTATATTTTTTAGGTCAATTCCATAATCCTTTAAAGTGTTTTTCATCCATATAACTTGAGCACAACATACACCTACAGCTATGTACTCGGCTTCGGTTGTAGATAATGCAATCAAGTTTTGTTTCTTGGAAGACTAAGAAACAAGTGCGTGTCCTAAAAATTGATATGTTCCGGATGTGTTTTTTCTATTTAAACTACATCCAGGAAAATCCGCATCATCATAACCAATCAATTCAAAGTTCTTAGATTTAGGATACCATAATCCTAGTTTAGGAGTTCCTTTTAGGTATCTAAATATCCTTTTAACACCTTTTAAATGAGATTGCTTAGGGTTAGATTGAAATCTAGTACAAGGTCCTGTGCTAAACATGATGTCCAGTCTATTTACGGTGAGGTAAAGCTAACTACCTATCATACCCTTATAGGCTTTTTGATCAAAGCTTTCTCCACTTTCGTCAATGTCTAACTTAGTAGATGTACTCATAGGAGTTTCGATAGCCTTTGAACTATCCAAGTTAAATCTTTTTAGGAAGTCTAAAGCATATTTTGTTTGATTAAGAAAAATACTATTGCTAAGTTGTTTAATTTGTAAGCCTAAAAAGAAGGTTAATTCTCCCATTAGGCTCATTTCAAATTTTAGACTCATGCTTTTGGCAAATGATTCACATAAGGATTCATTTGTAGAACTAAAAATAATGTCATCAACATAAATTTGAATAATAAAAAATTTATTTTTAAAATTTTTAATAAACAATATAGTATCGACCTTGCCTTTAGAGAAATTATTATAAATTAGAAATGAGCTAAGTCTCTCGTACCAAGCCCTTGGGGCTTGTTTCTATCCATAGAGAGCTTTAGTCAACTCAAACACATGATTAGGAAAATTATCATTCTCAAATCTAAGTGGTTGTTCAACATAAACTTCTTCGGAGATAAAGCCATTAAGAAAAGCACTTTTAACATCCATTTGAAATAACTTAAAATTATTACTGCGAGTATAGGCAAGGAGCATCCTTATGGCTTCTAATCATGCTACAAGAGCGAAGGTTTCTTCGTAATCGATACCTTCTTCTTGGTTAAAACATTTGGCCACTAATCTAGCCTTGTTTCTAACCACGATACCATATTCATCTTGCTTGTTTCTGAAGACACATTTAGTACGAATAACTAAATGGTCATTTGGCCTTGGAACAAGCTTCCACACTTTATTTCTCTCAAATTGATTCAATTCTTTTTGCATTGCGATGACCCATGAATTATCTTTCATGGCTTCGTCAATACATTTAGGTTCAATTTGGGAGAGAAAAACAGTGTTGGCACAAAAATTCTTAAGAGACGAATAAGTTTGAACTCCTTTCATTATGTCTCCTATAATTAGTGTGAGGATCGGAGCGACACTAAGAGGGGGGGGGGGGTGAATTAGTGCAGCGGATTAAAACTTCAGTTTTAATAAATCTTTCGTACGATAAGAACGGAACTTGAAAAGCTTAACTTGAAAGCGTATTCTTAAATATGCGCAGCAAAGGTAATAAGGAACTAAAACATGTAAGAAGGTTTGCAGTAATGTAATTTGCAGTAATGTAAATAGCAATAATGAAATGCAAACCAAAGATCACGCCGATTTTAGAGTGGTTCGGTCAAATGACATACATCCACTTGTGAGGCCCCTCTTCGATGAGGCTCCCACCTTCCACTAGCAAATCTCTTGAAATGGAAGGGCAAATACCCCTCTTAGAACCTTTTACAAACAGTTCAACCTCTTACAAATTTTCAGCAAGAAAGGAGGAGAACTTTCTAGCAAATTGAAAACTAGACTTGCTAAGACTTTCTAAGACTTTTCTCTCAATCAATTGCTGCTCAAAAAGTTGTAATCTCAGTTGAGATTTGAGGGGTATTTATAGGCCTCAAGAGGATTCAAATTTGGGCTCCAAATTTGAATTCTCGTGGAGTTCCCGATGCTGGCGGTGCCATCGCCTGTCACTGTCAGACGTTGACAGTGCTAGGCGGTGCCACCGCCTACAGTGTTTTCAGCCCACTAGTTGGGCTTCAATCTTGGCCCAAACTAGTCCGAACTCGGGCCCAATTGGCCCCTACTTAGGTTATAGGATTAATACCTAATCCTAACCCTAATTAACATGCTAACTATGAATTTAAAGACATTTTATAAGCTATTACAAAGTCTATAAGTCAAGACTTCTTCCGGTGAACTTTCGGCGGTCTTCCGATAAACTCTCGGAAACCATTCTACGGACTCCCAGCAATCTCTTAAACTTCACGATTTAATCTTGGTGAGTTCCAACGAGCTTTTTTGGCAAGCTCCGATCTTTCTCGGCGAACTCTGCGAACTTCCCACGAACCTTCCGGCGAGCTTCCGAAAAACCCTTCGGCAAGCTCCCTACTCATTCTCGGCTAGTTCCGGCAGCGTTCCCGACGATCCTTCGGACTTCCATCGAACTCTTGAACTCCCAACGAATCCTTCGTGCTTGACTCCACACTTTGTTTCACTTTATGTCTTCATCGTTATCGTAGTTAATCCTGCACATGCAAACCAAAACTCTACTCCGATCTAGACAGTTATTACAATGCGAATTGACATTCTATTGCCCGACACGTCATTGGTTGGCACTTCGTCCGATTCTTTAGCACATCGTCCTCTCTTGCGGCTTGTTGCCCAATCGGCGGTTGACCTCCGCAACCCCGATATCCTTGGCACAATTCCGCTCTCCTTGGCCCGATACCCGACGTTCGAAGCCTTCTACCGTCCAATATCCTTACGTGATCTCCTCCGGCGCAACGTCAATTCCTCTTGCGTCAACTGTCTAATCCTGATCGAGTAGACTTGCATCACTCAATATGTAGTTAAACATCTAAACACAATCAATTAGTTTTATCATCAAAATTCGAGATTCAACAATCTCCCCCTTTTTGATGATGACAACTAATTGATGACTAATGGAGTTAACCTTAACTCCCCGGAGTTTAACCAAACTCCCCCTATCAATATGCCATTGATAGAACACTTGGATTATCCCAAATCCAAGTAACATTCATCACATGTTATGAAAAACATTTAATCCATCATGCAAATATATAAAATATTCAATTCAATGCATGAAGTCATCAATATACTTCTCTCCCTATGTCATCAACAAAAAGGAGAAGTAGCTCTAGCTATTTTAAAAGATATGCAAGTTTTTACAACTTGAAGCTAGATTTTTATCACAACATATAAGCACAAAAGCATAACAAGATTCTTTAAGTTCAATCATGACAATTCAACACTTAAATTTTTGTGCAAGATTGCACTTTGCTTTTCTTTGCAAGTAACAATATTTATGATGTTTGATATAGCAAATTTCTTCATTACAATGATCGAGCTAGCAAATTCTTCATTCAAGTGTGCAAGCTAGCAATAACTTTCTCCCCCTTTGTCAATGTCAATCACATGATGCATACAAGACAATAAAGCAAAGAAATCATTTCATGAAGGATACCAATGTGAAAATTCACCAAGGATCACATGAAACAAATGCAAATCATGATATCATTATGCGATACATCATGATATGATAATATATCATATCAATGAAAGATATCAAATGTTAAACATGATATGATAATAGTCTCAAAAAAAATTTAATTTGCGATACATGTGATACATTGCGATACACAAAAAAATTTATAGCGATGCTTTTAAAGATATCAACATATTTTTATACAAAGCATGGCAAGAGTAATTTTGTTGCAAGTTTTCTAAGTTTTGCACTTTTTGCTTCTTTCGATAGGCAATATCTTTCTTCTTTTTTTGAGAAGTACAAGCTTGCAATTTTTACTTCTTTTGCAATATACAAGTTTCCAAATTTTGCATCTTGAGCTAGCAATATTTCTCAAAATGTGTAACTTAGCACTCATTACTTCTCTTGATATTTGCAAGCTAGCTAGCAAAATTTGCTCCCCCTATGTCATTGTCAAATAGAGGGGAATAACAATACAATTAGTGTAATTCATTTCCCTTTACTATAATATTCAAATCATGACAAGGGTTAAGTGTCAATCTTATTTGTGCATCATTATATTTTTAAATTAAAATATACATATTTTCAAAAACCTTATATTTTATTCATGCACGACATTGAATAAATCGATCGACATTATGAGGATATCATACATGATACTAAAATTTTTAACTATTTATCAACATTTTGATCATGATACCAAACAATCATCATTTAGAGCATTCATGATACAAAACATTAAGTCAACATTTATCATTTTAGCAACAACTCATAGCATTTTAAATCATGATTTACATCATATGCAATACATCACATCATAATTAGAAAGCACAAGTATTGCATGCATCATTGCCAATCATAAATGTTTCATAATGGTATCAATTTTGTCAAATTATATCCTACCATGCATGATCAAATCTTCTCCCTATTTTATCATTGAAAACAAGAAAGAAGTAGAGAAGAGCATAAAAGTGTAAAATATTTCAATCATTTCAAGGCATTTGTATCATAGATATAATGAAATCTTATCATCAAAGATAAGACTATTTGAATACCAAAAGATATGATTCATTTTATCAAATCTCTTCCTTTTATAAATAACAAAAATTGTAGGTGTACAAAGAAGAGATTGTGATTAAAAAAGAATCTCAAGTAGTAAATCCAAGAAATCAAGATCATAATTTGAATACAAACTCATTCAAATTTAAATTGTCAAATTCCTCAAAATCTCAACATTACTTTCAAGAGATTCAAAATGGTATACATAGATTTATCATAATAATCAAGGGAAAATCTTAGGAGATCATGATATAGATAAAATTCATTCAATCTTATAAGAGAACAAGATATTAATTCAAGCATATAAAATTTCTCAATTCATTATGAATCATAAAAAGAATTATGTTTCCGAAAAATCATGATTCATTTAGGAAAATTTTCTCTTTAGTGCATGATAAGAAGAAATATACCAATGATACCAATCATAATTCATTTGGATAGTAGATGCTAAAAAGGAATATTGAGGATACAAGATCTTGATTTTTATAGAGTAAATCTCAAGTTATAAATCTCAAAAAATCAAGATAAAGCTCATTTAAATTCAAATCATCAAATCAAAATCATTTTCAAGATATTCATAAAAAGATGATAAAATAGATTCATCAAATCAAGAATTTTCAAGAAAAATACTTTTATCTATTTAGTCGTTTCATATAAGCATGCCTTTGTCCTATTTGTGCCAATATATATATATATATATATATATATATCATCAATCATTTAGGATCGAAAAATAAATTTCTTCATAAAACCATCAAGATCATTATGTATAACTTTTAAAATCTCATGCATAAAATGGTATCAAAACATTTAATATTTTCATTCCATCATTTTGAATTGGTTTTATTGAACATAATTTTGAATGATTCTTATAGATAACTAAAACTTTTTTTGTTTTAATTTATACGATTGACTTTGTCTTAGCATGCTCAAATTTTGTTCATATGTCAAAACCATACATTATATTTGAAAACCAAAGATAAGGTTAAAAAAAAAATCATCAAGCCTTCCATTCAAAAGCCATGTATCGTCATTGAAAATCAATATGGAAATCGTCAAAATATACATTCTTACTTCTCAAGCACATACATAAGATTAATCTTACTAGGTGTATAAGCATTAGATTTATATCTAACATTTTATTGCATTAACATAACACATGTAATTTTTAATAAAATTAATCCTAAACTAAATTAAAAATGACTCATGAAAGTATTATGTAATTTAGAAATAAATTAGGGGGATTTCAATTACCTCGTTGTTGAGAGTAGTTGAGGCATAGTTTGCCACCTCGCCTTTCTTGATTTTCTCCTTATCTTCGGAAGAGCTCAATTCATCCCAATTTTTGTTCTTCTTGCGTTCAAAGCAAGTAGTTCCATTCTTTTTTCTTTTTAATTTTTGTTTCATTTGTAGTTTAAGTTCACCATCACTTGAGCTTATGCTCGAGTGGTCTTCATGTGTTCTATGTCCCAAATCCTTTCTGTCCTTTGGAAGGTTGTTCTCGAGTTTTCTTTTTGTCACATTGTTCATTTCGTAGGTCATTAGAAACCCAACAAGTTCTTCAAGAGGAAATGTTTTAAGGTCCTTGGCCTCTTGAATAGCCGTAACTTTTGGTTCCCAACTTTTTGGAAGGGATCTTAAGATTTTAGTGACTAGTTCAAAGTTAGAAAAACTTTTACTAAGAGCTTTGAGTCCATTGATGACATCCGAGAAATGGGTGTGCATGTCTCCGATGGACTCACTTGGTTTCATCCGGAAAAATTCGTAAGAGTGCACAAGAATGTTGATTTTGGACTCTTTCACTCGGCTAGTGCCTTCATGAGTGACCTCAAGAGTTCTCCAAATATCAAAAGCAGAATCACAAATCGAAATGCGATTAAATTCATTTTTGTCAAGTGCACAATATAAGGCATTCATAGCCTTTGCATTTAAAGCAAAAACTTTCTTCTCCAATTCATCCCATTCGCTCATCAGAAGAGAAGATTTTTTAAATCCATTTTCGACAATATTCCAAAGCTCGAGATTCAACGAAAGTAAGAAAACTCTCATTCGAGTTTTCTAATAGATGTAGTCCGTCCCATTGAAAAAGGGAGGACAAATGAGAGAGTGATACTCTTGAAAGCCATAAAGAGCCATTTCTATTTGGGTGTTAAACCAAAGTAGAAAACCGTGGCTCTGATACCAATTGTTAGGATCGGAGCAGCACTAAGAGGGGGGTAAATTAGTGCAGCGGATTAAAACTTCGGTTTTAATATATCTTTCGTACGATAAGAACGGAACTTGAAAAGCTTAACTTGAAAGCGTATTCTTAAATATGCGCAGCAAAGGTAATAAGGAACTAAAACATGTAAGAAGGTTTGCAGTAATGTAAATAGCAATAATGAAATGCAAACCAAAGCTCACGCCGATTTTAGAGTGGTTCGGTTAAATGACCTACATCCACTTGCGAGGCCCCTCTTCGATGAGGCTCCCACCTTCCACTAGCAAATCTCTTGAAATGGAAGGGCAAATACCCCTCTTACAACCTTTTACAAACAGTTCAACCTCTTACAAATTTTCAGTAAGAAAGGAGGAGAACTTTCTAGCAAATTAAAAACTAGACTTGCTAAGATTTTCTAATACTTTTCTCTCAATCAATTACTGCTCAAAAAGTTGTAATCTCAGCTGAGATTTGAGAGGTATTTATAGGCCTCAAGAGGATTCAAATTTGGGCTCCAAATTTAAATTCTCGTGGAGTTCCCGATGCTGGCGGAGCCACCGCCTGTCAGTGGCGATGCCACCGCCTGTCACTGTCACTGCTGGGCGGTGGCACCGCCCAGCTCTCGGGCACTGGGCGGTGCCACCGCCTACAGTGTTTTCAGCCCACTAGTTGGGCTTCAATCTTGGCCCAAACTAGTCCGAACTCGGGCCCAATTGGCCCCTACTTGGGTTATAGGATTAATACCTAATCCTAACCTTAATTAACATGCTAACTACAAATTTAAAGACATTTTATAAGCTATTACAAAGTCTAGAAGTCAAGACTTCTTCCGGTGAACTTTCGGCGGTCTTCCGATAAACTCTCGGAAACCATTCTGCGGACTCCCGGCAAGCTCTTAAACTTCACGATTTGGTCTTGGTGAGTTCCAACGAGCTTCTTCGGCAAGCTCCGATCTTTCTCGGCGAACTCTGCGAACTTCCCACGAACCTTCCGGCGAGCTTCCGAAAAACCCTTCGGCAAGCTCCCTACTCATTCTCGGCTAGTTCCGGCAGCATTCCCGACGATCCTTCGGACTTCCGTCGAACTCTTGAACTCCCAACGAATCCTTCGTGCTTGACTCCATACTTTGTTTCACTTTATGTCTTCATCGTTATCGTAGTTAATCCTGTACATGCAAACCAAAGCTCTACTCCGATCTAGACAGTTATTACAACGCGAATTGACATTATGTTGCCCGGCACGTCATTGGTTGGCGCTTCGTCCGATTCTTTAGCACATCGTTCTCTCTTGCGGCTTGTTGCCCAATCGGCGGTTGTCCTTCGCAACCCTGATATCCTTAGCGCAATTCCGCTCTCCTTGGCCCGATGCCCGACGTTCGAAGGCTTCTGCCGTCCAATATCTTGACGTGATCTCCTCCGGCGCAACGTCAATTCCTCTTGCGTCAACTGTCTAATCCTGATCGAGTAGACCTGCATCACTCAATATGTAGTTAAACATCTAAACATAATCAATTAGTTTTATCATCAAAATTCGAGATTCAACAATTAGCTCCTTAGGATAAGCATCTACATACTTCTATTCCTTTGGCAAAGAAGGTTTAGAAGTAGATGCATCCAAGTTGCTAGATGAAGAAAGGGATTCATTTAAATTCAAAATATCAAATTTAAGATCATCATCAAAATCATTTTTCTTAACTTCGGAGATTTCATTAAAAACAACATGAATAGATTCTTCTAAAACTAAAGTTCTTTTATTGAAGATTCGAAAAGCCTTTGAAATAGAAGAATAACAAAAAAAAATTTTCTCATCAGATTTTGCATCAAACTTTCCTAAGGTATCTTTTTCATTCAAAATAAAATATTTACACCCGAAAACTTTAAAGTATGAAACATTGGGCATTTTGTTGTTTCATGACTCATAAGGAGTTTTGGAAAGTAATGGTCTTACTAGAACTCTATTCATAACATAGCATATTGTATTTATGATTTCGGCCCAAAAATATTTGAGTAGGCTATGTTCGTTTAACATGGTTCTAGTCATTTCTTGTAAGTTTCTATTCTTTCTTTCTATTACTCCATTTTATTGAGGATTTCTTGGAGTAGAGAAGTTGTGGTTGTATCCATTAGATTCACAAAATTCATAGAAATCATGGTTTTGAAATTCACCATTGTGATCACTTCGAATTGACGAAATCATAAAACCTTTTTTTATTTTGAACAAGTTTACAAAACTTAGAGAAATACCTAAAGCAATCATTTTTGTATGCTAAGAAATAAGTCCAAGTATATCTACTATAATCGTCAACAATAACAAAGGCATACTTGCTACCTCCTAGGCTTGACGTAGCAATTAGTCCAAACAAGTCCATATGGATCAATTGCAATGGTCTAGAGGTGCTTATTTGATTCTTTGTTTTGAAACTACCTTTTATTTATTTTTATAGTTGACATGCTTCACACACATTGTCTTTACTAAACTTAATATGAGGAATTCCTCTCACAAGTTCTTTAGATAATATTTGAGAGATTAGTTTTATGCTAGCATGACCTAATCTTCTATGCCAAAGTCAAGCATCGTCATTCAAGACCGAAAAATATATTTTATTGCAAAGATCATTAATGTCAATAGTGTATATGTTATTTTGTTTTAGTGCAATCAAAGATATGGTTTTGTATGGTTTTTCAATAATGCAAGCATTATATTCAAATTTAATAATATATCCTTTATCACACAATTGACTAATGCTCAAGATGTTACACTTTAAGCCATCAACCAATAACACATCTTCAATAAAAAGGTTGGATTTATTACCTATGATTCCTTTGCCAATGATTTTACCCTTGTTGTTGTCTTTGAAGGTAACATATCCTTCGTCTAGACTAGTGAGCTTAGAGAATTGAGATAGATCTCCGGTCATATACCTTGAGCATCCACTATCAAGGTACCATCTCTTGCTCCTAGCTTGTGTTGGCACATTTTTCTACAAAAAAGAATGATTTTTAGGTACCTCTTTGACCTTGGGTGCCTCAAAAATTGATCTACATAGCTTATCATGTTGCATTGAGTCATTTAAGGTTCTTTTAGGAACCCAAATCAATCTATGTGGACTACATCTTTTAAGTGGACATTTATAAGTAATATGTCCGAGTTTGCAACAAAAGTTACATTTGGTGTGAGGTGAAATATGCAAGGTCGGGCCTTTAACAAAGGTGGTTGGATTTTGATGAGAGTTATTCACAAATCTGATTCCGCTTCTCCTATGAACGTGAACTTTATTGGCAAGGATCATGTTCAAAGACTTGCTACCAATCTCAAATTTTTCTAAGATTTCTTTGAGTAGCAAGTTTTCCTTTTTAAGTATTTCTAGTTCATCACATTTCGTACAAGGAATTAAACTACTATTATGCTCAACCTTTAATTTATCGAAATCACTAACAAGAGAAGCATGCTCCTTTTTCAACAATTTATATTTTTTACTAATTGATTTGCATTCATCAAATAAATCATGAAAAGTATTTAATAGTTTATCAAAAGATAAATTTGCATTAAATTAACTTGTTACCTCATCTTCAATGGCCATTAGTGCATAGTGAGCAACTTGCTCGGCGATGGTAGGCTCCTCTTCTTCAGATACACTTGAGTCGTCCTATATTGCTTTAAGAGCCTTCTTCTTTGGTTGCCTCTTCTTGGCTAGGGGACATTTGCTCTTATAATGTTCCAGTTTCTTGCATTCATAGCATATTACTTTATTTTTTTTGGGTTCAAATTTATTTTTAGTATCATTTTTAAATTTATTTTTTTTATGAATGTTTTGAAGTTTCTTGTTAAGAGTGTCAAATCTTCATCAATGTCCTCATTACTTGAGTTTTCTTCCAAGTGATCTTCTTGGGTTCTTAGTGTCATATCCTTCCTATTCTTTGGAAGGGTGTCCTCAAGCTCTTTATGAGGTTTACAAGTCATTTCATAGGTTATTAGTGACCCAATTAGTTCTTCAAGAGAATAATTATTTAGATCTTTGGCCTCTTGAATGACCCTTACTTTAGGGTCCTAACTCTTTGAAATGGATCTTAAAATTTTATTAACAAGTTCAAAATTCGAGAAACTTTTACCAAGTCCTTTTAGACCATTGACGACATCTGTAAATCGGGTGTACATGTCTCCAATGGTCTCACTCGGTTTCGTCTGAAACAACTCATAAGTGTGCACTAAAAGATTAATTTTTGACTCCTTCACTCTATTAGTGCCTTCATGAGTCACTTCGAGTGTGTGCCAAATATCAAAAGTCGTTTCACAAACCGACACTCGATTAAACTTGTTTTTATCTAATGCACAAAATAAGGCATTCGTAGCCTTGGCATTTAAAAGTGAAAGCCTTCTTCTCCAACTCATTCCAATCGTTCATTGGAAGAGAAGACTTTTGAAAATCATTTTCGACAACGTTCTATAGCTCAAAATCCATTGAAATTAGGAAAAACTTCATTCTAGTCTTCCAATATGTGTAATCCGTCCCATTGAATATGAGCGAATGTGTAATTGAATGACCCTCTTGGTTGCCGGCAAATGTCATCTCTCTTGGGTTTTAAACCAAACGAGAGTGAACCGAGCTCCGATACCAATTGTTAGGATCAAGAGCATCACTAAGAGGGGGGAGGGGGGGTGAATTAGTGTAGCAGAAAATTCTTAGATTTCGTAAAAGATTTCGTATGTTCGATGGAAATTGATTCAGAAAGAAAGCAACTTGAAACGTAAGAGAGCATAAGCGTAGTGAAAGTAAGATGAGGAGGAGAAGCAATTTTCTATGAAATGATTTGCAGTTAAAGTAAATTGCTCAAAACGAAATGCAAACCAAAATTTAGAGTGGTTCGGTCAATGTGACCTACATCCACTTTTGGATTCCTCCTCCGTCGAGGTCACCGGCGTCCACTAAAGACTTTCCTTCAATAGGTGAAGACCAATTACCTTTTATAGCTCGTTCTCCTTTTGTTGGGTTTAGGAGATAACCCTTACAAGTCTCACACGTCTCTTGAATGATCTCAAAAATTTAGAAAGGGAGGAGGAGGACTCTAGCACTTATTTACAACACTTTTACACCCCCAATAACTCAATATTATAATCACACTTTGGTAACTTTTCATTCTGAAAAGAGTAGGGTATTTATAGGCCCCAATGACTTCAAAAAATGGAGCTAAAAAATATCTTATCTCAGATTTATGAGGTACTAGCGATACCACCGCCATTATTGGGTGGTACTACCGCCTGACATCTGACACTGGGTGGTACTACACTCAGTCTAGGTGGTACCACCGCCTGACAAGGGCGGTACCACTGTTGGCAACAATAACTGCCAGTGGTACCACCACCCAGACCACCTGGGGTGCTGCTTTCCAAGCGATGCCACCGTCGGCCCTAGTAGTGCCATCACCGGTCAGGAATTCAGCATCCTGGTTGGGCCTTGATTCTGGCCCAAACTAGCCAAATTCCGAGCCTAGTTGGCTCCTAACAGAGATGATGAGATTACCTCCCAAATCAACTCTAATTATCGTTCTAACTACGATTAAGGCAAGCGTGGTCCGATACGTCGATTTTTCACTCAGCGATCTTCCGACGAGCTCTCGGTGAACTTCCGACCAACTCTCGACTAGTCTTCTGGCATGCTTCCGACGATATTTCGACGAGCTTGCGGCGAGTCGTATTTTCGGTGATCTCACGGTGAACTCTTGACGAGCTCTCGGTATATCGTCTGAGTCTTCGACTTCGGTCCATCATATGCTTTATGCCTTACTGCTATGATAGTTAATCTTGCACACTTATCTCAACAGATGGATTAGATCAAATAATTTATCAATTAATTTTATCATCAAAATTTAAGATTGAACGATTGCCATAAAAGATACATGCAACATCTTCCTCCATCGGACACTTGTGAATCTTAGGTAGTGTGGTGTCATGCAAGTGTCTGTGTCATCACGAAGCCCCTTGGTGTTCAGCTAATCACGTTCTTTCTGGCATCACCTTCTCAACCGATGGAAACCGCGTGAACATTTTCCATGACTTCTCCGACATGTTAATAATCGCTCTGTACCTTGTAACACAACTCATCACAAGTTACCCATCTCGATAGAAACGCCATGTTCATTGCTTCCCACCAAAGAAAAAATTAGTTATCCACCTCTTTTGCCAATTTCACACACCACCAAGTTATTGACGGAATCATGTGACCCAATTAATTTAAGATATTATATATTAAAATCTAATTATATTTTAATTAAAGTTATCGATTAATATAAAATAATTCATTCAAAAATCCTGTCAGATAATTTTGATGAAAGGGATTATCTTAAATATCTCTCACTTATACAGTGATAATACCTCTTAGGTTCTAATTATTGTAGAATAATACAAATATTATCTCTTATTGTCTCTCATCTGCTTGATAGAAGAGTCTAGTTTCTTCTTCTTTATATCTATGACCCTATTTTAATTTAAATTCAAGACTAGCATTGAAATAATATATATTATTATTTTTTAATTTAAGTTTATTATAACTTTTTTAAGATAAATATACTGATAACGAGTCTTGTTAAGACTTTGTCATCAATTGATTATCATCATAAAGAAGGGAGAGATGATTAAATCTTATATTTTAATAAAAAAATCAATTGATGAAGTTATTGAACTAATATACTCTTAATATAAGTGATGTAGGAATTCCATCGATCATACAACCATCAAAGGGGCAAATGTTGAGCTAGAGGATTGGTTGATGTGTTGAAGAATAACTTCATGATAGAGATTTGAACATTATACCAGAAAGCATAGATATCATTTTGGAAGGTGTCATGGCGAAGATGGCATGCTAGAAGGAGCAAGCAATATGTTGAGGATAAAATAATATATCGAAGGTTTGGACAAAGGGTCATAAGATTGGAAGATATGTCAAAAGCTTTGATGTTATGTCAAATATAACTATTGAGTCAAGATCAAAATGTTCTATGTCAATTTGGATCATTTTCGAGCTAATTTTAAGCCATGCTTATAGTGACCTTTGGGCTTAAGTTAGGTTAAAATTGGGCCCATTATAAGGCCAAACAAGTGATCAATACTAGGCCTAGGCAATAGTATCACTAGGCCTAGGCAGTAATATCACTTGAGTTAGTCGATAACACAAAAAGTGTAAAAGGTGAGAGATTTTTTATAAGAAAAACTTAGTATTAAAATTTTCTCCTAAGCCTTGAAAAGAAGAAGGTTGTTAGGGTTCACCCATTAGAAGTAAAATCGGTAGTGAAAGTTAATGTCTCGATTAAAGAGAAATCGAGAGTCAATGTACGTCGAGAAGACCAAACAACTATTAAGTAATTTATCTCTCTTTACTAGTCTTTTGCTTATGAATTGGTATTATTTTCTTTACTCGCAACTATACTCACATATTCATAAATCAAGTTTTCGAAATGCATTGATTTTTTGATTCAATCTTAAAATGATTAAATTGCTATAAAATCAATTTAACACCCCCATTCCCTTTTTTTTAATGTCATTAAGATCTTAATATTTTAAAATCATATCCTCAATATAGCTAACAAAACTACAAAGTTCAAAACATCAAACATGAATTAATCCTTTCTCATCAAATTTATTCTTAGTTTTATTCTTTTTGGCATATTTAAGATTCATTACTACACAAATAATATAAGTTAAAGTTAAATAAACTAACTAATATATGTATTTAGGAAGAATTAAAATTAAAGTAAAAAAGTCTTATAATATTTTGACTATTATTTAAGAATAAATAATAAGAAAAGAAGATTGAAGAATCCTCTATCAAAGAGTGGAGTACTCATACAGGACATCCTTGGTGTCTTAAGTCTAAGGACTAGATACACCACTAGGATGACAAAATTGTTGTTTGATAATAAGGCATCATCAACTATCCAGCATTCCTTGAGTAGACCAATTAGTGAACTCATTCTCTAATGATCACCTGCACTATATCTCTAGTGTCCCTACACGAGTAGCTATGAGACTCGCCGCATCCATCATATGGATAGGTATATAGCACACTAGTCTGTTCAGTTATCTCGATGTCTCTCTCGAGTAACTTATGACCGAGATTATTTAATATCTGTGTTTAAAAGCAAATCGGTCTCATTATCGTGAACTTATCATGATCCGATTCTCATTGCATAGATCCATGGACATCATAATATATTCATGCAACAAGTAATATAAAGTGATAAAATACCAAATAATAATAATAAGCAAAAAGGCTACGTGTTATGTCACACGTGCCATTACTCACGTGATTGGCTTACAGGGCACCTATGACTAGCAATCTCCCACTTGACCTAAAGCCAATCACCTTTGTGTCTGATCTCCATCAGACCTTAGTGATGCTCGAAGACAATCTGAGACAACGGCTTTGTTAGCAGATCTGTGATGTAATCTTCGGATAGAACTCTTTCCACTTCTACATCTCCTCTAGGCACGATCTCTCTAATAAGTTGGAACCTCCTTATAACACTTCTAATGAGACCCGAGTTCTCTCATTTGAACAATCGCCCCATTGTTATCGCAATATAAGGGAATCAACTACTCATTACCCAACATGACTCCTAGATCTGTGATGAACTTCTTCATCCAGACTCCCTCCTTTGCTGCCTCTGCTATAGCAATGTACTCCTCCTCTTTGATCGAGTCAACAGTAGTATCTTACTTGGAACTCTTCAAGCATAATATTCCTTTATTTAGGGTGTACACATACTCCAAATTCGACTTGCTATCATCAACATCGGACTAGAAACTCAATTTCATATAGATTCAATCCTAAGGGTACTACCTCTATATACCAGTAAAAGATCCTTAGTCCTTCTCAAGTACTTAAGGATACATACTACTTTCTAGTGCTTCAAGCATGGATCCGCTTGATACATGCTCGTGACACTTTGAGCATGCACTCTATTAGGCCTGGTACATAGCATGCCATACATGATATACCCTATCGTTGAGGCATAGGGTATCCTATCCATGTTCATTCTTTCTTTAAGAGTCTTTAGAGATATACTCCTAGAAAGCGATATCCTATGTCTCATCAGTATAAGACCTCAGAATTTTCATACCAAACCTTTTGACAATAGTGTCTATGTACTTGGACTAGGGCAAGCCATGCATGCTTTTAGATCTATCTCTATAGATCCGAATCCCCAAGATATAAGATACTTCCCCTAAGTCCATCATGGAGAAGTGCCTAGATAACTAAGTCTTTACTATGAATAGCATTCCTACATCACTCACAATAACCAAGATGTCATCCATATATAACACCAAGAAGGTGATAGCGCTCTCACTTACCTTCTTGTACACACAAGACTCATTTTCATTTTTAACAAAGTCATAAGATTTGGTTGCCTCATCAAATCTATGTTCTAACTTTTGAAAGCTTGCTTTAAACCATAAATGGACCTAAGAAACCTATACACCTTATCTGGGTAGTCCTTAGACACGAATCCCTTAGGTTGTTTCATATACACCACCTCCTCGAGGTTGCCATTAAGGAATGCGGTTTTCACGTCCATTTATCAGATCTCATAATCATAGTATGCTACAATAGCTAATAGTATTCAGATGGATTTTAGCATGGCTACGAGTGAGAAGGTTTCGTCATAGTTAACACATTGCTATTGACGATACTCCTTAGCCACCAGCCATGCTTTATAGGTCTCTACCTTTCCATCTACTCCGATCTTTTTCTTAAAGATCCACTTGTAATTAATGAGTATAATACCCTTGGGTGCATCAACTAGGTTACAAACCTTGTTGGAGTATATGGAATCCATCTCAAAACCCAAGTAGGGGCTAATTGGGCCCGAGTTCGGACTAGTTTGGGCCAAGATTGAAGCCCAACTAGTGGGTTGAAACACTGTAGGCGGTGGCACCGCCCAGTGCCCGAGAGCTAGGCGGTAGCACCGCCTGGGCTTGGCGGTGGCATCGACCAGCACTGTCAGGGTCACAAACTGACAGGCGGTGGCACCGCCACTGACAAGCGGTGGCACCGCCAGCATCGGGAACTCCAAGAGAATTCAAATTTTGGAGCCCAAATTTGAATCCTCTTGAGGCCTATAAATACCCCTCAAATCTCAGCTGAGATAACAACTTTTTGAGCAGCAATTGTTTAAGAGAAAGGCTTTAGAAAAGTCTTAGCTAGTCTTGTTTTCAATTTGCTAGTGTTCACCTTCTTCTTTCTTGCTGAAAATCTATAATAGAGTGAACTACTTGTAAAAGAGTTGTAAGAGGGGTATTCACCCTTCCCTTTCAAGAGATTTGCTAGTGGAAGGTAGGAGCCTCATCGAAGAGGGGCCTCGCAAGTGGATGTAGGTCACTTGACCGAACCACTTCAAAAACGACGTAATCTCTAGTTTGTATTTCATTACTGCTATTTACATTACTGCAAACCTTCTTACTTGCTTTATTTCATCATTACCTTTGCTGCACAATTTTGCGAATACGCTTTCAAGTTAAGCACTTCCGATTCTGATTTTTATCGTACGAAAGATTTGTCGAAACCAACGTTTTAATCCGCTGCACTAATTCACCCCCCCCTCTTAGTGCCGCTCCGATCCTAACAATTGGTATCAGAGCCCAGTATTTCTCATTTCGGATTTACACTCGAGAGAAATGGCTCTTCATGGCTTTCAAGAGGGCTTATCGGTTGTTCGTCCACCGTTGTTTAACGGATTGGACTACACTTATTGGAAAACTCGAATGAGAGTTTTCTTGATTTCTATGAATTTGGATTTATGGAATATCGTTGAAAACGATTTTCAACTTCCCTCTAAACCGATGAACGAATGGTCGGATTTGGAGAAGAAGTATTTTTTTTTAAACGCAAAGGCTATGAATGCCTTATTTTGCGCTTTGGACAAAAATGAGTTCAATCGGATTTCTACGTGCGAAACGGCTTTTGATATTTGGCGAACACTTGAAATCACACACGAGGGAACTAGTAGAGTCAAAGACTCGAAAGTTAACATTTTAATGCATGATTTCGAGCTTTTTCAAATAAAGCCGAGCGAAACCATTGTTGACATATACACCCATTTTACGGATGTCGTCAATGGTTTACAAACTCTTGGCAAATGTTTCTCGAATTTTGAACTTGTTAGTAAAGTTTTACGATCACTTTCTAAAGTTTGGGAATCAAAAGTTACGGCAATACAAGAAACAAAAGCTTTAAATATTTTTCCACTTGAAGAACTTATCGGCTCATTGATGACATATGAAATGGTGCGCAATGCACATGATGAACACAATGAACACTTGAACCACCTTCCAAAGAATAGGAAGGATTTGGAACTCCGGACAAATGAATACCACTTGAGCGATGACTCAAGTGATGAGAACAATGATGAACTTGAACTTCGAACACTAACTCTTAATAAGTTCATTAAACAAAAATCTAAAATGAACAATGAACTTGAACGGAGGAAGATGCCAAAGAAAAGGAAGGCACCCAAGGATGAATCAAGAACTTCCAAAGGTGAAACGATGAATTAGGCTTTGACGGGCTTCGACTACAAGGTAAGTAACTCAACTCTCTTGAATTATTTTGAAATTACTTGAAGTTTTTCATGAGTGCTTAATTTAGATAGTAGGAATAGAAAATAAAAAAATATTTTTCAAAAATTATATCATGTTTTTCTTTTTAGCATCTTTGAAAAATTAAAAAATTGATAATGAAAAGTATATTGCTAAGGTTCTTGTATATTATGTTTTGAAATTTTGAATGCTATATGCAACATTAGGGATGATAATTATATGATATGTGATAATGCTTAGGATTAATCTATGCATGTGTATCTTGATGATTTTATGTCATGCATGAGTTTTTGAAGAAAATGTGATCTTGATAAGAATGTTTCAATTTGCTCTTTGTGCTATATCTTTTCAAATGAATCATGAGCCTTGATATCATTTCATAATATAGAAATAACAAGATTTCTTTGCCTTGTATGTCTTGTGTGATGATTGTACATCAATTTGCTTTATTATGAATTATATGAATCTTGATCGTGAACTTGTTAAGAAGAATTTTAATGAACCATGAATCATATCTTTGGTATTCACGAATTGATCCTTATTGATATCTTTCATTGATATGATCAATTATCATCTCATGATATATTGTATAATTATATCATGCTTTGCAATTGTATCATATGATCTTTGCTGAATTTTCACATTGATATTCTTCATGACATGATTTCTTGGCATCATTATGCTTCATGTGATAATATGAATACATGAAACACTTATGATATGATTTTTATATAATTCCGTGTATTCATAAAATATTTATCTCATCACCCAATAACTCTTCTTGATATTCCTTATGAGATGAAATGAAATAATGCATGAAATACAAATGAGAAGTTAATGATCATGCATGATAGGATGTAATGAATTTTGACATTTAGATACTATCATTTAAATAGCTACGATCATGTTGCCAAAATGATATATCATGAATGCTTGAATATCATGTTTGATATGCTCATAATGATGATTGATTTTTCGGTATCATGCATAAAAAAAAAAAAATTGAAATGTAATGTTAATGAATTTGTGCATTGAAACTATAATGATGCACAAATAAGAATGATTACTTATTTTTGTCATGATTTAGAAATTGATGTAAAGGGTTTTTCCCTTCTTTTTGACAATGACAAAGGGGGAGATAGATTGCTAGCACAATTCAAGAAAAAGGAAAAAATTACACTTCTCAAAAGAGAAGAAATTGCTATCTTGAACATCACCGAGAATTGCTAGCTTGAAACATCAAGAAAATACAAAAATGTGCTATCGTGCTTATCTCAAGAAAGACAAATATGCCAACTTGCATATATTTGAATTTGCTAGCTTATAAAACTTGCATATTTCAAAAATCAAGAGTTGCTTTCTTGAACATCTCTAAATTGCTAGCTTGCAAGTTCTAAAATGTTGTAAAATTACTAGATTGCATGATGATAAAAATTTAACATTATGTTTTTCATGCAATGAGTTGAACCCATATAACAAACACTTGATTGTAGTACTTCTCCTTTTTGTTGATGACAAAGGGGGAGAAGTATGTTGATGACATGACATGTGATGCATAAGTTTTATGCATATGTTCATGATGATGTGTTGCAAGTATTCATGATGAATATTGCAATGGCTTGAATTTTGTTTGAATTTCAGGTTCTATCAATATGACATATTGATAGGGGGAGTTTGTTTAAACTCCGGGAGTTAAGGTTAACTTCGTCATCACATGGTTGTCATCATCAAAAAGGGGGAGATTGTTGAATCTTGTATTTTGATTATGAAACCACTTGATATGTGTTTATAATTTAAACTGCATTTTGAGTGATGCAGGTCTACTCGATCAGGATTAGACAGTTAACGCAGGAGGAATTGACGTTGCGCCGAAGGAGATCACGTCAGGATATTGGATGGCAGAAGGCTTCGGACGTCGGGCATCGGGCCAAGGAGAGCGGAATTGCGCCAAGGATATCGGGGTTGCAGAGGTCAACCACCGATTGGGCAACAAGCCACAAGAGAGGACGATGCGCTGAAGAATCGGACGAAGCACCAACCAATGACGTGCCGGGCAACGGAATGTCGATTCGCGTTGTAATAATTGTCTAGATCGGAGTAGAGTTTTAGTTTGTGTGTGCAGGAATAACTACAATAATGAGAAAGACATAAAGCGACACAAAGTGCGGAGTCAAGCACGAAGGATTCATTGGGAGTTCGAGAGTTCGACGGAAGTCCGAAGGTTCATCGGGAATGCTGCCGGAACTAGCCGAGAATGAGTAGGGAGCTTGCCGAAGGGTTTTTTGGAAGCTCATCGAAAGGTTCGTGGGAAGTTCGCGGAGCTCGCCGAGAAAGATCGAAGCTTACCGAAGAAGCTCGTTGGAACTCGCCAAGATCAAATCGTGAAGTTTAAGAGCTTGCCGGGAGTCCGCAGAATGGTTTCCGAGAGTTTATCGGAAGACCGCCGAAAGTTTGCTGGAAGCTCACCAGAAGAAGTCTTGACTTATGGACTTTGTAATAGCTTATAAAATGTCTTTAAATTCGTAGTTAGCATGCTAATTAGGGTTAGGATTAGGTATTAATCCTATAACCCAAGTAGGGGCCAATTGGGCCTAAGTTCGGACTAGTTTGGGCCAAGATTGAAGCCCAACTAGTGGGCTGAAACACTATAGGCAGTGGCACCGCCCAACACTGTCAGGGTCACAAACTGACAGGCGGTGGCACCGCCACTGACAGGTGGTGGCACTGCCAGCATCGGGAACTCCAAGAGAATTCAAATTTTGGAGCCCAAATTTGAATCCTCTTGAGGCCTATAAATACCCCTCAAATCTCAACTAAGATAACAACTTTTTGAGCAGCAATTGTTTAAGAGAAAGGCCTTAGAAAAGTCTTAGCTAGTCTTGTTTTCAATTTGCTCATGTTCACCTCCTTCTTTCTTGCTGAAAATCTGTAAGAGAGTGAACCGCTTGTAAAAGAGTTGTAAGAGGGGCATTCACCCTTCCCTTTCAAGAGATTTGCTAGTGGAAGGTAGGAGCCTCATCGAAGAGGGGCCTCGCAAGTGGATGTAGGTCACTTGACCGAACCACTTCAAAAACGGCGTAATCTCTGGTTTGCATTTCATTACTGCTATTTACATTACTGCAAACCTTCTTACTTGCTTTATTTCATCATTACCTTTGCTGCACAACTTTGCGAATACGCTTTCAAGTTAAGCACTTCCGATTCCGATTTTTATCGTACGAAAGATTTATCGAAACCAATGTTTTAATCCACTGCACTAATTCACCCCCCCCCCTCTTAGTGCCACTTCGATCCTAACACCATGAAGGCAAGGCTCGCAAGTTGTATGTGACTCATAATCGAATAGATCTAGATATTCATCATTTAGTAACTTTTAAATCCTTCCCTCATGGATTTAACCTAGCCTATAATGCCACATGTATGCACTGTTCATCTCATCTCATTTTTCTTGGACACACTAACATTCATGATATATGGAGCAGTGTCTAGTTTAAACAAACCATTATATAATGTTCCTCTCGTGATGATATCATCATCTAATATTATTGAACAACCCTTGTTCTCAAAAAATAATTTATATCTACTAATTGTCAAACATCGAATGGAAATAATATTTTTGATAATAGAAGGAATAAAATAACATACATCCAATGCAATAATAGCTCTACCATACAGATGTAGGGTGATATTACCAATAGATACTACAGCAACTTTTGCTCCATTGCCTACCTTGAGGTCCATCTCACCTCTCGCCAATCTCCTAGGTCTTGTTAGAACCTGTAATAAATTACAAATGTGACAAGTGTTAGGATCAAGAGTGGCACTAAGGGGTTGAATTAGTGTAGCAGAAAAAGTTATCGGTTTTGTAAAATATTCGATCGTTGAAAACTAATCTTTGAAAGTGCTTGACTTTAGAGTAAATGAACTAGAAATTAACTTAGAAAGTAATGGCAATAATGAAAAGCAAAATGCAAATGAGTACACTAGAATTTATAGTGTTTCAATCGTTTTGACCTACATCCACTTTCGATTCCTCCTCCGTCGAGGTCACCGGTGTCCACTAATTATCTTTCTTCAATGGGTGATGACAAACTTGTTGAGAAATATGGGGGTGACATCACATGTGCAACGGAAGAACATTAAAAACAAAATCTCCAATTTCCCAAAGATATGTTCGTCATCGTGAGAAGATTGATGCGCAAAAACCGTGAAACATAAAACTACGTATAAGAGAGATTATGTTACTTAGGGAGATCATATATCCCTAAATCCTTACAGATCTCTAAGAGAGGGTGAAGGAGGTTAACCGCCCTCCTCTCTAGCGGTGATCCACACAATAGAGCTGCAACGACGCTCCTCAAAACTCCAGGCCTGCTTTGAGGAGGAGAAGGAGAGGAGAATAGGAGAGGCAACTAAGAAGCTCTAGCCTATGAACCACTAGTTCTCTCCTATTTATAGAGGTCCCTTGTCAACTTAACCTTAATGGATCCTGCCCAATTGGGTATTGGATCTCCATCCAACTACCCAAGCCTTTTATATTAGTGGATCTCTATCCAATAATCTCTCATGGGCTCTTATTGGATCTCTATCCTCCCCTCTCCAAAGACAAACAAGTGTAATTATATCCTCTATGGCTTTGTTGGTGATATCAACAAGCGACAACGACGTCATCTCCTCTCCGATTGCAAACGACAATGTCTTTATCAATGGCAATATCACATTACCGACCACAAAAGTAAACTATTTGTGGTTTATCTAATATAGCTAAGCATATATACTTTTTTGATATGAAATAAAAGGGATGTGCTAATCATTATAAAAAAAAATTATGATAGAGAAATTTGCTTGAAACCTAGTTCATTTTGTTGATCTATTTAAATATAATATGTATAAGCATAAAATCATAATATGCTATATATTATGTGAAAAATATTTTAATATCAGAATTGAAATCAAATAATAACATATCATATTTACGACGCGTACCTTTTGATGTCATTTGGAAAGAACTTTATTTGATCTACAAGAGCACAGTCTTTTGATCCAAAAACCATAATAACGTTGATCTATAAGGAAACCTAGACTTTTATTCTCCTCTCTTCCTATCATTTCATAAGACCACTTAGATCGATGAATTAGGTGTTAGGAACGAGTCGGCACTAAGAGGAGGGGTGAATTAGTGCAGCGGATAAAATCGTTGGTTTAAAAAATTCTCTTCATTCATTGAAAACTAGATCAAAAAGATAACTTGAAATCTCGTTCGTATATGTAGTGAAAGTAGTAGGCAAGTAAAGATTCAGTTTGCAGTAAAGGTAAATTGCACAAATAGTGGTTTGATCATCGTGACCTACATCTACTCCACCGATTCCTCTTCTATCGAGGCCATCGGTATCCACTAATGATCCTCCTTCAATGGGCGAAGATAAACTACCCTTACAACTCGATTCTCCTTTTAATAGGTTTAGGAGAGAACCTTTACAACAATGACAATGACATTGTGCTAGGCGGTACCACCACTTGCAACAATGACATTGGGTGGTACCATTGCCCAATCTAGCGGTACCACCGCCTAGAAGACTATGTCTGGGTGGTATCACCGCCTGACACTGCCACTGGGTGGTACCACCACCTGACACTGGCATTGGGTGGTACCATGGCCCAATCTGGCGGTACCATCGCCTGACATAGTCTCGAAGACTGTGCCACTAGCGGTGCCACCTATTGGGTCACTGTTTAGGCCTTTCACTTGGCCCAACACAGCTCAAACTTGGCCCAATTGGCCCCTAATTGAGTTGGCCCAATTCCAACCCAATTATATGCTAACTACGAATTTTAATACATTTACTAAGCTAAATAAGTCCGTAAGTCTATGTTTCTTCCGGCGAGCTTCCGGCGATCTTCCGGCAAACTTCCAATGATCTCTCAGCAATGTTCCAGCGGAATTTTGGCAAGCTCTTGGACTTCACGATGATCTTCTTGGTGAGTTTTGACAAGCTTCTCTAGCTCCTAGACTTCTCAGTCAATTCCGATAGAACTTCTGACGAACGTCCGGACTTCCGATGAACTCTCGAACTCCTAACAAAATCTTGTTCTAGACTCCGGGATTTCATTTTGCTTTATGCCTTGATCGCTATTGTATTTAATCCTGCACACTTAAAGCCTACTTTGATCTAGACAATTATTACCAAGCTAAACAAGTGTTGTTCGACATGTTATTAGTTCATCGACACTTCGTCCGATTCTTCAGTGCATTATCCTCTCTTGCGGCCTATTGCCCAATGAGTCATTTGACCTCCACAACTCTGATTTCCTTAGCATAATTTTTCCTCTTCTTGGCCCGATGCCCGAACCCATGGACCGAAGCCTTCTGCCAATATGTTGATTGATCCTCCAACTGGACATCCAATCTTCTAACATGTTCCATTCCAGTGCAACATGATTCTTCCTACCTTAATTGTCTCTTCCGATCGAAGCTTCCTACGTTACTAAAAACATAGATCAAATAAGTACTATCAATTAGTTTCATCATCAAAATACGAGATTCAACAACCTCTCCCTTTTTTATGATGACAACCAATTGATGACAGAGTTTAAACAAACTCACCTTATCAATATGACATTTGTGAGATGAACCATGAATTCAAGTCAAAGCAAAATTTTATCATGAATATTTGCAACATATGATTATAAAATCATGTATATGTTAGAAACCATTTCGGCACTAGGGGGAATTAGTGCAACGGTAAAAACATCGATTTCGAAAGCTTTCGTACGATAAAAACTAGTTTCGACTCAAATCGTTTATTTCACTTTAAATAAATAGAGAAGAAAAGGTTGGACAGTTTGTAATATAGTAAAGTTGAATACAGTAAAGAGAATTTGCAGTAAGGAAAGAAGACACCGAAATTTATAGTAGTTCGGTCATCGTGACCTACATCCACTCTCGATTCCTCTTCCGTTGAGGCCACCGGTATCTACTAATGGTCTTCCTTCAATAGGCAAAGACTAACCACCTTCTTACACCCCTCTTTTCCTTTTCACAGGTTTAGGAAACAACCTTTTACAAGCACTCACTCCTCCCTCTACAGAATTCTAAACTTAGAATTTTAGAGGAGGGAATCTCTTAAGTAATTACTACAGCATTTTCTTACTTTTAAATTCTCTGTGCTTGTGTAAGTTAACTAGGGATGAGGGGGGTATTTGTAGGCCTTAAGTGGATTCAAACTTGTAGCCTTAAAGAGTCTCATCCTGGGTTTCCCGAGTCCTGGCAGTACCACCGCCCAATCTGGCGGTACCACCGCTTGGAAGACAGTGTCTGGTGTTGAATCTCGGATTTTGATGATACAATCAATTGATGGGTTAATTGATCTAATCCATATTATTGAGTTAAGTGTGTAGGATTAACTACGATAACCAGAGAACACAACGCAAGGATACCGGAGTCAAGTTCGATGGACGTTTAAGAGTCCGAAGAATCATCGGAGATGCTGCCGGAACCAACCGAGAAGAAATCGGGAACCTGTCGGAATTTTCGGAAGTTCGCCGAAGAGATCGTTGGAGGTTCACGGAGATCACCGAGAAGGCTCGGCTACTCATCAAAGTCATCACAAGTTCGGGAGTTTGCTGGGAGTTCGTCAGGAGAAGTTCGTCGGAAAGCTCGCCGGAACAAGACTCGACGTTCACGGTTGAAAAATTTCTTAGGATGTGTTTTTGTTATATAGTTAACATGTAATTAGGATTAGGATTAAGAAATAATCCTATATCCTGGTTAGGGGCCAACTGGGCCCAAAATTAGACTTGGTTTGGGCTAAGTTTGAAGCCCAACCAGTCAACCGAAGAGTTTGGCGGTGTCACTGCCAGACTGGGCGGTTGCACCGCCTGGGCTGGGCGGTGGCACCGCCCAGTGCCCGAGAGCCAGGCAATGGCACCGCCCAGCACTGTCAACGTCTGATAATGCCAGGCGGTGGCACCGCCCAGCACTGTCAGCGCCTGACACTGATAGGCGGTGGCACCGCCAGCATCGAGAACTCCACGAGAATTCAAATTTGGAGCCCAAATTTGAATCCTCTTGAGGCCTATAAATACCCCTTAAATCTCAGCTGAGATTACAACTTTTTGAGCAGCAATTGATTGAGAGAAAGGTCTTAGAAAAGTCTTAGAAAGTCTTGTTTTTCAATTTGCTAGTGTTCACCTCATTCCTTCTCGAAAATCTATAAGAGAGTGAACCGCTTGTAAAGAGTTGTAAGAGGGGTATTTATCCTTCCCTTTCAAGAGATTTGCTAGTGGAAGGTGGGAGCCTCATCGAAGAGGGGCCTCGCAAGTGAATGTAGGTCATTTGACTGAACCACTCTAAAATTGGAGTAATCTCTGGTTTGCGTTTACTTATCGCAATTTATCTTACTGCAAACTTTCTTACGTACTTTATAATCTTGCTGCACTTCTCTACAAACACGCGTCTAAGTTAAACTTTTCAAGTTCAAATTTTTATCGTGCCAACGATTTCAAAAACCAACGTTTTAATTCGCTACACTAATTCACCCCCTCTCTTAGTGCCGCTCCGATCCTAACAATTAGTATCAGAGCAAGGTTATCTCTCATATTTGGTTTAATACCCAAGAGAGATGGCTTACTGCGGCATGCAAGAGGGCTATTCTATTGCACGACCACCTTTGTTTAATGGGTCGGATTACACATATTGGAAGACTCGCATGAGGATCTTCCTCATTTCTATGGACTTTGAGCTTTGGTCTATTGTCGAGAATGGATTTCAAAAATCTTCTCTTCCGATGAGCGAATGGAATGAATCGGAAAAAAAGGATTTTACTTTAAATGCAAAGGCTATGAATGCTTTGTTTTGTGCACTAGATAAAAATGAATTTAATCGCATTTCAATTTGTGATTCGGCTTTTGATAATTGGAGAACTCTTGAAGTCACTCATGAAGGCACTAGCCGAGTGAAAGAGTCCAAAATCAACATCCTTGTGCACTCTTACGAGCTTTTTCGAATGAAACCAAGTGAGTCCATCGGAGACATGTACACCCGGTTCACGAATGTCATCAATGGACTCAAAGTTCTTGGTAAAGGTTTTACTAACTTTGAACTAGTAACTAAAATCTTAAGATCTCTCCCAAAAAGTTGGGATCCAAAAGTTACGGCCATTCAAGAGGCCAAAGACCTTAAAACATTCCCTCTTGAAGAACTCATTGGGTCTTTAATGACCTACGAAATGACATGTCAAGCTCATGACGAGCTCGAGAACCCCCTTCCAAAGAACAAGAAGGATATGGCACTCACATCACAAGAAGACCACTTGAAAGGAACATCAAGTGATGAGGACAGTGACAATGACATTGCACTTTTGACTCAAAAATTTAAAAAATATATAAGAAAGAACAAATTTAAAAATAATACAAAAAATAAATTCGAACACAAGAAGGACCAAGTAATTTGCTATGAGTGCAAGAAATCGAGACAGTACAAGAACGATTGTCCACAAGCCAAAAAGAAAGCATCAAAGAAGAAGGCGCTCAAGGCAACATGGGATGATTCAAGCACATCCGAAGAAGAGGAGTCCAACACCGAGTAAGTTGCTCATTACGCCCTAATGGCCTTCGAAGAAGAGGTAACGGATTTAATTAATGCAGATTTACCTTATCATAAGTTATTAAATGCCTTCCATGAGTTATTTGATGAATGTAAGGCAATTAGTAGAAAATACAAATTGCTAAAAAAGGAGCATGATAGTTTTACTTGTGATTTTGATAAATTAAAAACTGAATATCATGATAATCTAGCTCCATGTGCTAAATGCCATGATCTAGAAACTCTCCGAAATAAGAACTTAGTACTTAAGGACACCTTGAAGATATTCGAGGTCGGTAGTAAATCCTTAAACATGATCCTTACAAATAAGGGTCACGTTCCTAAAAGGAGTGGAATCCGATTTGTGAGAAGTACTCACCAAAATCCAACCATCTTCATTAAAGGTCCTATCTTACATGTTCAACACCAAAGCAATTGCAACTTTTGTTGCAAATATGGACATATAACTTACCAATGTCCATTCAAGAAAATTAGTCTGAACAAATTGATTTGGGTTCCTAAAGGAACCATGATCAAGTCTATGCAACATGATAAACAAGTTAGATTAGTTCTTGAGACACCCAAAAGTAAATGGGTACCTAAAAATAATTCCTTCTTGTAAAAACATACACCATCACATGCTAGGAGCAAGAGATGGTATCATGATAGTGGATGCTCAAGGCATATGACTGGAGATCCATCCCAATTCTTCAAGCTCACTAGCATGGACGAAGGCTATGTCACCTTCGGAGACAACAACAAAGGCAAAATCATTGGCAAAGGAACCATAGGTAACAAATCAAGTTTTTCTATTGATGATGTATTACTAGTTGATGGATTGAAACATAATCCGTTGAGCATTAGTCAATTATGCGATAAAGGTTATATCGTTAGATTTGAATCAAATATATGTATTATTGAAAAACCAAATCATAACATGACTATGATTGCTTTAAAACAAAATAATGTCTACACCATCAATCTTGATGAACTAATTAATGAAATGTGTTTCTCCGCCGTAAATGATGATGCTTGGCTTTGGCATAGGAGATTAGGCCATGCAAGCATTAAAACAATATCTAAAATCTCATCTCAAGAATTAGTACGAGGGATTCCGAATATGAAGTTTATTAAGGATAAGGTATGCGATGCATGTCAACTAGGCAAACAAATAAAAACAAGCTTCAAACCAAAAAATCAAATTAGCACCACTAGACCATTACAATTGATCCATTTGGACTTATTTGGACCAATTGATACAACAAGTCTAGGTGGAAGCAAATATGCTTTTGTGATTGTGGATGACTACTCTAGATACACTTGGACCTATTTCTTAGCTCACAAAAGTGATTGCTTCAAGTGTTTCTCTAAATTTTGTAAACTCACTCAAAACGAAAAAGGCTTCATGATTTCATCAATTCGGAGTGATCACGGTGGTGAATTTCAAAACCATGACTTTCAAAATTTTTGCGAAGTTAATGGGTACAATCACAACTTCTCAACTCTAAGAAATCCCCAACAAAATGGAGTAGTTGAAAGAAAAAATAGAAATCTACAAGAAATGGCAAGAACTATGTTAAATGAACATAGTTTACCTAAGTATTTTTGGGCCGAAGCCGTAAATACGGCTTGCTACATCATGAATGGAGTCCTAATAAGACCATCCTTATCAGAAACTCCCTATGAATTATGGAATAACAAAAAACCAAATATTTCCTATTTTAAAGTTTTCGGTTGTAAATGTTTTATTTTAAATGAAAGGGATGCCTTAGGAAAATTTGATGCTAAATCCGATGAAGGCATCTTTCTTGGTTACTCTTCCGTTTATAATGCTTTTCGGGTTTTTAATAAAAGAACCTTAGTAATAGAAGAGTCTATTCATGGAGTTTTTAATGAAGTTTTAAATTTAAAGAAAAATGATTTTGATGATGATCTTGGTTTTGATAATTTGAATTTAAATGAACCCCCTCCTCAAAATAGCAACTTGGATGCACCTTTTTCCGAAAATTCCTTACCTAAGGAATGGAAGTATATAGATGCTCATCCAAAGGAGCTAATTATAGGGGATATATCTAAAGGGGTTCAAACTCGTTCCTCTTTCAAGAATTTTTGTGCTAATGCCGTCTTCCTTTCTCAAATCGAACCTAAGTGCATTGACGAGGCCATAAAAGATGATTTTTGGGTTATTGCAATACAAGAGGAATTGAATCAATTTGAGAGGAATAAGGTGTGGGAGCTTGTTCCTAGACCTAGTGACCATTTAGTCATTGGTACTAAGTGGGTCTTTAGAAACAAGCAAGACGAAAATGGTATCGTGGTTAGAAACAAGGCTAGATTAGTGGCCAAAGGTTTCAACCAAGAAGAAGGTATCGATTACGAAGAAACCTTCGCTCCCGTGGCTCGATTAGAAGCCATAAGGATGCTCCTTGCCTATGCTAGTAGTTATAATTTTAAACTATTTCAAATGGATGTCAAAAGTGCCTTCTTGAATGGCTTTATTTCCGAAGAAGTATATGTCGAACAACCTCCCGGATTTGAAAATTCTCTTCTTCCTAATCATGTATTCAAATTGACTAAGGCTCTCTATGGCTTGAAACAAGCTCCTAGAGCTTGGTATGAAAGGCTTAGTTCCTTTCTTATTTTAAATAATTTTACCAAAGGCAAGGTTGATACTACATTGTTTATTAAACATTTTAAAAATAATTTTCTTATTTTGCAAAGTTATGTTGACGATATTATTTTTGGCTCTTTGGATGAATCACTATGTGAATCATTTGCCAAATCTATGAGTCATGAATTTGAAATGAGTTTAATGGGTGAATTAACTTTCTTTTTAGGATTACAAATCAAACAACTTAAGGATGGTATATTTCTTAACCAATCTAAATATACATTAGAATTGTTAAAACGATTTAACATGGATAATTCAAAAGCAATAAACACCCCTATGAGTACTGCGACTAAGTTAGATATGGATGAAAATAGTGAAAATTTCGATCAAAAAATATATAGGGGAATGATAGGTAGTCTACTCTACCTTACCGTGACTAGACCGGATATTATGTTTAGTGTAGGACTTTGCGCTAGGTTTCAATCAAATCCTAAATTATCTCATCTTAAAAGTGTTAAAAGAATATTAGGTATCTTAAAGGAACTCCAAATTTAGGATCGTGGTATCCAAAATCTGAAAAATTTGATTTAATAGCTTATGCGGATGCCGATTTTGGCGGATGCAGGATAGATAGAAAAAGTACATCCGGAACATGCCAATTTTTAGGATATGCACTTGTTTCTTAGACTTCCAAGAAATAAAATTCAGTTGCACTATCTACGGCGGAAGCCGAATACATTGCTGCAAGTGCATGCTGTGCACAAGTTGTTTGGATGAAAAATACATTAGAAGACTATGGAATTCACTTTAAAAATATTCCCATAAAATGTGATAATACTAGTGTCATATGTCTTACTAAAAATCCAATTCAGCACTCTAGAACTAAGCACATCGACGTTAGGCATCATTTCATACGCGATCATGTCCTTAACAATGATGTTGTTCTAGAATTCATTGACACAAAGCATCAATTAGCAGATATATTTACAAAAGCCCTAAATGAAGACCAATTTGAATTTATTAGAAGGGAACTAGGCATGTTAAATTGTCCTTGAAAATAAGCTTGTTTGAATATATTTTTCAAAAAATATCTTTTTAAAATTCTGGATATATGCTTCTGGATGAATGCTGATTTTTCATTTTAAGCTGAATTATGGATAAGTATTTTTGGCAAATTTGAATGATTAATCTTAATGCTGTATTCTTTCTCTAATGATTTTATGATATTTTGTGAATCTCGAAATTAATGGCTTGATTATGAGTTTCAAGTTGACGAATTGAATTTGAATGGGTTTGTATTCGAATTATGATCTTAACTTATTGAAGTTACTACTTGAAATTTTTTTATATCCCAATCTCTTCCTTGTACATCTATAATTTTTTATAGAAAGAAGAGATTTGATAAAATGAATGAATGCTGAATTTTCCTTTAAGATGAATTTAGCATACTTAACTTTGAATGGTAAAATTTTTCTGATCAATGCTGAATTCCTGATGTTATAATCACAAATTATGTGCTTCAAGTCTCATTCCCTTTTTGTTGATGACAAAGGGGGAGAAAAGTGATGACTTGTATCATTTCAATAGCATGACTTATATGAATTGCAAAAGCTAGTGTAATATGAATGTCTTATATGTCTTGCAAAATCTTTGAGAATATCGCAAGATCGATTGATCATATTGAAAGCATGTCAAACATGTATATCATGAAATTCATGTTGAAAATATTTATCTCCTGTCGTAGTAAAATTTGTCTCTTATCTTTCGACTTGAAAAGAATTTTCATCGAAGTTTCGCATTTATATTATGCTTAATGAGAATAACGATAAGTTCTATGGTTAGAACTTATCGGTTTATGCTTGAATTCAATGGGATAGAATTCAAGTGTTTTTATCTTCTCATAATATGGCATATAGATAGGGGGAGTTATATTTAACTCCGTCATCAATTGATTGTCATCATAAAAAAGGGGGAGATTGTTGAATCTCGGATTTTGATGATACAATCAATTGATGGGTTAATTGATCTAATCCATATTATTGAGTTAAGTGTGCATGATTAACTACGATAACCAGAGAACACAAAGCAAGGATACCGGAGTCAAGTTCGATGGACGTTTAAGAGTCCGAAGAATCGTCGGAGATGCTGCCGGAACCAATCGAGAAGAAATTGGGAACCTGTCAGAATTTTTGGAAGTTCGCCGAAGAGATCATTGGAGGTTCACGGAGATCACCGAGAAGGCTCGGCTACTCATCAAAGTCATCACAAGTTCGGGAGCTTGCTGGGAGTTCGTCGGGAGAAGTTCGTCGGAAAGCTCGCCGGAACAAGACTCGACGTTCACGGTTGAAAAATTGCTTAGGATGTGTTTTTGTTATGTAGTTAACATGTAATTAGGATTAGGATTAAGAGATAATCCTATATCCTGGTTAGGGGCCAACTGGGCCCAAAATTAGACTTGGTTTGGGCTAAGTTTGAAGCCCAACCAGTCAACCGAAGATTCTGGCGGTGACACTGCCAGACTGGGCGGTGGCACCGCCCAGTGCCCGAGAACCAGGCCGTGGCACCGCCCAGCACTGTCAACGTCTGACAATGCTAGGCGGTGGCACCGCCTAGGTTGGGCGGTGGCACCGCCCAACACTGTCAGCGCCTGACACTGACAGGTGGTGGCACCGCCACTGACAGGCGGTGGCACCGCCAACATTGGGAACTCCGCCAACATTGGGAGCCCAAATTTGAATCCTCTTGAGGCCTATAAATACCCCTCAAATCTCAGTTGAGATTACAACTTTTTGAGCAGCAATTGATTGAGAGAAAGGTCTTAGAAAAGTCTTAGAAAGTCTTGTTTTTCAATTTTCTAGTGTTCACCTCATTCCTTCTCGAAAATCTGTAAGAGAGAGAGTGAACTGCTTGTAAAGAGTTGTAAGAGGGGTATTTATCCTTCCCTTTCAAGAGATTTGCTAGTGGAAGGTGGGAGCCTCATCGAAGAGGGGCCTCGCAAGTTGATATAGGTCATTTGACCGAACCACTCTAAAATTGGAGTAATCTTTGGTTTGCGTTTACTTATCGCAATTTATCTTACTGCAAACTTTCTTACGTACTTTATAATCTTGCTGCACTTCTCTACGAACACGCGTCTAAGTTAAACTTTTCAAGTTTAGTTTTTTATCGTGCCAACGATTTAAAAAACCAACGTTTTAATCCGCTGCACTAATTCACCCCCCTTCTTAGTGCCGCTCCGATCCTAACATCTAGGTGGTACCATAGCCTAACACTATCACTAGGCGATACCACCACCCAGTCTTACGATACCACCGCCTGACATAGTCTCGGTGACTGTGCCACTGACGGTGTCACCTATTTGGCCATTGTTTGGGCCTTTCATTTAGCCCAACACAACTCAAACTTAGCCCAATTGGCCCATAATTGAGTTAGCTCAATTCTTACCCAATTATGTGCTAACTAAGAATTTTAAGACATTTACTAAGCTAAATAAGTCTATACGTCTAGGTTTCTTCCAACGAGCATCCAATGAACTTCCGATGATCTCTCGGCAATGTTCTAGGGGACTCCCAGCAAGCTCCTGGACTTTACGATGATTTTCTTGGCAAGTTCCGATGAGTTTCTCTAGCAAGCTCCTAGATTTCTCGATCAATTCCGATAGAACTTCCAATGATAATCGCTATCATAGTTAATCCAACACACTTAAAGCCTACTACAATCTAGACAATTATTACCAAGCTAATCAAATGTTGTTCGGCATGTCATTGGTTCATCGACGCCTCGTTGGATTCTTCGACACATTGTCCTCTCTTGCGACCTATTGCCCAATCGGCTAGTTGACCTCTATAATTCCAATTTCCTTAGTGCAATTTTCGCTCTTCTTGGCCTGATGCCCGATCCCATGGCCCAAGGCCTTTTATTGATATGTCGACCGATCCTCCAGCTCGACGTCAAATCTTTTGACATGTTCAACTCTAGCCTAACATGATTCTTCCTACTTTAATTATCTCTCTCTAATCGAATCTTCTTGCATCACTCAAAATGTAGATCAAATCATAAACACTATCAATTGGTTTCATCATCAAAATCTGAAATTCAACAATCTCCCCCTTTTTTATGATGACAACTAATTGATGACGGAGTTAACCTTAACTCTCAGAGTTTAAATAAACTCCCCCTATTAATATGTCATATTGATAGAAACTTTGAAATCATAGTATTTTAACATTGCATACAACATGAGTATTGAAATAACCAATTTATCACATCATTGCATGCATCATAAAATCATGCATAATCAAAATATTCAAGTACATCATCCCATGCATGATTGTCATCAACAAAAAAGGAGAAGTGCAGCTAGCAATATTTTTTTAAATATGCAAGCTAGTAAGATAGCAAATTTTGAACATGCATGCTAGCAATTTTTAGAGATTTTCAAGTTTAGCATGTTTGTTTTTCTTAATATAGCAACTTTTTTCTTCTCTTTAGATTACAAGTTAGCAATTCTAACAAGTTTTACATCATGCAAGCTAGCAATTTTTACGATATGCAAGTTAACAAGTTTGCTTTTCTTTGCGATGTGCAAGATAGCACATTTTTGCATCTTCTTGAAATATGCAAGCTAGCAAACTTAGTGGTGTTCAAGATAGCAAGTTCTTTTTCTCTTTTGAGAAGTGCAAGCTAGCAATTTTGCTTCCTATTAAGTTTTTCTCCTTGCAATTTGTAAGCTAGTAAATTTAGCATGCATGCTAGCAAATTTTACTCCCCCTTTGTCATTATCAAATAGAAGGGAAGAACAATACAATAGTGCAATTCTTTTCCCTTTACATCAATTTTCAAATTATGACAAAGATAAAGTGTCATTCTTATTTCAATATGTCATAATTGAGATAAACCTTGAATTCAAATTGAATTCAAGTCAAAGCAATTTTAATCATGATTCACATCATATGTAATACATCATATACATCATCATAACAAAATCATAAGTATTGCATTCATCATTCCAAATCATAAGTATTTCAAATCATGATGGTATCAAAATGTCAAATTATATTACATCCTACCATGCATAATTATAACTTCTCATTTATATGCATCAACATAATATCATGAGTATTTCATGCATAATTTCATATCATCACATGAATAATATCAAGAAAAATTAGTTGGGTGATGAGATAAACACTTCATGAATATAAGGAATTGTATATAAAAATCATATCACGAAAGATAAAATATCAAAGATCATGAAGGATTAAGTCATGAATACTAAATGACATGATTTATCTTGAAAAATATCCCTTTTAGTAAATAACAAAAAGAAACATGGGAGTTCAAAAACAAGATCTTGATTCATAAAAAATTTCAAATATCAATATCGAGAATTCAAGATACTGATATAGATAAAGACATTCCTATAGCAAAATGTGTCATGAGAGAACACATAAAGGATCTCGATTCATGTATAATATCTCTCAATTTATTATGAATCATAAAAATTATAATTTTGAAAAATCATGATTCATTTGGATAGTAGATAGCAAAAAGAAACATCGAGGATAAAAGATCTTGATTCATATAGGGTAAATCTCAAGTTATAAATATCGAAAAATCAAGATAAAAATCATGGTTAGATGAAACTCATCCAAATTCAAATCAACAAATCATCAAAATCAGTTTCAAGAGATTCAAAATGGTATAAATAACTTTATCAATCTCTTAGTGAAAAATCGATAAGATAGAGAAAAAGAAATTTTCAAGAAAAATACTCTTCTCTTTTTAGTTGTTTTAATTCATGTGATTTATTTCATAGAAGCATGCTTTTTTTTTATTTATGTGAAATAAAAACATGCATCAACATTTAAAACCCAAAAAGAACTTTCGTTATGGCAAAGATCGATAATCTAAAATCACAAGAATCATCACGCATAATGTCGAAATATAAACTCATTAATCATGATTTCAAATCATCATTACATTATTTCATCAAGCATGATTTCATAAAAATATTTTTAATCAAAATCATTTTGTTTGTTGTAGTAATGTATTTTCTTTCTTTGCATCAATGATTCAATCATATCATGAGATATACAAATCATAAATACAAAGGAGTCACATGAAAGAAATAAGATCATAATGTTGAATCTCGTATTTTGATGATGAAATCAATTGATAATTGTGTTTATGTTTTAATCTGCGTTTTGAGTGACGTAGGATACTTCAACCAGGATGAGACAATTAAAGCAGGAAAAATCATGTTGTGTTGGAGAAACATGTCAGAAGATTGGACGTCGGGCCGATGGATCAGTCGACGTATTTACAGAAGGCTTCGGGCTATGGACTTGGGCATCAGGCCAAGAAGAGTGGGTATTGCGCCAAGGATATCAGAGTTGCGGAGTCAACTGGCCGATTGGGCAATAGGCTGTAGGAGAGGACGATGCGCCGAAGAATTGGACGAAGCGTCGAGGGACCAATGACATGCCAAACAACTTATTTAATTGCTTAGGATTAATTGTCTCGATCAAAGTTTTGTTTTAATTATGCAGGATTAACTATGATAAAGATGAAGACATTTTCTAAGCTATTACAAAGTCCGCAAGTCAAGACTTCTTTTGGCGAGCTTCCGGCAAACTTTCGACGGTCTTCCGATGAACTCTCGGAAACCATTCTGCGGACTCTCGGCAAGCTCCTAGACTTCACGATTTGATCTTAGCGAGTTCCAACGAGCTTCTTCGGCAAGCTCCGATCTTTCTCGGCAAGCTTCCGAAAAACCCTTCGGCAAGCTCCCAACTCATTCTCGGCTAGTTCTGGTAGCGTTCCCGACGAACCTTCGGACTTCCGTCGAACTCTCGAACTCGCAACGAATCCTTCGCGCTTGACTCTGACACTTTATTTCGCTTTATGTCTTCATCATTATCATAGTTAATCCTGTATAATTAAAATAAAACTTCGATCGAGACAATTAATCCCAAGCAATTAAATAAGTTGTTCGGCATATCATTGGTCCCTCGACGCTTCGTCCGATTCTTCGGTGCATCGTCCTCTCCTGTGACCTATTGCCCAATCGGCTAGTTGACTCCGCAACTCTGATATCTTTGGCGCAATACTCGCTCTTCTTGGCCCGATGCCCAAGTCCACAGCCCGAAGCCTTCTGTCAATACATCGACCGATCCATCGGCCCGATGTCCAAAATTCTAACATGTTTCTCCGGCAAAACATGATTTTTCCTGCTTTAATTGTCTCATCCTGATTGAAGCATCCTACGTCACTCAAAATGTAAATTAAAATATAAACATAATTATCAATCGGTTTCATTATCAAAATACGAGATTCAACAATCTCCCCCTTTTTCATGATGACAACCAATTGATGACGGAGTTAAACTTAACTCCCGGAGTTTAAACAAACTCCCCCTATCAATATGCCATATTGATAGAACCTTGAATTCAAACTGAATTCAAGTCATTGCAATATTCATCATGAATACTTGCAACACATCATCATGAACTTATGCATAAACTTATGCATAACATGTCATGACATCAACATACTTCTCCCCCTTTGTCATCAACAAAAAGGAGAAATACCACAATCAAGTGTTTGGAATATTAGTTCTACTTATTGCATGAAAAACATAATATCAAGTTTTATCATCATGCAATTTTGAAGCCAGAAAATTTAGCAAGTATTACATCATGCTTAGAACATTTAATCTATCAAGTTTCAGATATGCAAGTTTTACAGCATACAAGATAGCACTTTTGGTAATGTTCAAGATAGCAAGTTCTACATCACGCAAGCTAGCAATATAATAACATTTTAGAACCTGCAAGCTATCAGGTTTGAGATGTTCAAGAAAGCAACTCTTGCTTCTTGAGATATGCAAATTTGTCAAGTTTTGCTAGATGTGCAAGTTAGCATTTTTGCCTCTTGAGATAGACAAGATAGCACATTTGCTTCTTTTGAGATAGCAACTTTTTGCTTCTCTTTAGACTACAAGCTAGCATTTTTTACGATATACAAGTTTCACAATATACAAGTTAGCAAAAACTTTGAAAGTAAATGCAAGATAACTTTCTTGTGTAAGCTCATGATTCTTGCTTCCTATTGTAATGTGCAAGTTGCAAGTTTTGCTTCTTGAGATAGGCAAGCTAGCACTTTTGTAATTTTTGTTTCTTAAGATAGGCAGACTTGTGATGTTCAAGATGACAAGCTCTTTCTTCTCTTTTGAAAAGTGTCATTTTTGCTTTCTTTGCAAAGTGCAAGCTAGCAAAATGCCAAACTGGCAAGAGATAATGTTTTACATGAGGCAAGCAAACAATTTGGCAAATGTTACGATTTGCATCTTCTCTTTTGAGAAGTGAAATTTTTTCTTTCATCTTGAATTGTGCAAGCTAGCTAATTTGCCTCTTTTCATGATGTCTACGCTAGAAATTCTTGCTCCCCCTTTGTCATTGTCAAAAACAAGGGAAGACCCTTATATCAATTTTTATATTATGACTAAGGTAAGTATCAATCTTATTTGTGCATCATTATATATTCAAATTAAAACATACACAATTTCAAAAACCTTTTTTTTTTCATGCACGATACCGAAAAATAAATCAATCATCATTAATGGGCATATCATACATGATACTCAAACATTAAAATTTTTAAGCATTTATCAATATGTTGATCATGATACCAAACATTCATCATTTAAAGCATTCATGATACACATCATATGTAATACATCATGTATATCATTATCATAAGTATTACATACATCATTTTAACTTCATGAATATTTCATCATTGCATGCATCATACCAAAACATTTCAAGTCATGCAAGTCATAAATACAAAGAAATCATGTCATGAAGGATAGAATCATTTGAATACCAAAAGACATGATTCATATAGTAAATATCTTTTTTAAATAAAATATTAAGAAAAATCATAGGAGTAAAAAGAAGAGATCTTGTTTTAAAAGAAAATCAAGTAATAACTCTAAGAACTCACAAGGAAAAATCATGATTCATTTAGAAAATCTCCTCTCAAGAGAATATCAAGTAAAATCATAGAAGATCGATTAATGAGAAATTTTGATTTATAATAAAATCTCATGTATCGAATGTCGAGAAATAAAAATGATGATTTATATAAAAAATATCACAAGTTATATTTAAAAGAAAAATCATCATTCATTTTCAACTCATTCAATTTGTCACATCAATATTTCTTAGATATGCATGATACAAATCTTCAACATATAACATGCATAAATTCAAAAATTGAAAGGAGAAGAGAAGAATTTAAAGGTATGAAGAATTCAACCATCTCATAAACAAATGTAAGACCAAGTCATGAATCCAAAATTCCATGAAACAAAATGATCGTCAAAGGTAATCTCATGTTATTCCAAGAAACCAATATCATGATTTTGATAAAACTCATTTCAAATTTAAATTATCAAAATCACTTTTATGGTTCACAAAATTTATTTATGTTAAATAAAAACATGCATCAACATTTAGGATCGAAAAATGAAGTTCGTCATAGAACCATCAAGATCAATAGATTTTCAAAAATGAATTGTTATGGTCAAGAAAATCTAAAAATGAAGTTTAACACTTTCATGCATTCGGACATGGTTTTGCCATATGTTTTTCAAATACACTTATGAAAATAACACATGCTTATCATCATGTATAACTTAAAATCTCATGCATAAAATTGTCAATCATTGTATCAAAAACATTTAATATTTTCATTACATCATTATGCATTACTTCAAATCAAACATGATTTCATTCAACAATGTTAATCAAACATGATACACATTATTACTTCTTAACCATGATTTCATATTTTCAATCAAAATCATTTTGTTTGTTTATCAAAAAATATACAATGTTACTATTTTCGAAATTACTAGCATGATAATAATTTTTGTATTTTTATTTTTAAACATGTAATTTTCAAGAAAATTAATTCTAAACTAAAAAAGAAAATACATCATGAAAGTATCAAGTAATTTCAAAATAAATCAGGGGGATTTCGATTACCTTTTTATTGAAAGCGGTTAAGGCGTAGTTTGTCACCTCGCCTTTCTTGATTTTCTTCTCGTCTTCGGAGGAGCTAGATTCATCCCACTTTGTGTTCTTCTTCTTTGGCCTGTTCCTCCATTCACGTTCATTATTTATTTTAGATTTTTGTTTAATAAACTTATTAAGATTTAGTGTTCGAAGTTCAAGTTCATCATTGTCCTCATCACTTGAGTCATCGCTCAAGTGGTATTCATTTGTCCAGGTTTCCAAATCCTTCCTGTTCTTTGGAAGGTTGTTTTGTTCATCATGTTCATCATGTGCATTGTGCACAATTTCATATGTCATCAACGAACCAATTAGTTCTTCAAGTGGTAAGTTGTTTAGGTTTTTAGCTTCTTGTATTGCAGTTACTTTTGAATCCCACTTCTTAGAAAGAAAACATAAAATCTTGTTTACGAGTTCAAAATCCGAAAAACATTTGCCAAGAGCTCTTAAACCATTGACGACATCCATGAAACGGGTGTACATGTCAACAATGGTTTCGCAAGGCTTCATTCGAAAAAGTTCATAAGAATGCACGAGAATGTTGATTTTGGACTCTTTCACTCGGCTAGTGCCTTCATGAGTGACCTCAAGAGTTCTCCAAATATCAAAAGCCGAATCACACATCGAAACGCGATTAAATTCATTTTTGCAAGTGCACAAAATAAGGCATTCATAGCCTTTGCGTTTAAAGAAAAATACTTCTTCTCCAAATCCGACCATTCGTTCATCGGTTTAGAGGGAAGTTGAAAACTGTTTTCAACAATATTCCATAAATCCAAATTCATAGAAATTAAGAAAACTCTCATTCGAGTTTTCCAATAAGTATAGTCCAATCCGTTAAACAACGGTGGACGAACAACCAAAAAACCCTCTTTAAAGCTATGAAGAGCCATTTCTCTCGGGTGTAAATCCGAAATGAGAAATACCGGGCTCTTCATAGCTTTAAAGAGGGTTTTTCGGTTGTTGTTAGCACGTTAGAAAATATCATTAAATTCATAGTTAGCACGTTAATTAGGGTTAGGATTATGTGTTAATCCTATAACCCAAGTAGGGGCCAATTTGGCCCAAGTTCGGACTGGTTTGGACCAAGTTTGGAGCCCAACCAGTGAGCTGAAATAGTGTAGGCGGTGGCACCGCCCAGGAGAGGATCTCCCAGCAAAGCTGGGCAGTGCAACCGCCCCAGGCAAGCAGTGTCACCGCCAGGGCTCAGTCTCCGAGCGAGACTGGGCGGTGCAACTGCCTCTGACAGCGGTGCAACCGCCTGAGCTCGGTCTCCGAGCTCTGGCTGGGCGATGCAACTGCCAGACCCCGGAATTCCGGGAGATGACAGATTTAAGCTCCAAATTCAAACTAGTTTGGAGCCTATAAATACCCCTCCAATCCCTGGGTAAAATATACAAGCATAGAGAGATTAAAAGAGAGAAAACATTGCTGCAATCTCTAGAGTTTCCCTCATCTAGCTTAAGTGTTAAAATTATGTTTAAAAGAGGAGAGTGAGTGCTTGTAAGGGTTGTCTCCTAAACCCAGTAAAAGGAGAAGAGGGGTGTAAGAAGGAGGTTAATCTTCGCCTAGTAAAGGAAGATCGTTAGTGGATGCCGGTGGCCTCGACGGAAGAGGAATCAGAGGAGTGGATGTAGGTCACAATTGACCGAACGACTATAAACTCTCGTCTTCTCTGGTTTGTATTTACTTTGAGCTTATTATCCTTATTGCAAACCTCCTTTATAGCTTACTGCCTTCTGCGCTTTTACGATTGCGTTTCCAAGCTCAATATTTTTCGAATCGTGTTTAGACGTAAATCACTTTTCTCGTACGAACATCATATTTCAGTTTGCGCTTACATTCTGATTTCCATCACAACAGCAAACTGCCTTAATAGATTCGTTTTAACTGCTTCTTGCCTAATCACAAGTTAAAGTGATTTACGAATCGGCTTTTCTACTGAAATCGCTTTTACCGTACGAACATCGTATTTCAGTTTGCGCTTACATTCTGATTTCCATCATAACTACAAACTATCTTTATAGATTTGTTTTAACTGCTTCTTACCTGATCTTACGTCAAAGAAATTTACGAATCAACTTTTCTACTAAAATCGGCTTTGTCGTATGAACGCAGTTTTAAACGTTGAAAGTTTTCCGCTGCACTAATTCATCCGCCCCCCCTCTTAGTGCTCTTGATCCTAACACATAAGTATAACACGTAATTCCAAAACATAATATTTCAAATCATTCTGCATCATTAAATCTACAACATGATCATTTTCAATTAAAATGATTAAGTGAATCTAACTTGTCATACTTAGTGCTAGGAGTTATCATGCAATTTTCATGCTCAAAATTTTCAAAATAACTAGAAAAAGAAGCATGAGATATATATATATATATATATATATATATATATATATATATATATATATATATATATATATATATATATTACCAACTAATTTTAAAAAATAACTCATGAAAAATCATCAAGAAGTTTCAAAATAAAGTACAGGAGTTTCGTTTGAGTTGTTTACCTCATTGTCGAGTTATTAAAGTGAAGTTCATCGTTTCTATTAGGATCAGAGCGGCACTAAGAGGGGGGGGGTGAATTAGTGTAGCGGTAAAGTACGATAAACTTTCGACGATTTAAACACTTTCGGAAACTTCGTACGATAAAAGCAACATTTCGTTTGAAACCGTTTTGATTGCGTTTTAACTTGAAGGCATACGTAAGATGGAGGTAAAGAAGTAGAGTATCAAAGTGAAGATGGTTTGCAGTAATATAAATGACAATAAGATAAATGCAAACCGATTTATAGTGGTTCGGTCATGCGACCTACATCCACTTCGAAGCCTTCTTCGATGAGGCTCCCAACTTCCACTGGCAAATCACTTTGAAGGGGAAGGACAAATCCCCCTCTTACAACCTTTTACAAATGGTTCACTCTCTTACAAATTTTCAAAGAGAAAGAGGGAGGTGAACACTCAAGCTATTGAAAACAAAAACTTGCTAAAGGCTTTGCTAAGACTTTTATCTCAATCTCTTACTTTTTAAAGATTGTCTTCTCTACTGAGAATTGAGGGGTATTTATAGGCCCCAAGAAGATTCAAATTTGGGCTCCAAATTTTAATTTCTCTTAGGTTTCCAAGGCTGGTGATGCCACCGCCGGACCTCTCGGGTGTTGGGCGGTGCCACCGCTCAGTCCAACGGTACCACCGCTTAGTTCTCGGGTTCTAGGTGGTGCCACCGCCTAATCTGGCGGTGCCACCGCCTACACTATTTTAGCTCACTGGTTGGGCTCCAAACTTGGCCCAAACCAGTCCGAACTCCCAATTGGCCCCTACTTGGGTTATAGGATTAACACCTAATCCTAACCCTAATTAACATGCTAACTACGAATTTAAAGATATTTTCTAAGCTATTACAAAGTCCATAAGTCAAGACTTCTTCCGGCGAGCTTCTGGCGAACTTCCGATAAACTCTCAGAAACCATTCTGTGGACTCCCGACAAGCTCCTAAACTTCACGATTTGATCTTGGCGAGTTCCAACAAGCTTCTTCGGCAAGCTCCAATCTTTCTCGGTGAGCTACACGAACTTCCTACGAACCTTCTGGCGAGCTTCCGAAAAACCCTTCGGCAAGCTCCCTACTCATTCTCGGCTAGTTCTGACAGTATTCCCGACGAACATTCGGACTTCCGTCGAACTCTCGAACTCCCAACGAATCCTTCACGCTTGACTCTAACGCTTTGTTTCGCTTTATGTCTTTGTCATTATCGTAGTTATTCCTGCACACACAAACTAAAACTCTACTCCGATCTAGACAATTATTACAATGCGAATTGACATTCTGTTGCTCGGCACGTCATTGGTTGGCGCTTCGTCCGATTCTTCGACGCATCGTCCTCTCTTGCGGCTTGTTGCCCAATCGGTGGTTGACCTCCGTAACCCCGATATCCTTGGCGCAATTCCGCTCTCCTTGGCCCGATGCCCGACGTCCAAAGCCTTTTGCCGTCCAATATCCTGACGTGATCTCCTCCGGCGCAACGTCAATTCCTCTTGTGTCAACTATCTAATCCTGATCGAGTAGACCTGCATCACTCAAAATGCAGTTAAACATCTAAACACAATTAATTAGTTTCATCATCAAAATCCGAGATTCAACAATCTCCCTCTTTTTGATAATGACAACTAATCGATGACTAACGGAGTTAACCTTAACTCCCCGGAGATTAACCAAACTCCCCCTATAAGATACACAAGCATTGAGAGTGAAAAAGAAAGAAAATGCTACTGCAATCTTGTGTGGACTCCTCTCCTTCTTCTAAGTGTTAGAATAATTTAAGAGAGGAGTAAGTGGGGGTGTAAGGGTTATCTCCTAAACCCAGTAAAAGGAGAAAGAGATGTAAAAGATAGTTGGTCTTCGCCTATTGAAGGAAGACTGATAGTAGATGCCGGTGGCCTCGACGGAAGAGTAATCGACATAGTGGATGTAGGTCATGATGACCGAACCACTATAAAAATTTGGTTTGTATTTCATCTTGAGCAATTTACTTTAACTACAAACCACTTACTTGCTTTACATCCACTATACTCTTCAATGCACTTTCAAAGTTATTTATCTTTACGAAATAGTTTTTCGTCAGAAACAGATTTAATTGCAATGAATAATTTTCAGAACTAACGTAATTTTTACCACTGCACTAATTCACCCCTCCCTCTTAGTACCAACTCTTTTCCTAATAGTTGGTATCAGAGCCTCGTATTTTCCATTTGGTTTAACACCCAAGAGAAATGACTCTTTTCATTTTCCAAGAGGGTCACTCTCTCATTCATCCTCCCTTGTTCAATGGGACAGACTACATATATTAAAAAACTCAAATGAGAGTTTTCTTGCTTTCTTTGGATTTAAATTTATGAAATATTATTGAAAATAATTTTCGAATGTGTTCTCTTCCAATGAACCCTTGGAATGATTTGGAGAAGAGGACTTTTTCTTTAAATGCTAGAGCTATGAATGCTCTATTTTATCCCTTAGATAAAATCAAATTTAATTGGGTTTCTACTTGCGAAACAACTTTTGACATTTGGCATACTCTTGAAATCACACATAAAGGCACTAGCAAAGTTAAAGATTCAAAAACCAACTTTTTGATGCATGATTTTGAACTTTTTCATATGAAACCAAGTGAAACTATTGGAGACATGTACACTCCTTTTACATATGTCTTTAATGGTTTAAAATTACTTGGTAAAAGTTTTTTAGACTTTGAACTTGTAAACAAAATTTTACGTTCTCTTAATAAGAATTGGGATCCGAAAGTAACCGCAATACAAGAGGCAAAAGATCTTAATAATTTTTCACTTGATAAACTTTTTGGTTCATTAATGACATACAAAATGATGGATAATGCACAAAACAAACTAGAGAACATCCTTCTAAAGAACAAGATGGATTTCAGACTTCGAAAAATCGAAGACCACTCGAGCATAAGCTTAAGTGATGGTGAACTTGAACTCCTCACTATGAAATTTAAAAAGTTCATGAAACAAAAATTGAGGAACAAAAATAAAATTAAAAAGAATACAATTACTTGCTATGAATGCAAAAAGAATGAAGCAATCTTGGACAAAACGAGCTCATCCGAAAATGAAGGACAATCCAACAAAGACGAGGTGACAAACTACGCCTTAACAGTTTTTGACAATGAGGTAAAATACTCAAACGAAACCCCCTTAGTTTCTCTTGAAATTACATGATGCTTTGCATGAGTTATTTTTAATTTAGCTTAGAAAAATTATTTTTCTAGAAAATTATATGTTTAATAATGTAATGAATAATGCTAAAAATAAAAATTTTAGGAATCATGCTTATCCTTCTAGTAATGATCATGAAAATTACATGTTTTATGATAAAGAAATAAAATATTAGATTTAAATCTAATGATAATCCTATGTATATTTTTAAGAAGCATTAATGTGTATCATGTTGATTTCCATATTGTTTCTCGATTTTGATTAAAGATGCTCTATGATTAATGATATCATGCCCAAAGTAATGATGTATAATGATCATGCTTAATAAGTTTATATTTCAAAATTATGTATAATGATTTTTGTGATTTATGGCTCATCGGTTTGTACTGTAATGAAAGTTGCTTTTTCAGTTTTAAAAATGATATATTTTTTTATATGGTATAAAAGAAAAAGGTATGCTTATATGAAATAATGTAACTATCATGCTTAATGATTTTATATTTAAATTATGCATGATAATTTGAAGTAATGATGATTTTTGGGTAAATTATGGTTTATTGAACTTGATGATTTCAATGATGAGATTTACTCTTTCAATTTTAAACCATGATGTATGGTTTTCATACGAAAAACTTAAGCATGATTATATGAAATCAATCACTTAAATTGAAATAACTAAAATGAGGAAAATATTTTTTTTTGAAAATTTCTTTTTCTCTATCTTATTGATTTTAATGAATCTATTTATATTGTTTTTTTATTAATCTCTTAAAAGTGACTTTGTTGATTTATCAAGTTGAATGATTTGAAGATAATGATAATTTTTCTCTTGATTATAACATGATATTTTTTATATGAATCATCATCTTGATTTCTCTATATTTGATACATGAGATTTCTCTATGAATCAAGATCTTGATTTTGAACTCCTATGTTTCTTCTTACCATTTTTCTAAAAAGGAGAGATTAATGAATATATCTATGTCCCTTTTATAAATCTCTTGAAAATGATTTTGATTTAATGATTTGAATTTAAATGAGCTTTATCTTGATTTTTTTATATTTATAACTAGAGATTTCTTATGCATCAATCAAGATATTATATCATTTTTTCTCCTATGTTTCTTTTTGACAATTGCTAAAGAGAAAATAAATGATCAAAATGTTGATTTAATGATGAATGTTTGGTACCAACAATCATGAAGTGATAAATGCTTAAAAATGTTGATTTGATGTTTGGTATCATGATTGATTTATTATAATGGATGAGAGTTATGATAAAGGTTTTGAACACCAATGTTAGTATCATATATGATATAATAATTGATTTATTTTTAGTATCATGCATAGAGTAAAGATGATATGCAAAGTTTTAAAATTGTGCATATTGTAAATTGAAACCATAATAATGCACGAAATCGATTTTATCGCTTTCAATACTTTACCTTTGTCATGATGTGAAGATTGATAAAAAGGGAAAAGAATTATAATATTGCATTCTTCTCTTCTATTTGACAATGACACAGGGGAAGCAAATTTTGCTAGCTAGTTTGCATACTTCAAGAAGAAGCAAAAAGCTTGCTCATCTAAAAATGATGCAAAAATCTTGCCAACTTTTATATGTGTAAAATTTGCTAGCTCCCAAATTATAAGGAGAAAAACTTGCTTTATTGCTAGCACATCTAAAGAGAAGATGCAAATGTACTTCATGTAGCTTACTTCATGTAAAACATTGTATCTTGCTAGCTTGTTATCTTGTATTATTTTTCAAAAACTTACTAGTCTTCATACTTTAAAGAGAAGTAACACTTGTCAAATTGCTAGCTTGTATGTTATAAAATAATGTAAGATTTTGCTAGCTTGCACTTTGCAAAGAAAGAAAAAATGGCACTTCTCAAAAGAGAAGAAAGAGCTTGCTATCTTGAACATCACCAAAAAATTAATAGATTGTCTATCTTAAGAATAAAAAATGCAAACTTGCATAATTTGTAATCTTGCACATCTTTAAGATTAATGATGATTTAGTGATTATGCATGTTGTAAAGTGATGAAAATTTTACTAGCTTGCATGATGAAAAACTTGATAAATTTTCTAGCTTTACAAATTGTATGATGATAAAACTTGATATTATATTTTTTATGCAATGATTTGAACTTATATGCCTAAACACTTGATAGTTAGACTTTTCCTTTTTGTTGATGACAAAGGGGGAGAAGTATGATGATGTTATGCATAAGTTTATGATAACATGTTGCTTGGATTTTTGAATCTAAGAGTTCTATCAATATGACATATTGATAGGGGGGAGTTTGGTTAAACTCCAGGAGTTTGTTTAAACTCCGTCGTCAATTGGTTGTTATCATAAAAAAGGGGGAGAGTGTTGAATCTTGAATTTTAATGATGAAACCAATTAATAGTATTTATGATTTAATCTATGTTTTGAGTGACACGGGATGCTTCGATCAGGATGAGATAATTAAAGTAGGAAGAATTATGTTGGGCTGGAGGAAAATATGTTAGAAGATTGGACGTCGAGCCGGAGGATCAGTCGACGTATCGACAAAAGGCTTTGGGTCATGGTTTTGGGCATTGGGCCAAGAAGAGCTGATATTGCACCAAGGATATCGGAGTTACGGAGGTAAACTAACCAATTGGGCAATAGGCCGTAAGAGAGGACGATACGCCGAAGAATCGAACAAAGCGTCGATGGACCAATGACATGTCGAACAACATGATTCATGCTTAGTAATAATTGTCAAGATCGAAGTATATTTTATGTATGTAGGATTAACTATGATAGCAAGGCATAAAGCAAAATGAAGTCCTAGAGTCAATAACGTGATTTTGTTGGGAGTTCGAGAGTTCATCAGAAGTTCTGTCGGAATTGATCGAGAAGTCCAGGAGCTTGCCAAAGAAGCTTATCAGAACTCGCCAAGAAGATCGTCATGAAGTCCATGAGCTTGTCGGGAGTTCGCTGGAACATTACCAAGAGTTCGTCGGAAGTTCGCCAAAAGATCGTTAAAAGCTCGCCGTAAGAAACTAGACTTACGGACATGTTTAGCTCAGTAAATGTCTTAGAATTCGTAGTTAGCATATAATTAGAAGAATTGGGCCAACCCAATTATGGGCCAGTTGGGCCCATGTATGAATTATGTTGAGCCTAATGAAAAGGCCCAAACAATGATCCAAGATGTGACACCATCGTGGCACAGTCTTCAAGACTGTGTCAGGCGGTGGTACCACCGATCTGGGTGGTGGTACCATCCAGACATAGTCTCCGAGAGGCTACAGGCGATGGTACCGCCCAGTGGCAGGGTGCCAGGTGGTGGCACCACCCTTGTCAGGCAGTGGTACCGCCCAGTGCAGTGTCAGTGTTAGATTGACACTAGCGGTGGTACCGCCTATACCTAGGAAACCCGGGATGGGATATTTTTAGGCTCCAAGTTTGAATCAACTTGAGGCCTATAAATACCCCTCTCATCCTTGGTTAAGATACACAACCATTGAGAGTGTAAAAGAAAGAAAACGCTACTGCAATCTTGTGTGGACTCCTCTCCTTCTTCTAAAGTGTTAGAATAGTTTGAGAGAGGAGTAAGTGGGGGTGTAAGGGCTATCTCCTAAACCCAGTAAAAGGAGAAAGAGCTGTAAAAGGTAGTTAGTCTTCGCCTATTGAAGGAAGACCGATAGTGGATGCCGGTGGCCTCGACGGAAGAGGAATCGATGGAGTGGATGTAGGTCACGATGACCGAACCATTATAAAAGCCTGGTTTGCGTTTCGTCTTGAGTAATTTACTTTAACTACAAACCACTTTATTACTTACTTGCTTTACATCCACTATGCTCTTCCATGCACTTTGAAAGTTATTATCTTTACAAAATGGTTTTTTATCGGAAACATATTTAATCGTAATGAAGAATTTTTAAAACTGACGTAATTTTTACCGCTGCACTAATTCACCCCCCCTCTTCATGCCAACTCTTTTCCTAATAGATTCCTCTTTTGTCGAGGCCATTAGTATCCACTAATGGTCTTCCTTCAATAGGCGAAGACCAACCACCTTCTTACACCCCTCTTCTCCTTTTCATAAGTTTAGGAAACAACCTTTTACAAGCACTCACTCTTCCCCGTACAGAATTCTAAATTTAGAACTTTAGAGGAGGGAATCTCTCAAGTAATTATTGTAGCATTTTCTCACTTTTAAATTCTCTGTGCTTATGTAAGTTAACTAGGGATGAGATGGGTATTTATAGGCCTTAAGTGGATTCAAACTTGGAGCCTAAAAGAGTCTTATCTTGGGTTTCCCGAGTCCTGACGGTACCACCGCTTGGAAGACTATGTTTGAGCGATACCATCGCCTAGACTGATGGTACCACTGCTTGACACTTCTACTAGGTAGTACCATCGCCCAGTCTGGCGGTACCACCCTCTGGCATAGTCTCGGAGACTATTCCACCGATGGTGCCACTTGTTGGGTCACTGTTTGGGTCTTTCAAACTTGGCCCAATTGGCCCCTAATTGAGTTGGCCCAATTCAAACCCAATTATGTACTAACTACAAATTTTAAGACATTTACTAAGCTAAATAAGTTTGTAAGTCTATGTTTCTTCCAGCGAGCTTCTAGTGATCTTCTAGCGAACTTCCGATGATCTCTCGACAATGTTCCAACGGATTCCCGGCAAGCTCCTGGACTTCACGTCGTTCTTCTTGGTGAGTTCTAATGAGCTTCTCTAGCAAGCTCTTGGACTTCTTGGTCAATTCCGATAGAATTTCTGATGTATGTCCGAACTTCCGACGAACTCTCGAACTCCCAACGAAATCTCGTTCTTGACTTCATGACTTCATTTTGCTTTATGCCTTGATCGCTATTGTAGTTCATCTTGCACACTTAAAACCTATTTTGATCTAGACAATTATTACCAAGCTAATCAAATATTGTCCGACATGTTATTGGTTCATCGACGCCTCGTTCGATTCTTCGACGCATTATCCTCTCTTGCGGCCTATTGCCTAATCGGCCAATTGTCCTCCATAACTCTGATTTTCTTAGCGCAATTTTCGCTCTTCTTGGCCCGATGCCCAATCCTATGGCCCGAGGGCTTCTGTTGATATGTCGACCGATCCTTCGGCTCGACAACCAATCTTTGACACGTTCCACTTTGGCCCAACATGATTCTACCTACTTTAATTGTCTCTCCATGATCAAAGCTTCTTGTTGTTGAATCTTAGATTTTGATGATGAAGTCAATTGTCATTTGTTATCTAATCCATATGTTGAGATAAGTGTGCAGGATTAACTACGATGAAAGTAAGACATGAAGCAAGAGTTGCGCCGGAGTCAAGACTATGATCACGTTGGGAGTTCAAGAGTTCGATAGAAGTTCGGACGATCGTCGGAGGTTCTACGGGAACAAATCCAAGAAGTCCAGGAGCTTGCCAAAAAAAGCTCGTCGGAACTCGCCAAGTAGATCATCGCAAGTCCAGGAGATTGCTGGAAGTCCGTCGGAGCATCACCAAAGGTTCGTCGAATGTTCGTCGGAAGTTCGCCGGAAGCTCGCCAGAAGAAGTGATTGACTCACTGGAGCAAGTTTAGTAAATGTCTTAAGAAATGTCATAGTTAGCATGTAGATTAAGTTAGGAATGGGAGTGATCCCATTAACTTAATCTAGGAGCAATTGGGCCCTTGACAAACTCAAATTGGGCCGAATGAATCAACCCATTCGGACTAGAATTCCTGCTAGGCGGTGGCACCGCCCAGGAGAGGGTCTCCCAGGAAAGCTCGATGATGCAACCACCCCAGGCAGGCGGTGGCACCGCCTGGGCTCAGTCTCCGAGCGAGATTGGGCGGTGCAACTGCCCTTGACAAGGGGTGGAACCGCCTGAGCTCGGTCTCCGAGCTCTGCCAGGCGATGCAACCGCCCCAGTCAGGCGGTGGCACTGCCAGGGCTCAGTCTCCGAGCGAGACTGGGTGGTGCAACCGCCCCTATCAGGCGGAGGCACCACCCAGAGGCTCAGTCTCTGAGCTGCTAGGCAATTGTATAGCCCAAGTCAGGAGGTGGTATCGCCAGGACCCCGAAAATCTGAGAAAAGATATTTTTGAGCTCCAAATTCAAACTAGTTTGGGGCCTATATATACCCCACCCTTTCCTGCATGAAAGGGCACCGAAAATCTAATCTTACTATGAGATTTTTAGAGCTCAAAAGTGTTGTAAAGGCTAGAAGTTCTCCTCCCTCTTTTTCTAAGTTTTGATCTTTCAAGAGAGGAGAGAAAAGTTTGTAAGAGTTGTCTCCTAAGCCCGTCAAAAGGAGTGAAACTGTAAAAGGGTGATTGGCCTTCGCCTATTGAAGGAAGGCCTCTAGTGGACGTCGGTGACCTCGTTGGTGGAGGAAGCCAAAAGTGGATGCAGGTCAAGATTGACCGAACCACTCTAAATCTTGGTTTACATTTACTTTGAGTATCTTATCTTTACTGCAAACCTCCTCAATAGCTTACTACCTTCTGCTCATTTACGAATGTGTTTCATAGTTAAGTATTTTCCGAATCGGCGTTAAGACAGAAATCAGTTTTATCGTACGAACATCATATTTCAGTTTGCGCTTAAATTTTGATTTCTATCTTAACTACAAACTGCCTTCCTTACTTTACTTCAAATACATTTCCGTAAGCTTTCAAAGTTATTATCTGCATGAAATGACTTTTACGTCGGAATCATATTTCAATGTACGAACGTAGTTTTAATCGTCGAATGTTTTCCGCTGCTCTAATTCCCCCCCTCTTAATGCTCTTGATCCTAACAATTGGTATCAGAGTGGGGTAACTCTCAAATGGATTAAATCCAAGAGTGATGGCATACGCTAGAAACCAAGAGGGCCACTCTATTACACGTCCACCCATGTTCAATGGGATGGACTACACCTATTGGAAGACCCGAATGAGGATCTTCCTTATTTCAATAGATTTTGAACATTGGAATCTTGTCGAAAATGGATTTTCGAAGTCTTCTCTTCCAATGATCGATTGGAATGAATTGGAGAAGAAGGCTTTCGCTCTTAATGCAAAGGCTATGAATGCCTTATTTTGTGCACTTGATAAAAATGAGTTTAACCGTGTTTCAACTTGTGAAACCGCATTTGATATTTGGCACACACTCGAAGTGACTCACGAAGGCACAAGTAGAGTGAAAGAGTTAAAAATCAATCTTCTGTTACATTCTTTCGAACTTTTTCGGATGAAACCGAGTGAAACCATTGGCGATATGTTTACCCGTTTCACAGATGTCGTCAATGGTCTAAAAGGACTCGGCAAAAGTTTTTCGGATTTTGAGCTCGTAAATAAGATTTTAAGATCCCTTCCTAAGAGTTGGGACCCTAAAGTCACTACTATTCAAAGCTATCTCCATGTCATGTTTTCCTTGAAATGCTTGCATAATTGGTATCCTATCACTCACTGTTGGAAAATGACATGAACCTAGTTATGGCATGAATAAATACCGCACTTATGCTTAAAATTTGCTTATATCGTTCTCCTTTTTGTTGATGATAAAGGGGGAGAGATATATGAATTGATGCTATGATTATGTCATGCTAGCATCATCAAAAATATATGAATTGATGATAACTATGATTGCCATATTTGCATTATGCCATGTTCGCATCATGTTAAGATATCAAGAACTTGCATCGTAATTTTACATGTTGATATCTTACCATGTGATGAAATGCTATGATTACTAAACACTTAAAATATTTGCTTTACGATATCAAAAGCTTAAATTATAAATTTACATGTTGATATCTTATGTTGAACTGCTACCATCATTCATATTTGAAATGTAAAACTGGAGAATGGATGTCAAGTCTTGACATCATTTTCAATAAGATACATCATGATAGGAATCATGATGGGAGTAATTGATAAGGTTAAGAGTTCTTAACTTATCAATAAGTCTATTGAATTCAAAGGCCTTGAATTCAAGAATGACTTATCTCATGTATGGCATATAGATAAGGGGAGTTAAGGTTAACTCCGTTATCAATTGATTATCATCATAAAAAAGGGGGATATTATTGAATCTCGGATTTTGATGATGAAGTCAATTGTCATTTGTTATCTAATCCATATGTTGAGATAAGTGTGCAGGATTAACTACGATGAAAGTAAGACATGCAGCAGGAATTGCGCTGGAGTCAAGACTATGATCACGTTGGTAGTTCGAGAGTTCGACGGAAGTCCGGACGGTCGTCGGAGGTTCTGCGGGAACAAATCCGAGAAGTCAAAGAGCTTACCAAAAGAAACTCGTCGGAACTCGCCAAGTGGATCATCGCAAGTCCAAGAGTTTGCCAGAAGTCCATCGGAGCATCATCAAAGGTTCGTCGGATGTTCGTTGGAAGTTCGCCGGAAGCTCGTCGGAAGAAGCGATTGACGCACTGGAGCAAGTTGTAGTAAATGTCTTAAGAAATGTCGTAGTTAGCATGTAGATTAAATTAGGAATGGGAGGTAATCCCATTAACTTAATCTAGGGGCAATTGGGCCCTTGATAGACCCAAATTGGGCCTTATGGATCAACCCATTTGAACCATAATTTCTGCTTGGTGGTGGCACTGCCTAGGAGAGAGTCTCCTAGGAAAGCTGGGTGGTGCAACCACCCTAGGCAAGCGGTGGCACCGCTTGGGCTCAGTCTCCGAGTGAGACTCGGCGGTGCAACCGCCCTTATCAGGAGGTGGCACCGCCCAAAGGCTCAGTCTCCGAGCTGCCAAGCGGTTATACCGCCCCAGTCAGGAGGTGGTATCACCAGGACCCCGAAAATCCGAGAAAATATATTTTTGAGCTCCAAATTCAAACTTGTTTGGGGCCTATATATACCCCACCCTTTCCTGTATGAAAGGACACCAAAAATCCAATCTTACTCTGTGATTTTTAGAGCTCAAAAGTGTTGTAAAGGCTAGAAGTTCTCCTCCCTCTTTTTCCAAGTTTTTGATCTTTCAAGGGAGGAGAGAAAAGTTTGTCAGGGTTGTCTCCTAAGCCCGTCAAAAGGAGTGAAACTATAAAAGGGTGGTTGGCCTTCGCCTATTGAAGGAATGCCTCTAGTGGATGTCGGTGACCTCGTTGTTGGAGGAAGCCAAAAGTGGATGTAGGTTAAGATTGACCGAACCACTCTAAATCTCGGTTTGCATTTACTTTGAGCATCTTATCTTTACTGCAAACCTCCTCAATAGCTTACTGCCTTCTGCTCATTTATGAATGTGTTTCATAGTTAAGTATTTTCCAAATTGGCATTAAGATGAAAATCGGTTTTATCATACGAACATCATATTTCAGTTTGCGCTTACATTCTGATTTCTATCTTAACTGCAAACTACCTTTCTTACTTTACTTCAAATACATTTCCGTAAGCTTTTAAAGTTATTATCTGCATGAAACGACTTTTACGTCGGAATCGGATTTCAACGTACGAATGTAGTTTTAATTGTCGAAAGTTTTCCGCTGCACTAATTCACCCACCCCCCCTCTTAGTGCTCTTAATCCTAACACCTATGTCACTCAAAATGTAGATCAAATCATAAACACTATCAATTGGTTTCATCATCAAAATCTTAGATTCAACAGCATAATCAAATTTTCAATACATCATTCCATGCATAATTGTCATCATAACTTCTCCCTCTTTGTCATTAACAAAAAGGAGAAGTACAACTAGCAAGTGTTTAGCCATAATTTCATATCATTGCATAATAAACTTAATTTCATGTTTTATCATCATGCAAGCTAGTAATTTTCTTTCTTCTCTTTTGAGAAGTTCAATTTTTGCTTCCTTGGCAAAGCACAAGCTAGCAAAAGTTTACATCATTATATATCCAAGCTAGCAATAATTTTGAGTTTTCTAAGTTTATAAATTTTGCTAGATTAACATATTTTGCTTCTTGAGATAGGCTAGATATCATTTCTTATTTCTCTTTTGAGATAAACAAGCTAGCAAGTTTGCTTCTTTTGCAATATGCAAGTTTTCAAATTTTGCATCTTGAGCTAGCAATATTTCTCCCGCTTTGTCATTGTCAAAAAGAAAAGAAAAATACAATGTTACAATTCTTTTCCCTTTATATCAATTTTCAAATAATGACAAAGTTAAAGTATCATTCCCTTTTTAATATGGTTGTACATCATTATAGTTTCAAATTAAAACATACACAATTTTAAAACCTTTCATTTCATTCTTACTTCATGCATGATACCAAAACTGAATCAATCATCACTACGAGCATATCATACATGATACTAAAGCATTCAGGATATCAAATATTAAATCAACACTTTTAAGCATTTATCACTTCAAGATTATTGGTACCAAACATTCATCATTTATTTTCTCCCCCTTTGTCATAGGCAAAAAGGAGAATCATTCAACAATGCAAGTGTTTAAAAACATATCAAGTAAGTTTTACACTAATTTATCCAAGCTAGCAAAAATGAGAAGTTAAGCAAAAACCTTGCATGAAATATGAGAAGCTAGCATTTTTGCTTAAGAGCTTTTTGGTTCTTTTTAACTAGTTTCTTTCTTCCTTTGTCATAAAAGGATAAGAAAAAGAGGGAAAAAAGTAAGGGAGAAATTTATTTTTAAAAAAATCAAGAACCAAATTCATGAAATGATTTGAACCAAGTCAAATCTATAATAAATGAGTTTCATTGAATCAAGCTTCTATTTTAGCAAAGAGAAATGATTCATAAAAAAGATCAAGATGTCCATACAAAATCAAATCTCTATTCTTCCAAATGATCATCACATACTAAAAGTTCATGAATAAAAATTCTTCTTTCATGAGAAGAGTGGGGAAAAATTCATGGGAAATAATCATTAAATAAAAGATAAAAATTTCATGAATAAAACTTCGTAAATCAAATCACTTTTCTTGTAAATAGAAAGATGATCTTGATTTAAAAAGAATATTTAAGTTATGAAGAACCGAGAAATCCAAAAAAGTAATTTATACATTTGGAAGATTTAGCATGCCTAATTCTGTTCTAATGAAATCAAACTATTCCTCATTCAATTTCAAATCGTCAAATCATCAAAATCACTTTTCAAGATATTCATTAAAAGTAACATAAATAGATTCATTAATCTTTTTTTTAAAAATCGATAAAGTAGAGAAATTTTTTAAGGAGAAAGCTTTCCCTTTTTTAGTGTTTCAATTCATATGATTGATTTCATGTAAACATGCCCAATTTTTTATGTCAAATAAAAACAAGCATCAACATTTAAAATGAAAAAGAACTTTCATTACTACAAAGATCCATAAATCATAAGAATCATCATGCATAATTTCGAAAGATAAACTCGTTAGGTATGATCATTATGCATACAAAATCTTTTAACATTTTCATTACGTCTTACATTATTATGTTATTAAAACATCAATCATGATTTCATTGAACATATGGCATTTTCAATCAAAAACATTTTATTTGTTGTATTAATATATTTTTCATTTTAAGTGAATCTTAGTGCTAGGAGTTATCATGCAATTGTCATGCTCAAAATTTTTAAAATAACTAGAAAAAGAAGCATGAAATATTTTTTAAATTTTTAATTTTTTTTATTTTTTACCAACTAATTTAAAAATAACTCATGAAAAGCATCATGCAATTTTGAAATAAAGTAAAAGAGTTTCGTTTAAGTTGTTTACTTCATTGTCGAGAGTCACTAAGGTGATGTTTGCCACTTCCTCTTCATCGGTTTGCTTCTCATCTTCGGAGGTACTCGATTTGTCGGTACTCGATTTGTCCCAAACCGTCTTCTTCTTCGTTGGCAACTTTTTCTTTTTAAGTTTATTTTTATTCTTAGATTCTTGTTTTAAGAATTTTTTAGCTTTATTGTAAGGAGTTCAAGGTCATCATCACTTGAGCTTTCTCTCGAGTGGTCTTCTATTGTTTGATGTATCAAATCCTTCCTATTCTTTGGAATGTTGTTCTCATGTTTGTTTTGTTCATCATGTTCATCATGTTCATTATATGCATTGAGCGTCATTTCATATGTCATCAATGAACCAAAAAGTTCTTCAAGTGGAAAATTATTGAGATCCTTTGCCTCTTGTATTGCAGTTACTTTCGGATCCCAACTCTTTGGAAGGGATCTTAATATATTGTTAACAAGTTCAATATTTGAAAAATATTTTCCGATAACTTTTAAACTATTGACGATATCCGTAAAGCAGGTGTACATGTCAATAATAGTTTCGCTCGACTTCATTCGAAATAACTCGAAATCAAACATCAACAGATTAATCTTTGAATCTTTTACTCTACTAGTGCCTTCATGTGTGATTTCGAGTGTGTGCCAAATATCAAAAGTCATTTCGCAAGTAGAAACCCCATTGAATTCATTTTTGTCTACGGCACAAAATAGAGCATTCATAGCTCTAGCATTTAAAGAAAAAGTCTTCTTCTCCAAATCATTCCAATCGTTCATTGGAAGAGAAGACCTTTGAAATTTGTTTTCAATGATATTCTATAAATTTAAATCTAAAGAAAGCAAGAAAACTCTTATTCAAGTTTTTCGATATATGTAGTTCGTCCCATTGAACATGGGAGGACGAATGAGAGAGTGACCCTCTTAAAAGTCGAAAAGAGTCATTTCTCTTAGGTGTTAAACCAAATAAGAAAATAACATGTCTCTAATACCAACTATTAGGAATGAGTTGGCACTAAGAGGGGGGAGTGAATTAGTGCAATGGATAAAATCGTCGGTTTCGAAAAATCTCTTCGTTTGTTGAAAACCGAATCGAAAAGATAACTTGAAATCTCATTTGTATATGTAGTGAAAGTAGTAGGCAAGTAAAGATTTAGTTTGCAGTAAAGGTAAATTGCACAAATAGAAATGCAAACCATTTTATAGTGATTTTATCGTCGTGACCTACTTCTACTCTATCGATTCATCTTCTGTCGAGGCCATCAGCATCTACTAATGATCTTCCTTCAATGGACGAAGATCAACTACCTTTACAACTCAATTCTCCTTTTGATAGGTTCAAGAAAGAACTTTTATGACCCCCTTCACTCCTCTCTTAAACAAGACTAACACTTAGAATTTAAGAGTTTACACAAGATTACAATAGTGTTTTCTTTTCTTTTTGCTCTCAGTTATATGTAAGTTAAACAGGGATGAGAGGGGTATTTATAGGCCTCAAGTGGATTCAAACTTGGAGCCTGAAAAGATCTCATCCCAAGTTTTCCGAGTCCTAACGGTACCACCGCTTGTGATTGCTAGTCATAGGTGCCCAGCAAGCCAATCACGTGAGTGATGGCACGTGTGACTTGATACAGAATCTTTTTGCTTATTATATTTTGGCGTATATCACTTTATAACTATTGCATAAATGCATATATATATTGTGATGTCCTTGGATTTGTGCAATGAGAATCGGATCATGATGAGATCACGATAATGAGATCGATTCACCTTTAAACACATATCCTAAATAATCCCGGTCATAGGTTACTCGAGAGGGACATCGTGATAACCGGATAGACTGGTGTGCTATATACCCGTCCATATGATGGATGCAGCTAGTCTCATAGCTGCTCGTGTAGGGACACTAGGGATACAGTACAGGTGCTCATTGGAGAATGAGTTCACTGATTGATCCGCTTACGGAATGCTGGATGGTTGATGATGCCTTATTGTTAGACAGCGATTTCGTAGTCCTAGTGGTGTATCTGGTCCTTAGACTTGAGACACCAAGGATGTCCTGTATGAGTGCTCCACTCTTTGATACCAGACTTATAGGTTTGGCTGTCCCAGATCTAGTACAACTGGTCATTGGGAATGGTAGTCAACCTTACGAGGGCTATTGAGTGTCGATAGAGGATCATCCACTCTCGGCGTCATGAGAGGAATATCCCATGTGTTCTTGCTCAGACAAATCCCTGGCCAGGGTCATTCGGGTTGAGAGAAAAAGAGTTCTCCGGGAGAATCCGATTAGAGCGAGACTCGAGTAGAAACCGTATGGGTCTGACAACACCATGCTCAATATACGGTCTCTGGGATATTAGATGGATGAGGGACTATAGGTACATGGTAACTGAGGACAGACAGGTCCAATGGATTGGATTCCCCTGTATCGTCTAGGGACTACGGCGTAGTGGCCTAGTACGTCCGTAGTCGATGAGTCGAGTGAATTATTACAGAGATAATAATTCACTGAGTTAGAAGGAGTTCTGACAGGTATGACTCACGGCCAACTCGATATTGGGCCTAGAGGGTCACACACATATGGTAGGCATTGCGATGAGTAGAGGTTCGGATATGAGATATCCGACGAAGCCCTTGTCTTATTGGATGCAGATCCAATACCCACTAGGGAAGGACCCATTAGGGTTTGACACGGGATCTCTATAAATAGGAGGGATTCACAGCCTCATAGGCTAGAGTCTTTGCTTGCCTTTCCTATTCTCCTCTCCCTCTCCACCTCAGAGGCCTGGAGTTTTGAGGAGGGTCGTCGCAACCCTGCTGTGTGGATCACCGCCAGAGAGGAGGACGCTTGACCTCCTTCACCCTCTCCTAAGGATCTGCAAGGAAACAGGGATATACGATCTCCCTAGGTAACACAATCTCTATACGCAGTTTTGTGTTTTGCGGATTTTTTGCACACCAATCTTCGCACGACAACGAACATCTTTTTGGGAATCGGGGATTTTTGTTTTCTTGTTCTTCCGCTGCGCATATGATGTCGCCCCCCTTGATTTCCCTACAGTGGTATCAGAGCCAGGTTGTTCGTGCGAATGATTGGTTTTGAACTGCGTGTATTGTGTTTAGGAAGAATATTGACGTCAAAATCGTTGACGCAAAAGCGAGGAAGGGCAGCAACAGTTGCTGCCCTCGATCTGCATGCCTGCAGCCACCTGCAGCAGCAGCCGCAACCGCAGCCAGGCAGCAGCAGCCGGGGCGCATCATAGCGTTGTGCCTGCAGCAGTCGGCCGGCGGTCTGTTTGCAGCAGGCTTGCTGTCGACGGGTCGGCAGCCCACCCGGGCGAGCGCCAGCTGGTAACGGCGCCGTCGTCAAGCCGAAGCGGAAGCTGCCGCGCAGAGGGCAGAACGACGCCGCCGCCGCTGGCAGCGACGCTTACCGCCGCTTCTTCCGGGCTAAAACCCCCACATGTGGGCGGCCGCTGGCGGGACAAAGACCGCCCATTGAGGGGCTGGCCGAAGGAGGCGCCCACCCGCGATGACGTCGCCGCCAAAGCGGCGTGCCGCCTGCAGGCGAGGGCAATTCCCTCGCCCGCCCGCCTGAGCCGCCGCCGCCAGCAGGGTGGCGCAGCAACGGCGGCAGCAGAGGGAATTAGGGTTTTGGGCAAAAGGACAGTTTTGCCCCTGTGAATTTGAGAAATTTCAGTTTCTGTCTTTTGTCCAAATTATGAAAATACCCTTAGGAATTGAAAAATTCCCTACATGTCCCTGATTTTAGAAAAATATTAATTAATTAAAAGGTTTAGTTAATTATTATTTTTATTATTATCTAGTAGCCCTACATGATGATGATTATTTATACATGTGATGTATGATGTGTGGACGGATGATCATGGACCGTGTGATGTGTGTACTTGTGATTATTATTATTGAGGTCTGCGAACCTCCATTATATTTCTCGTTTATTGTCGGGCCTGCGTGCCTATGATTAAGTTGTAATCACACGAGGAGGCGCAGCGGGAGCGTGGATGCGATAGCGAGACCCACGAGACGGACGATCGTGATGCATGGAGATGCATCAAGATGTCGACGAAACCGACGAGGACGAGATGAACGATCACAGGGCATGGAGATGCACCGTTGTACACATAGATTTTGATGTGAGTGATTAGGCCTACTGGCTCGGGCCTAATCATATTAGGTTGTGGTCCATGATCATCTGATGTGATTGCTTATACACATACTAGATATGTATATATATTTGCATGCGATGTAGATATATATTAAATATGTATATGTGTGACATGTCATATTAGGAGACCAAATTATAGAAACATCTCTCGATAATATTAAGTCGGTAAACGTGAGGCAATTAGATTGACCCACGTGGCCTTCCATCGTTATGAGTAGGAACCGATTCCCGGTGTAGGTTGAGTTGGTCGAGTCCCTCGAGACTCACCTATATCGCGATTCGCTATCTTGCTTACGACATAGAGATGTCACCGGTGACCTGAGGACATGGTATGCTTGGTCGAGTCCCTCGAGGGTATATCATCAAATCAGACTCATCTTGTAACGAAGGTGTTGACTTAACCGAGCATCATGGTTGGTCGAGTCCCTCGAGGCCATGGTGATTCGGAGGCCGAACAGGACGGGAATCACAAGGAGTTGTGATCGGTAAGAGTTGCCTACCTTTTAGGCTTAGTGTGATTGGTCGAGTCCCTCGAGGTTACACTAAGACGCTGATTGGATCCTGATCCCAACTAGAAGTCTGTTGGAGACTTCCGTTTCACGTGCTGAGGGTGTCACGTGACTCGTTAGTAAAATAATGGGAGCATATTAAGATAGAAGTCCATATCTTGATAGTTTATTTCTTGCAAAATCTGCATGTTATTCATTTTCTGCTACATCTTTATTTTCAGAAAATGTCGCTTTCAAATCCCTTACGTGGCATACTTGATGTCAACCGCCTTCTTGGTCCAAATTATACGGATTGGCTCAGAATCTTGAGAATTGTTCTCACAATGGAGAAAATGGGTACGCCCTGATAATGTGATGCCTACGCCGAAGAAGGGGCAAGCGAGGATGAGATCGCCGCCACGTGAAGTACATTGATGACTCCACTCTTGCTCGGTGCTATATGTTGGGCTCTATGACTCTCGAGTTCTGAGACAACATGAAAAGATGGATGCAGATCCATTCTCCTACATGTCCGCAAATTGTTTGAGGAACAGGGGAAGGACTCAACGATATGAGATATCCAAAAGCCTTTTTCCGCTTAGGATGGTGAGGGGACACCGGTTCAGAACCATGTCCTAAAGATGATTGAGTGGATAGAGAAACTCACAGGTCTAGGAATGGTCCTAGAGGATAACTTGTGTGTGGACATTGTGCTTCAATCCCTACCAGATTCCTTTACAGTTCATAATGAATTTTAATATGAACAAGCTTGAGGTGACTCTCCCGGAGCTCCTCAATATGTTGAGGGAGGCAGAGAGTACTATTAAGAAAGAGAAGCCAGTTCTCTATCTTTGGTGAGACCAGAAAGAAAAAAAAAAAGCGTAAAGGTCCCTTAAGAAGGGAAAGGGCAAGGGCAAACAAGGTAAAGCAAAGGTTGCTAAGAAAGACCCAGTAAAGGACAAAGGCCAGTGCTTCCACTGTGGTAAAGATGGGCATTGGAAGAGAAACTGCAAAGAGTACCTTGCAGAAAGGGCGAAACAAAAGCTTGATGAAGCTTCAGGTACATTCATGATCAGTCTCCATTTGTCAGACTCTTATGATAACACATGGGTATTGGATACCGGTAGTGCTTATCATATATGCAATTCGTTGTGTTCCGCAAGGTCTAGGAGACTACAGAGAGGCGAGATGGACCTCAAGATGGGTAATGGAGCAAAAGTTGCTATATTAGCTGTTGGCGAGGTCGCCCTACATCTGCCTAGTGGAGCTTTTATTGCATTAGATGCATGTTATTTTGTTCCTTCTATTATCAAAAACATTATCTCCATTTTATGTTTAACAGTTAATGGATATAAATTTGTTTTTGAGAACAATGGTTGTTCGATATTATTAGATGATAAGATCATCACGAAAGGAACATTGCATAATGGTTTATTTATGTTAGACACCACTCCACATATCATGAATGTAAATATGTCCAAAAGGAAACGAGATGAGTTGAACAGTGCATACCTGTGGCATTGTAGGCTAGGTCACATCCATGAAAGAAGGATTCAAAAGTTGCTAAATAATGGATATCTAGATCCATTCGACTATGTGTCATATGCGACTTGTGAGCCTTGCATTCGTGGAAAACTGACCAAATCTCCATTTAGTAGAATCGAGAGAGAGCCAATGAGTTGTTGGAACTCATACATAGTGATGTATGTGGACCCATGTCAACTCATGCCATTGGAGGTTACTCCTACTTCATTACATTTCTTGATGATTTCTCAAGGTATGGATATGTGTACTTAATGAAGTACAAGTCCGAGGCCTTTGAGAAATTAGAGAGTATAAGAATGAGGTGGAGAACCGTGATGGAAAGAGTATCAAAACTCTTCGATCAGAGATCGAGGAGGTGAATACTTAAGTATAGAGTTTACTCGGTTCCTCAAGGACCATTGGATATTATCCCAATGGACACCTCTTATACACCTCACTCAATGGTGTCTCTCGAAAAGGAGAAATCGTACATTATTAGATATGGTACGGTCCATGATGAGTTTCATTGACCTACCCATCTCATTAGGGGATATGCCCTAGAAACCAAGCAGCTTACCTTTTGAACAGAGTTCCAACTAAGTCGGTAGTGTCTACACCATATGAGATATGGAAAGGGAAGAAGCCTGATCTTAAGGTTGTTAAGATCCTGGGGCTGCCCCCGCCCATGTTAGAAGACACAACCCGATAAGTTAGAATCAAGGACAAAGCGATGCAAATATGTGAGATACCCCCAAGGAAACTTGTGGGTATTATTTCTATCATCTCGAGGACCAAAAGGTCTTTATAGCTAAGAGAGCAGTGTTCCTTGAGAAGGAACACATTCTTGATTGAGAGACAGTGGGAGAATGATAGAATTGAGCGAGGTTGGAGAACCAAGCTCAAGCACCACTCTCTGCCCGAGTCCATTTGGTACCTAATACACAAGTATCAACGTTCAGAGGGTCCGATAGAGTATCCCATCCTCCGAGAGATATGTGGGACATATTAGAGCAGAGGATGTAGAGGATATTGATCCTCAGACCTATGAGGAGGCTATTATGAGTATAGACTCCGGGAAGTGGAAAGAAGCCATGAATTCTGAGATGGATTCTATGTACTCCAATAAGGTTTGGAACCTAGTTGATGCTAGAAGGTATTGTACCCATCGGTTGCAAGTGGATCTTTAAAAAAAAGATGGGAGTAGATGGAAAGGTAGAGACCTATAAAGCAAGGCTAGTAGCTAAGGGGGTATCGTCAAAGGCAAGGTGTTGACTACTGAATTTTAAACTTTCTCACCAGTAGCAATGCTAAAATCCATCAGAATTCTTTTGGCTATTTAAAGCACACTATGATTATGAGATCTGGCAGATGGATGTGAAAACCGTATTCCTCAACGGGAACCTCGAGGAGGAGGTGTATATGATGCAACCTGAGGGATTCGTGTCCAAGAACTGCCCGGATAAAGGTGTGTAGGTTGCTTAGATCCATTTATGGACTAAAGCAAGCTTCGAAGTTGGAACATAAGATTTGATGAGGCAATCAGATCTTATGACTTCGTTAAGAACGAAGATAAGCCTTGTGTATACAGAAAGGTAAGTGGGAGCGCTATCACCTTTTTGGTGTTATATGTGGATGACATCCTCATCATTGGGAATGACATAGGAATGCTATCCACAGTAAAGGCTTGGTTATCTCGACACTTCTCCATGAAGGACTTAGGGGAAGCATCCTATATTTTGGGGATTAGAATCTATAGAGATAGATCCAAGAGGATGCTTGGCTTGTCCCAGTCTAGGTACATAGAAACCATTGTCAAAAGGTTTGACATGAAAAATTCCAAGAGATGTCTCAAACCGATGAGACATGGGATATCGCTTTCTACGAGTATGTCCCCAAAGACTCCAAAAGAAAGGGCGAACATGGATATGATATCTTATGCCTCAGCAATAGGGTCTATCATGTATGCCATGCTATGTACTAGGCCTGATATAGCGCATGCTCTGAGTGTCACGAGCGGTATCAAAGCGGATCCGTGCTTGGAGCACCTGGAAAGCAAGTAAAAGTGTATCCTTAAGTACTTGAGAAGGACTAAGGATCTTTTACTAGTATATGGAGGTAATAGCCTTAAGGTTGAAGGCTACACCGACTCAAGTTTTCATCCGATGTCGATGATAGCAAGTCGAATTCAGGATATGTGTACACCTTGAATGGAGGAGCAGTGTCTTTGGAAGAGTTCCAAGCAAGATACCACGCCGATTTCGACCACAGAGGTGGAGTACATTGCTGCATCAGATGCAGCAAAAGAGGGAGTCTGGGTGAAGAAGTTCATCACAGATTTGGGAGTCGATACAGATAGCGACAAGTCGACTTCCTTATATTGCGACAACTATGGGGTGATTACTCAAATAAGGGAACCCGGGTCTCATCAGAAGTGTTCTGAGGAGGTTCCAGCTTATAAGAGAGATCGTAACCCAAGGAGATGTAGTAGTGGAAAGAGTTCCATCCGAAGATAACATTGCAGATCCATTGACAAAGCCGTTGTCTCATTTTCTCTTTGAGCGTCACAGGGGTCTGATGGGGATCAAATACATAGGTGATTGGCTTTAGGTCAAGTGGGAGATTGCTAGTCATAGGTGCCCAGCAAGCCAATCACGTGAGTGATGGCACGTGTGACTTGATACAGAATCTTTTTGCTTATTATATTTTGGCGTATATCACTTTATAACTATTGCATAAATGCATATATATATTGTGATGTCCTTGGATTTGTGCAATGGGAATCGGATCGTGATGAGATCACGATAATGAGATCGATTCACCTTTAAACACATATCCTAAATAATCCCGGTCATAGGTTTTTCGAGAGGGACATCGTGATAACCGGATAGATCGGTGTCTTTGTATACCCATCCATATGATGGATACAAATGGTCTCATAGCTGCTCGTGTAGGGACACTAGGGATCTGAAGACAGTGCTCATTGGAGAATGAGTTCATTGATTGATCCGCCACGGAATGCTTTGGATGGTTGATGATGCCTTATTGTCGGAATGCGATTTCATAGTCCTAGTGGTGTATATGGTCCTTAGACTTGAGACACCAAGGATGTCCTGTAGATGAGTGCTCCACTCTTTGATACCAGACTTATAGGTTTGGCTGTCCCTGCATCTAGTACAACCTGGTCATTGGGAATGGTAGTCGACCTTACGAGGGCTATTGAGTGTCGATAGAGGATCATCCACTCTCGGCGTCATGAGAGGAATATCCCATGTGTTCTTGTTTCAGACAAATCCCTGGCCGGGGTCATTGGGTTGAGAGAGAAAGAGTTTTCCGGGAGAATCCAATTAGAGCGAGACTTGAGTAGAAACCGTATGGGGTCCGACAACACCATGCTCGATATCGGTCTCCGGGATATTAGATGGATGAGGGACTATAGGTACATGGTAACGGGGGACGAGACGGGTCCAATGGATTGGATTCCCCTCAGATCGTCTGGGACTACTGGCGTAGTGGCCTAAACGTCCGTCCAGAGTCGATGAGTCGAAAGTGAATTATTACAGAGATAATAATTCACCGAAGTTAGAAGGAGTTCGACGACAGGTATGACTCACGGCCCATTTCGATATTGGGCCTAGAGGGTCACACACATATGGTAGGCATTGCGATGAGTAGAGGTTCGGATATGAGATATCCGGTGAAGCCCTTTGTCTTATTGGATGCAGAGATCCATACCCACTAGGGAAGGACCCATTAGGGTTTGACATGGGATCTCTATAAATAGGAGGGATTCACAGCCTCATAGGCTAGAGTCTTTGCTTGCCTTTCCTATTCTCCTCTCCCTCTCCACCTTAGAGGCCTGGAGTTTTGAGGAGGGTCGTCGCAACCCTGCTGTGTGGATCACCGCTAGAAAGGAGGACGCTTGACCTCCTTCACCCTCTCCTAAGGATCTGCAAGGAAACAGGGATATACGATCTCCCTAGGTAACACAATCTCTATACGCAGTTTTGTGTTTTGCGGATTTTTTGCGCACCAATCTTCGCACGACGACGAACATCTTTTTGGGAATCGGAGATTTTTGTTTTCTTGTTCTTCCGCTGCGCATATGATGTCGCCCCCCTTGATTTCCCTACAGTGATGAGTGGCACCACCGTTTGCAGCATTGACACTAGGTGGTACCACCATCCAATCTGATGGTACCACAGCTTGGAAGACTATGTTTTGGTGGTACCATTGCCCAGACTAGTGGTACCACTACTTGACACTGCCACCGGGTGGTACCACCGCTTGACACTACCATTGGGTCGTACCACTGCCTAATATAGTCTCGGAGACTATACCACCGATGATGGTACCTGTTGGGTCACTATTTGGGCCTTTCACTTGGCCCAACATAGCCCAAACTTGGCCCCTAATTGAGTTGGCCCAATTCCAACCCAATTATATGCTAACTACGAATTTTAAGGCATTTACTAAGCTAAATAAGTCTATAAGTCTAGGTTTCCTCCGGCTATCTTTCGGCGAACTTTCGATGATCTCTTGGCACAATCGACCGACTTTATGGTACATGCGCTAGCCGGCTACTTAAACTCACAAACAATGAAAGTCGGAGGCCTTCTCAAACAACAACCAATCATTGTTCTCATCGACACAAGCAGCACTAATAACTTCCTAAACAGTAAAGTTACTACTCGGATGGCACTCCACATTAAAGGTCGCAATAAGTTTGATGTAAAGATCATCAACGGTAGAATCCTAAAGTGCGACCAAAGATGCCCACAGGTGAAACTATTACAACAAGACTAAAAAATTGTTGTCAACTTCTTCCTCCTACCAATTGATGATTATGAGGCCATGCTTAGCATAGAATAACTAACAACACTAGGTGACGTCTCTTGAATTTTTTTTAAATTAATTATGAAATTTTACTACAAAGAAAAATAGATCATCCTACGCGGGAAGCACGAAAGCAACGTAACCACCATTTTGACCCACCGAAAGGAGAAAGTTTTATATAAGATAAATGGTGGCTTTTTGATGCATATTCAATAGCAACTAGAGGGGAAGAAATAAAAATTGAAGGTCAAAATCTCGCCCAATTGGTTGCTGAATTTGCCAACATTTTTGCTGAACCGCATGGGTCTTCCTCCTACTCGGTAACACGACCATCGGATTCCAATTCTTCCAAGAAAACCACCAGCAAATACTCGGTCATACCATTATCCTCACCTCCAGAAGGATGAAATTGAAAGGATTATAAAGGAGATGCTTGAAACAGGGGTGATTCGGCCAAGTTGTAGCTCTTATTCCTCACCGGTGCTACTTGTATGCAAGAAGGACGGAACTTGGCAGTTGTGCATTGACTACAGAGCTTTAAATGATATCACCGTCAAGGATAAGTACCCAATACCAGTGGTGGATGAACTTCTTGATGAGTTAAAACGAGCTCGAGTCTTCACGAAGTTGGACTTCTGATCCGGTTACCACCAAATTTGGGTATGTGAAGACGACATTCCAAAAATTACATTTCGCACACATAACGACCATTATAAATTCTTGATAATACCTTTTAGACTCACTAATGCTCCTTCAGCCTTCCAAAGTCTCATGAACGATATTTTTTGGAGCTTTCTTCATAAATTTATGCTGATATTTTTCGATGATATTATCATTTACAACCCTTCTCTTAAGACTCACTTTTAGCATTTATGGGTTGTCTTGACGATCTTTTGGGAGAATATCTTTTTTGTTAAGTAGCTAGAGTGTAGCTTTCTCTAGCAAAAAGTAGAGTATCTTAGGCACATAATATCAAACGAAGGGGTGGTAGTAGACCCAACAAAAATTGAAGCAATACAAGGCTGGCCGAAACCTACAAACATGAAATTACTACGCAGGTTCCTTGGACTAATGGGCTACTACTAAAAATGACAACGTCGGTGCTAGCGCTACCAAATTTCGGTCAACCCTTCGTCATTGAGGCTAACACATTTGGAGTCAGAATTGGAGTCATTCTTATGTAAGATAGTCGACCACTCGCATACACCAGTAAGGCATTGTCTCCCTCCCATAAAAAAATGTCAATATATGATAAGGAGATGCTCACCATTATGCACGCAGTAACGAGGTGGAGACCTTACCTGATTGGCCAGCGATTTCAAATTAAAATCAACCATAGAAGCCTCAGGTACTTTTTGGAGCAGAAGATATCATCCCTTGAGTAGCAAAAATGAGTAACCAAACTTCTAGGATTTGATTATGAAATTATTTACAAAAAAGGGAAAGAAAATATTGTTGCATATGCACTCTCATGGCTACCTGAGCAAGCTAAATTTTTAGCTATCTCCCTTCCTACCACTGGCTTCCTCAAGGACATTATAGAGGAATGGAAGAAGGATCTAGAGATTAGGAACATCATAAAAAAATTAGAGGATCCAAGTAGAATAGCCCACTACACTTGGGATTCGAGGGATCTACGCTACAAAAGTTGCATTATGCTTATTCTCGACTCCCCTTACATCAAAATCATCCTGCACGAAATGCACTCTACACTTCAATAGGGCACTTTGGATTTCTGAGAACCTATAAAAGAGTGAAGCAAAATGTTTCTTGGAGAGGGATGGACAAAATTATTTATGAATATATGGCACAATGTGATGTATGTCAACAGCAAAAGGATAAAACAATGGTGAGTCCAGGGAAGCTACAACCACTAGACTCGATGTGGACTAACATCTCCATGGACTTCATCGAAGTGCTGCCACCTTCCAAAGGTAAAAGCACAATCCTCGTGGTAGTTGAACGACTTATGAAATATGCTCATTTTTGTGCTATGCAAAATCCCTACACTACTACTAGTATTGCTCAGATTTTCATAGAAAATGTTGTTAAACTACACGGGATGCCAAGGTCCATTGTAAGTGATCATGACAGGATCTTCACCAGTAAGTTTTGGACCGAGTTATTTCAGTTACAAGGCACTAAACTTAAGAGAAGCACAACATCACATCTACAAATAGACAGCCAAATAGAGGTGGTGAATAGGTATTTAGAAACGTACCTTCAGTGTTTCGCTAGTGACCAACCAAAGGAGTGGGCAAAATGGCTTCCCTAGGCCGAATGGTGGTATAATACTACATATTATTCATCTACAAAATGTGCCCCATATGAAGCACTATATGATCGGCTAGCCCTTGTGATTCCAAAGTATGTAATTGGCTTAGCCAAGATAGATCAGGTCGACCAAGATTTAATTGACAGGGACAAACTCCTACAACTACTAAAAGATAATCTCTCTATCGCTCAAGCTAGAATGAAGCAGCAAGCCGACACACGATGAAGCGAAAAATAACTTTCAGTAGGAGATTGGGTTTATCTTCACCTACAGTCGTACAAGCAACTCCATGAAGCTATCCCCATGTTTTTATGGGCACTATCAGATCATAGAGCATATTGGAGCCATGGCTTACAAACTTAAATTGCTTGAGGATGCCAAAATTCACCTATCTTCCACGTGTCATGTCTAAAGCCCAAGTTGGGAGAACACGAGTCACCCTAGATCCAACTACCCAACACCACTGATGATAGAGATATTCAAGTCCAACCACAAGCCATCCTCGATCACAGAATCGTGATGCGTCGCCAATGTCCCTCTACTGAAATACTAGTGCATTAGAATAATTTACCACTTAAAGACACCACATGAGAATTATATGAGGAGCTGAAGACCCAGTTCCCTGAGTTCATAGAACCTTAGCCTTGAGGACAAGGCTGATTTAGAGAGGGCGGGCTTGATAGGACCCTAATAGGGTTGGGTCATACTAAACCAAGAAGTAGCTAATAAAATCCTTTGATATTGTAATAAACCCCACCTAGCCACTTCTATCCTATAAAGAAGAGTGGCTAGGGTTTATATTTAGGCCTTTGGACTTCCTAGCCACCGCTCCCTTTTATTGTGTTGGTCGACTAGGGTTGAGGGCAAAAGGGGTAACTCACTTAGGGAGCAGCCCCTAGAGCTAGGGTTTGGAACCATATATAAGCATATAGCCTCCATCTCTTTGAGACTAAGATCTATCTATAATTGTACCCCTATATAAGAGGGTGGAACCCCTATAGCGTTCCAAGGATTATTCCCCCTCAAAGATTAATCTACATAGAATTCCTCTAGGGTTCTATCATTACGATGATCGAACCACTATGAATCTAGTTTGCATTTACTTTATGTTTTTCATTCATATTGCAAACTGATTTATTTGTTCACTACACTTACGAATGCTTTCAAGTTAAATTCTTTTCTGATATCGATTTTCATCGAACGAGAATTTTTAAACCTATGTGATTTTATAAAAGCACTAATTCACCCTCTCTTAGTGTTGATATGGTCCTAACAGTTGGTATCAGAGCCAAGATTTTCTTGTTTAGTTTAAACCTAAGAGAAATGGCTTTTATTGGCAATCCAGAGGGTCTTTCTATCATTCGTCCTCTTATGTTTAATGGGACGAACTACATATATTGGAAAACTCGAATAAATTTTTTCTTGCTTTCTATGAATTTAAATTTATGAAATATTATTAAAATTGATTTTTAAATGTCTTCCAAACCAATGCTTGAAAGAAATAATTTAGAGAAAAAGACTTTTTTTTTAATGCTAGAGCTATGAACGCTCTATTTTATGCTTTGAACAAAAATGAGTTTAATCAAATTTCTTTATGTAAAATTACACATGAGATTTGGTGCATAATAGAAGTAACTTATGAAAGGACAAATAGAGTTAAAGTGTCTAAAATAAATCTTTTGATGTATAATTTTGAATTGTTTCGAATGAAGCCAAGCGAAACTATTATTGATATGTACACCTATTTTACGGATGTTATCAATATTTTAAAAGCTCTTAGCAAATATTTTTCTAATCTTGAACTTGTAAATAATATGCTAAGATCCCTTCTAAAAAATTGGGATCCAAAAGTATTGGTAATACAAGAAGCGAAGGACCTAAATAATTTTTCATTTGAAGAACTTATCGGGTCTTTAATGACCTATGAAATAACTTGTATTGAATATGATGAATATGAGAACTACCTTCCAAAGAATAAGAAGGATTTGTCACTTCGAATAATAGAAGATCACTCTAGCAAAAGCTCAAGTGATGATAACATAGAACTTTTGACAAAAAAAATTTAAAAGTTCATAAAAAAGACTAATTCTAAAAACGAACATAAAAATGACACAGTAACTTGTTATAAATCGAAGAAGCTACCAAAAAAAAAGAAAGCATTCAAGATGACATAAGGCAAATCAAGTATATCCAAAGATGCAGAGCAAACCATCAAAGGCGAGGTGGTAAATTATGCCTTAATATATTTCGATGACGAGGTAAATGACTCAATCAAAACTCATTTATCTTACAATGAATTGCTTGATGCTTTTTATGATTTATTTGATGAATGTAAGCTAGTTGGTAAAAAATATAAGTTGTTAAAAAAAAGGATCATGTTTCTCTTGCTAGTGAATTTAAAAAATTAAAAAATAAGCATGATAATTTCATGTTAACTCTTTGCACTAAGTGTGAAGAGTTAGACTCACTTAAAAAGGAAAATTTATTTTTACAATAAACGTTAGATAAATTTAAAATTGATAGCAAATCTTTAAACATGATTCTTACTAATAAGAGTCATGTTCGTAGAAAAGAAGGAATCGGCTTTGTGAGTAACACTCAACAAAAGCCAATCACTTATCTTAAAGGACCTACATTACATGTTTCCTTGAAAATAAATGCAATTATTGTAGTAGACATGATCATTTTGCATATAAATGTCTATTCAAAAAGTATGACTCACATAAATTAGTTTGGTTTCCTAAAGGAACTATGAATAACTTAATGCCAAAAGTTAAGAGTGATAGATCAAAACATGAGGGACCCAAAGTTAAATGGGTACCTAGAACAAACCCACCTTTCATAGAGAAATATCTATAATCGAAGGTTAGGAGCAAAAATCTTAATAGTGAATGCTTAAGGCTTATGATCGGAGATCCAAAACACTTCACAAAGCTCACTAGCTGAAACAAAATGATTTCGATTGAAATTATTTTATATTTAATAAAATCATGCTTGATGATTTAATGATGCATGATGATTTGAAGTAATGATAATTTTTGTGATTTATGGTTTACTGATCTTGATAACTCTTGTGATAAATCTTGTTTTTTAGTTTTAAATAATGATGCATAATTTTGTTTGGTTTAAAAGACAAAGGCATGCGTATATGAAATAAATCACATAAATTGAAATACATTAAAAAAGGGGGGGGGGGAATGCATTATTCTTAAAAATGTCTCAATCCCTAAAATCTTATCAAGTTTTCAATAAGAGATTAATGAATCTATTTATGTCATTTTGAATCTCTTAAAAATGATTTTGATGATTTTATGATTTGAATTTGAATGATTTTTATCTATATCATGATCTTGAATTCTCGAAATTATAATTTAAGATTTTCTTTACATGAATCAAGATCCACTACTCTTTATTCTCATATGACTCTTGTCTTTTATTAAAAAGAATACTTATCCAAATGAATCATGATTTTTATCTTGATTTCTTAGTTTTCAATTACTTGCATTTTTCATTTGAATCAAGATCATTTATTATGATTCTTCCTTTTGCTATTCACTAAAAAGGAGATTTCTTTTAATCAAGATCCTTCTCTTGATTTCTCGATATTCTTAAAATTCTCTATAATGTTTTTTTATTTAAAAGGAGATTTATACAAATTATAATCTTAATTTCTCAACTTGAGATTCATTATGACTCCTTTGCATTGATCATCAAATTGATCTCTTATGTTTTGAAGTTTTTTTTCTTGATAATACAAAAGACTGATGATCTTTTATATTGATCTTTCATGATTCTTGATATTCTTCATATGTTGATTTGATAATTAATGTAAAGGGAAATAAATTACACCATTGTATTATTTCCCTCTTCTTCTTTCTTATAATGACAAAAGGGAGAAAGAAAATTACTAGTATCTCAAGAGAACCATGATTGCTAGCTTGAATGTTAAAACTTAGGTATGTTAAATCTCCCAAATGCATAAATTCTTCTTATATATTTTTCGGATCATGATCTTGATTTCTTGATTTTTATGACTTGGGATTTCTGTAAATCAAGATTTTTCCTTAAAGAAGAGATATATTCAAATTAACCATGATATGTCACTTGACTTCTTGATGTTTATGACTTAAATTCTATTATGTACAATTGCTTTGTATTTATGATTTGTATATCTCATGAAATGATTGAATCATTGATATGAAAAAAGGGAGAAAAAATGTACTATTGTATTCTTTCCTTCTCTTTGACACTAACAAAGTGGGGAGAAAGTCTTACTAGCTTGCACATCGCAAAGAAAAGAAAAATTACTAATTTACACATTGTAAAAGGAAGCAAAAATTATTATCTTGCCCATCTCAAGAAACAAAACTTGCAAACTTATCTCGAAAGAGAAGTAAGAATTGCTAGCTTACAATCTCAAAAGAAGCAAAAGTGCTATCTTGCCTATCTCAAGAAGCACAGAATTGTTAAACTTGCACATCTCTAAAACTTACTAGCTTGCATATTCTAAAATGATATAAAACTTGCTATTTACTATCTTGTATTCTTTTTCAAAAACTTGTTGGCTTGAACATTGCAAAAAAAGAAAACATGCTATCTTGCACATCTCAAAATATGCAAAAATTTTGCTAACTTTCATATCTAAAAAACTTGCTAGCTTGCATGATGATAAATGCAATAATTTAAAATTATATCTCAAAAACTTGCTAATTACACTTTGCCTTTTTATTGATGACAAAGACGAAGAAGGTATGATGATGATTATGCATGGTATAATGAAATTTTTTTATGATGGTTTGGATGCAATACTTGAACTTATGATGTAAGTAATGATAAGATATATTGCTTATGATGTGATTCATAATTAAAACCATTTCAACTTGGAATAGAAGGTCATCATTTATTTGAATGATGTTTTATTTGAATATGACATATTTGTTAAATCTCATATTTTGATGATGAAATCAATAGGTAAATTATTTGATCAAATCTATTTGTTGAGCAAAGTGTGCAAGATTAACTATGATAGCAATCAAGGAAAAAAGAAAAATGAAGTGTCGGAGTCAAGATCGAGATTTCATTGGGAGTTCGAGAGTTCGTCGGAAGTTCGAAAGTTCGTCAAAAATGCTGCTAGAGGTGATTGAGAAGAAGCTCATCGGAACTCACCAAGAAGATTGTTGTGAAGTCCAAGAGCTTGTCAGAAGTCCACTGGAAGATTACCGAGAGATCGTCGGAAGTCCGTCAGAAGCTTGTCAAAAGAAATCTAGACTTACCGGGCTTGTTTTGTTTAGTGTATACCTTAAAGATCGTAGTTAGCACATAATTAGGGTTAGGTTTGAGAGGTAATATCATTAACCCTGTTAAGGGCCAACTAGGCCTGTAATTGGATTGGTTTAGGCCAGATTCAAGGCCCAACTAGGTTATTGGACCCTGTCTAATGGTGGCACTGCGGGCGGTGAAACCGCCTAGGGAGCGATATCCCAGGTGGTCTAGGCAGTGGTACTGCCCAAACTGAGCGGTGGTACCGCCAACAGTTATTACTGCCAAGCGGTGGTACCGCGAGAGCTTAGTATCTAAGACTCTATCAAGCAGTGGTACCACCAGACTAGGCAGAGGACAAAACTTATTAGCTTGCTCATCTCAAAAGCAAGAAATGATATCTTGTAATCTCAAGCAAATGTACTATCTTGCCTATTTCAAAAAGCAAAACTTGTAACTTGCACATTGCAATATGAAGCAACAATCATGAGCTTACACAAGAAAGCTATCTTGCACTTGCTTTCAAAATTTTTGCTACCTTGTATGTAGTAAAACTTGCATATCATAAAAATTGCTAGCTAGTAGTCTAAAGAGAAGCAAACAGTTGCTATCTCAAGATGCTAAACATGCTAAACTTGCACTTTGCAATAGAAGCAAAATTGCGAACTCAAACATTGCAAAAGAAGCAAAATTTGATAGCTTGCAACTTGCATATTTCAAGAAGCAAGAGTTGCTTTTTTGAACATCTTAAAACTGCTAGCTTGCTTGTTCTAAAATGTTGTAAAATGTTGTGAAGTAGGACATGCTATTTTACTATCTTTATATCTAAAACTTAATAGCTTACATATTCTAAAGTGATATAGCACTTGCTAAATTTTTGCTAGCCTGCATAATGTAGCATTTGCTAAATTTTCAAGCTTACAAATTACATGATGATAAAACTTGATATTATATTTTTCATGTAATAAGTTGAATTCATAGAAAGTGACACTTCTTCGTTTTATTAATAACAAAGGGGGAGAAGTATGATCATGTTATGCATGATGACGTGTTGCAAATATTCATGATGAATATTTGCAATGACTTGAATTTGGCTTGAATTCAAGGTTTTATCAATATGGCATATTGATAGGGGTAGTTTGTTTAAACTCCGGGAGTTAAGGTTAACTTCGTCATCAAGTGGTTGTCATTATCAAAAAGGGGGAGATTGTTGAATCTCTCGTATTTTGATGATGAAGCCACTTGATATGTGTTTATGACTTAATCTGCATTTTGAGTGATGTAGGATGCTTCGATCAGGATGAGATAATTAAAGTAGGAAAATCATGTTACGTCGAAGGAACATGTCAGAAGATTGGACGTCGGGCCGGTGGATCGGTCGACGTATCAACAGAAGGCTTCGGGCCATCGATTTGGGCAACGGGCTAAGAAGAGCGAAGATTATGTCAAGGATATCGGAGTTGTGGAGTCAACTAGCCAATTGGGCAATAGGCCGCAAGAGAGGACGATATACTGAAGAATCGGACAATGCGTCGAGAGACCAATGACGTGTCGGACAACTTGATTAATTGATTAGGATTAATTGTCTCGATCAAAGTTTTGTTTTAAGTGTGCAGGATTAACTACGATTACTTGAAGATATAAAGCAAGTCTACCAGAGTCAAGTTGGATGGGTATTCGAGAGTCCAAAGATTCGTCGAAGATGTTGCCGAAACCAACCGAGAAGAAATCGGGGACTTTCGGAAGTCTGCCGAAGAAATCGTCGGAGGTTCGCGGAGATCACCGAGAAGGCTCGGCTACTCGCTGAACTCGCCACAAGATCGGGAGCCTACTGGGAGTCCGCCGGAAGAAATCCGAGGGTGTATCGGAAGTTCACCAGAAGTTCATCGAAAAACTCGTCGGAAGGAAACTCGACATTGCTGGTTAAAAACATGCTTAGGACTATGTCTTAATTTCATAGTTTGAATATAATTAGGGTTAGGATTAAGAGTTAATCCTATAACCCGGTTAGGGACCAATTGGGCCCAAGTTCGGACTGGTTTGGGCCAAGTTTAGAGCCCAACCAGTGAGCTGAAATAGTCGAGGCAGTGGCACCACCAGACTAGGCGGTGGTACCGCCGGACTGGGCGGTGGCACTGCCAGTACACTGTCAATATTAGACACTAACAGGCGGTGGCATCGCCAGCATCAGGAACCCAAGAGAATTCAAAATTTGGAGCCCAAATTTGAATCCTCTTAAGGTTTATAAATACCCCTTAATTCTCAACAGAGAACACAACCTTTGAGAAGTTAGAGATTGAGATAAAGCCTTAGCAAAGTCTTTAGCAAGTCTTGGTTTCAATTGCTTGAGTGTTCACCTCCCTCTTTCTCTTTAAAAATCTGTAAGAGTGTGAACCACTTGTAAAAGGTTGTAAGAGAAGTATTTGTCCTTCCCCTTCAAAGTGATTTGCTAGTGAAAGTTGGGAGCCTCATCGAAGAAAGCTTTGCAAGTGGATGTAGGTCATTTTGATCGAACCACTTTAAATTGGTATGTTCCTTGAATGTGTGAGTGTTTATGTTTCTTAAACCGTTATTTACATAGCAGCAAGATTTCGGTTTTTATCTTCTCACTTTACTTGAGCTACTTTCACCAAGTCATTCATTGTCGAATCAAAATCTCTCCGCATTTATAAAATTATTTTCAAACTTACAATTTTTAATCCGTAGCACTAATTCCCCCCCTTCTTAGTGCCGCTTCGATCCTAACATGGCATACTTGATGTCAATTGCCTCACTGGTCCAAATTATACGGATTGGCTCTGCAACTTGAGAATTATTCTCACAACGGAGAAAATCACGTATGTCCTTGATACAATGATGTCTACACCCGAGGAAGGGGCAAGCAAGGATAAAATTACTTGCTACGTGAAGTACATTAATGACTCCACTCTTGCTCAGTGCTACATGTTAGGCTCTATGACTCCTAAGTTACAGAGACAATGTGAAAAGATGGATGCTAGATCCATTCTCATGCATGTCCGTAAATTATTTGAGGAACAGGGAAGGACTTAGCGATATGAGATATCCAAGAGCCTCTTTAGTGCTAGGATGACTGAGGGGACACTGGTTTAGAACCATATCTTAAAGATGATTGAGTAGATAGAAAAACTCACAAGACTAGGAATGGTCCTAGAGGATAACTTATGTGTGGACATTATGCTTCAGTCCCTACCAGATTCCTTTTCACAGTTTATAATGAATTTTAATATGAACAAGCTTGAGGTAACTCTCCCAAAGCTCTTCAAAATTTTGAGGGAGGCAAAGGGTACTATTAAGAAAGAGAAGCCAGTTCTCTACACTAGTGAGACCAGAAAGAAAAGAAAAGCATAAATGTCCCTTAAGAAGGGCAAGGGAAAGGGTAGACTAGGTAAAGCAAAGGTTGCTAAGAAAGACCCAGCAAAGGACAAAGGCCAATGCTTCCATTGTGGCAAATATGGGCACAGGAAGAGGAACTGCAAAGAGTACCTTGCAGAGAGGGCGAAACAAAAGCTTGGAGAAGCTTCAGGTACATTCATGATCGGTCTCTATTTGTCAAACTCTTATGATAACACATAGGTATTGGATATCGATAGTGGTTATTATATATGCAATTCGTTGGAGGTTCTGGCAAGGCCTAGGAGACTAGAGAGAGGCGAGATGGACCTCAAGATGGGCAATGGAGCAAAAGTTGTTGTAGCAGCTGTTGCGAGGTCGCCCTACATCTGCCTGATGGAGCGTTCATTGCATTAGATGCATGTTATTTTGTTCCTTCTATTATCACAAACATTATCTCCATTTCATGTTTGATAATTAGTGGATATAAATTAGTTTTTGAGAACAATGGTTGTTCAATATTATTAGATGATGAGATCATCACGAAAGGAACATTGCATAATGGTTTATTTATGCTAGACACTACTCCACATATCATGAATGTAAGTATGTCTAAGAGGAAATGAGATGAGGTGAATAAAGCATACCTGTGACATTGTAGGCTAGGTCACATCCTTGAGGGAAGGATTCAAAAGTTGCTAAATGATGGATATCTAAATCCATTCGACTATGAGTCATATGCAACTTGCGAGCCTTGCCTTCGTGGAAAACTGACCAACTCTCCATTTAGTGGAACTGGAGAGAGAGCCACTAAGCTGCTGGAACTTATACATAGTGATGTATGTGGACCTATGTCAACTTATGCCATTGGTGGCTACTCCTACTTCATTACCTTTACTGATGATTTCTCAAGGTATGAATATATGTACTTAATAAAATACAAGTCTGAGGCCTTTGAGAAATTTAGAGAGTATAAGAATGAAGTGGAGAACCAGACTGGAAAGAGTGTCAAAACTCTTCGATCAAATCGAGGAGGTGAGTACTTAAGTACAGAGTTTACTAAGTTTCTTAAGGACCATGGGATATTATCCCAATGGACACCTCCTTATACACCTCAGCTCAATGGTGTCTCTGAAAGGAGAAATTGTACGCTATTAGACATGGTATGGTCCATGATGAGTTTCGCTGACCTACCCATCTCATTCTGGGGATATGCCCTAGAGACCGCAGCTTACCTTCTGAACAAAGTTCTAATTAAGTCGGTAGTGTCTATACCATATGAGATATGAAAAGAGAAGAAGCCCGGTCTTAAGGTTGTTAAGATTTGGGGCTACCCTACCCACGTTAAAAGATACAACCTCGATAAGTTGGAATAGAGGATAGAGCGATGCAAGTTCGTGGGATACCCCAAGGAAACTTATGGGTATTATTTCTATTATCTCAAGGACCAAAAGGTCTTTGTAGCTAAGAGAGCAGTGTTCCTTGAGAAGGAACACATTCTTGGCGGAGATAGTGGGAGCATGATAGAGTTGAGCGAGGTTATAGAACCAAGCTCAAGCACCACTCTACAACCCGAGTCTGTTCAGGAACCTAACACACAAGTTTCAACTTTACATAGGTCCGACAGAGTATCCTATCCTCCTAAGAGATATGTGGGACATATTAGAGGAGAGGATGTTGAGGACATTGATCCTCAAACCTACGAGGAGGCTATTATGAGTATAGACCCTGGAAAGTGGCAAGAAGGCATGAATTCTGAGATGGATTCTATGTACTCTAACAAGGTTTGGAACCTAGTTGATGCACCAGAAGGTATTATACCCATCGGTTGCAAGTGGATCGTTAAGAAAAAGATCGGAGTAGAATGGAGAAAAAGACCTATAAAGCAAGGCTAATGGCTAAGGGGTATCGTCAAAGGTAATGTGTTGACTATGACGAAACCTTCTCACCCGTAGCAATGCTAAAATCTATCTGAATTCTATTAGCTATTGTAGCACACTTTGATTATAAGATCTGGTAGATGGATGTGAAAACTGCATTCCTCAATGGGAACCTCTAGGAGGAGGTGTATATGATACAACCTGAGGGATTCGTGTCTAAGAACTGCCCAGATAAGGTGTGCAGGTTACTTAGATTCATTTATGGACTAAATCAAGCTTCCCGAAGTTAGAACATAAGATTTAATGAGGCAATCAGATCTTACGACTTCATTAAGAATGAAGATTAGCCTTATATGTACAGGAAGGTAAGTGGGAGCGCTATCACCTTTTTGGTGTTATATGTGGATGACGTAGGAATGCTATCCACTGTAAAGGCTTGGTTATCTAGACACTTATTCATGAAGGACTTATGGAAAGCATCCTATATCTTGGGGATTCAGATCTATAGAGACAGATCCAAGAGGATGCTTTCCTTGTCCCAATCCAGGTACATAGAAACCATTGTCAAAAGGTTTAGCATGAAAAATTCCAAGAGATATCTCATACCGATGAGACATAGGATATTGCTTTTTAGGTGTATGTCCCTAAAGACTCCAGAAGAAATGGTGAATATGGATATGATACCTTATGCCTCAGCAATAGGGTCTATCATGTATCTCATGCTATGTACTAAGCCTGATATAGCGCATGCTCTGAGTGTCACGAGCAGGTATTAGACGGATCCAAGCTTGGAGTACTGGAAAGCAGTAAAGTGTATCCTTAAGTACTTGAGAAGGACTAAGGATCTTTTACTAGTATATGGAGGTAGTAGCATCAGGGTTGAAGGCTACACAGACTCAAGTTTTCAGTCTGATGTTGATGATAGCAAGTTGAATTCGGGATACGTGTACACCTTGAATGGAGGAGCAGTGTGCTGGAAGAGTCCCAAGCATGATACTATTGCTGACTCAACCATAGAGGCGGAGTACATTACTATAGCAGATCCAACGAAGGAGGGAGTCTGGTGAAGAAGTTCATCATAGATCTAGGAGTTGTGCCGAGTAGCAAGGATCTGATTTCCTTATATTGCAACAACAATAGGGTGATTGCTCAAGTGAAGGAACCCAAGTCTAATAAAAAATCTAAGCATGTTCTGAGGAGGTTCCACCTAATCAGAGAGATCGTAACCCGAGGAGATGTAGCAGTGGAAAGATTTCCATCCGAAGATAACATTACATATCCACTGACAAAGTCGTTGTCTCATATTGTCTTTTAGCGTTACAGGGGTCTGATGGGGATCAGACACATAAGTGATTGACTTTAGGTCAAGCGGGAGATTGCTAGTCATAGGTGCCCAACAAGCCAATCATGTGAGTGATGGCACGTGTGACTTGACACAGGATCTTTTTGCTTATTATATTTTGGTATTTATCACTTTATATTAACTATTACATATATGCATGTATATATTATGATGTCCTTGGATCTGTGCAATGGGAATCGGATTATGATGAGATCACGATAATGAGATCGGTTCACCTTTAAACACAGATCCTGAATAATCCTAGTCATAGGTTACTCAAGAGGGACATCGTGATAACTGGACAGACTGGTGTGCTGTATACCCATCCATATGATAGATGCAGCTGGTCTCATAGCTGCTCGTGTGGGGATACTAGGGATGTAGTACAGGTGCTCATTAGAGAATGAGTTCACTGATTGATCCGCTTACGGAATGCTGGATGGTTGATGATACCTTATTGATAGACAGCGATTCCGTAGTCCTAGTGGTGTATCTAGTCCTTAGACTTGAGACACCAAGGATGTCCTGTATGAGTTCTCCACTCTTTGATACCAGACTTATAGGTTTGGGTGTCCCAGATCTAGTACAGCTGGTCATTAGGAGTGGCAGTCGATCTTATGAGGGATATTGAATGTCAATCGAGGATCATTCACTCTCGGCATCATAAGAGAAATATCCCATGTGTTCTTGCTCAAACAAATCCCTGGCCAAGGTCATTCGGATTGAGAGAGAAAGAGTTTTCCAAGAGAATCCGATTAGAACAAGACTCAAAAAGAAACCATATGGGTCTGACAGCACTATGCCAAATATATGGTCTCTGGGATATTAGATGGATGAAGGGTTATAGGCATACGGTAATTGAGGACAGACATGTCCAATGGATTGGATTCCCCTGTATCGTCTGGGGAGTACGGCGTAGTGGCCTAGTACATCTGTAGTCGATGAGTCAAGTGAATTATTATAGAGATAACAATTCACTAAGTTAGAAGGAGTTCTGACAGGTATGACTCACGACCAACTTGATATTGGGCCTAGAGGGTCACATACATATGGTAGGCATTGCGATAAGTAGAGGTTCGGATATGAGATATCCGTTGGAGCCCCTATCTTATTGGATATCCAATAAGCCCCTGAATTATTGGATCTTATGGACAAGATCCAATAAGAGCCCATGAAGATTATTGGATAGAGATCTACTAATCTAAAAGGTTTGGATAATTGGATGCAAATCCATTAGGGTTTGACAGGGGATTCAATGGTTCATAGGCTAGAGCCTTTGCTTGCCTCTTATATTCTCCTCCCCCTCTCCACCTCAGAGCAGGCCTAGAGTTTTGAGGAGCATCATCGTAGCTCTTCTATGTGGATCACCACTAGAGAGGAGGACGCTTGACCTCCTTTACCCTCTCCTAGAGATCTGCAAGGAAACAAGGATATACGATCTCCTTAGGTAACACAATTTATTTTATACGTAATTTGTTTAGCGGATTGTTGCGCACTAATCTTCACATGACGATGAACATCTTTTTGGGAAATTAGGGATTTTGTTTTTTCTTGTTCTTCTGTTGCGCATGTGATGTCGCCCCCAAGATTTTCCAACAGTACCGCCTAGTGTCATAGTGTTAAGCGGTGGTACCACCCAGTACCCTAGAAACTTGGGATGAGACACTTTTTGGCTCTAATTTTGAAGTCATTGGGGCCTATAAATATCCCACCCTTTGCTACATGAAAGGGTAACAAAGTGATATCTAAATGTGGAAAAATCTTTAAATGCTAGAGTGTAAAAAGTGTTGTAAAAGTGCAAGAGCCCTCCTCCTCTTTCTCTTTAGCTTTGTAATCATCTAAGAAGAGGTGTGAGGCTTGTAAGGGTTATCTCCTAAACCCGTGAAAAGGAGAAAGCATTGTAAAGAGGTGGTTGGTCTTCGCTTATTGAAGTTAGACTATTAATGGATGTCGGTGACCTCGATAGAGGAGGAATCGGAAGTGGATGTTGGTCACAACGACCGAACCACTATAAATTCATGTGTTATTTCCTTACTGCTTATCCTCTTTACTGCATTTTACTTTACTTTATTACAAAATGTCCAATCCCCTCTTCTCTACTCACTTGCAAACTTATTCGAGTCTAACTAACGGTTTTCGTCAAACTTAGAATTTCATCAAACGAAGTTTTCTGAAATCATTGAAATTTATCGTTTTTATCCGATGCACTAATTCACCCTCCCCCTCTTAGTGTTGTTCTTGATCCTAACAATATTGATAGGGGGAGTTTAGTTTAAACTCCGTCATCAATTGATTGTCATCATCAAAAAGGGGGATATTGTTGAATCTTGAATTTTGATGATGAAATCAATTAATAAGTTTATGATCTAATCTGCATTTTGAGTGACGCATGACTAACTTCGATCAGAAAAAATAAATCGATTAAAGTAGGAGGAATCGGACATTGGGTCAGAGTGAAACATGTCGAGAGATTGGACGTCGAGCCAAAAGATCGGTCGACATACTGACAGAAGGTCTTCGTGCCATGAGTTCGAGCATCGGGCCAAAGGATCGGACATTATGCCAAGTGTTGAATCTCGGATTTTGATGATGAAGTCAATTGTCATTTGTTATCTAAACCATATGTTGAGATAAGTGTGCAGGATTAACTATGATGGAAGTAAGACATGCAATAGGAGTTAAGTCAGAGTCAAGACCATGATCACATTAGGGGTTCGAGAGTTCGACGGAAGTTCGGACGATCGTCGGATGTTCTACGGGAACAAATCTAAGAAGTCTAGGAGCTTGCCAAAGAAGCTCATCGGAACTCGCCAAGTGGATCATCACAAGTCCAGGAGTTTGCCGGAAGTCCGCCGGAGCATCGCTGAAGATTCGTCGGATGTTCGTCGAAAGTTTACTAGAAGAAGCGATTGACACACCGGAGCAAGTTGCAGTAAATGTCTTAAGAAATATCATAGTTAGCATATATATTAAGTTAGGAATGGGAGGTGATCCCATTAACTTAATATGGGGGCAATTGGGCCCTTGATAGACCCAAATTGGGCCGAATGGATCAACCCATTCGGACCAGAATTCTTGCTAGGCGGTGGCACCGCCAGGGTCGGTAATGGCACCGCCCAGGAGATGGTCTCCTAGGAAAGCTGGGCGGTGCAACCGCCCAGGTCAGGCGGTGGCACCGCCTGGGATCAATCTCCGAGCGAGATTGGGCGGTGCAACCGCCCCAGTCAGGCGGTGGCACCGCCTGGGCTCAGTCTCCGAGTGAGACTGGGCAGTGCAACTGCCCTTGTCAGGCATTGCTATCGCCAGAGCTCGGTCTCCGAGCTTTGTTAGGCAGTTGTACCACCCTAGTCATGAGGTAGTACCACCAAGACCCCGAAAATCTGAGAAAAGATATTTTTGAGCTCCAAATTCAAACCAGATTGGGGCCTATAAATACCCCACCCTTTCAGTAATGAAATGGCATCAAAAATATAATCTTATTCTATGATTTTTAGAGCTCAAAAGTGTTGTAAAGGCTAGAAGTTCTCCTCCCTCTTTTCTTCCAAGTTTTGATCTTTCAAGAGAGGAGAGAAAAGTTTATAAGGGTTGTCTCCTAAGCCCGTCAAAAGGAGTGAAACTGTAAAAGGGTGGTTGGCCTTCGCCTATTGAAGGAAGGCCTCTAGTAGAAGTCGGTGACCTCGTCGGAGGAGGAAGCCAAAAGTGGATGTAGGTCAAAATTGACCGAACCACTCTAAAATTACGGTACTTTCTGGTTTGCATTTCTTCTTACTACTTACCTTACTGTAAACCTCCATATGTGCTTTACTTCCTTATTACTTTTGCTGCACTCCTTTACGAACTCACTTTCAAGTTAAGTTTCCGAAAACGGTTTTACGTCGGAAACGATTTCATCGTACGAATGCAGTTTTAACCGTCGAAAGTTTTTCGCTGCACTAATTCAACCCTCCCTTTTAGTGCTCTTGATCCTAACACTAAGGAGATCAAAAGTTATGGGAGTCAATATGTCGATTAGGCAATACGCTGAAGGAGAGGACGAAGCGTCAGATGAACCAATGACATACCAGACAACATAGGATTCATGCTTGTAATCAATTGTGTCTAGATCAAGTTAATTTAGGTCTAATTGAGTCGATATTGGGGTGAAACAATGTCAACTCAATTATGAGCCAATTGGGCCTGAATTAGGGCTATTTTGGGCCAAGTGGAAGGCTCATTAAGTGTCCCATAGTTGGCCTAAGCGATGGCACCGCCAGATTGGGTGGTGGTACTGCCCAGACATAGTCTCCCAAACTATGTCAACTGGTGGCACCGCTAGTCTAGGTGGTGGTATCACCTAGTGTCAATGTTGTAGGCAGTGGTACCGCCCAACACAAGCAGTGGTACCACTATGACCCGGGAAATCCGGGATGAGACCTTTTTTTGCTCTATTTTTTAAGTCATTTGGGGTCTATAAACACCCCAGTTATTTTTTCTTAGAAAAGTACAAAATTGAGTAGAAAAGAGGGAAAGATTACTTGAGAAAAAAATTGGAAACTCTCTTAGGATTTAGAGTCTCTTCCTCCTAGAGTTAGAAGTTTTCTAAGGAAGGAGTGAGGTCTAAAAAAGAGGTTAAAGGTTCTCTCCTGAGCCTGTGAAAAGAAAAAAAAGAGTTGTAAAAGTAGTTGATGTTGGCCTATTGAAAGAAGATCGGTAGTGGAAGTCGGTAGCCTAGAGTGAAGAAGAATCGAGAGTGAATATAGGTCACGATAACCGAATTACTATAAATCTAATTTGTATTTACTTTATGCTTTTAATTTATATTACAAACTAATTTACTTATTCACTATGCTTATAAATGCTTTCAAGTTAAACTCTTTTTTTATATTAATTTTCATTGAATGAGAATTTTCAAACCTACCTGATTTTACAAAAGCATTAATTCACACCCCACCCCCCCGTGTCGATATGGTCCTAACAAATTATAGGCACATAGACCTAAAAATATATATATCACATAAAATGGGAAACTTTGATCTTATCAAGGGGAGGTATAACACTAAGGGAGATAGAAATACATACCGGATATAATGAGAGAGAGAGAGAGGGAGGCTTGTAGGGCTGCAACACTTGCTGCCCTTTTTCCTAATTTTCTTTTTCTGTTAACTATTTTGACAACAAACTAGTGGCTAACAACACCTTTCAAGTGCTAGAACAAATGCATTTCAAATCTGCGATCGATAATAAATGCAACTTCTTTATGCAAAAATTGATTCTACGTGATTCAACATAAGATGTGTTGAATCCCAAATTTTTATAATGAAATCAATTGATGAGTTTATGAACTAATTAATATTTGAGAAAAGTAACGTAGGACTAACTTTGATTATGAAAAGATAAATTAATTGAATCAGGAGAATCAGATGTTGGGCTGGAGTCAGAGATTGGGCATTGCGCCAAGATCAGATGTTGCGAGAGGTCAACATGCCGATGGATTAGACAATACGCCAAAGGAAAGCATGATGCACTGGGAGTTCGAACGTAGTGCCAAATAAACTAATGATATGCTAGACTTCATAGGATTCATGTTTGCAATTGTTTGTCTTAATCGAAGTAGTTTAGGTTTTAATTGAGTTGGTTTTTGGTGTAAATATGCCCATTGGGCTTGAATCAGGGCTGAATTGGGCCTATTGGAAGGCCAATTCAGTAATATGAAGTTAGGTTAGGTGGTGGCACTACCAGTCCAAGCAATGGAACCACTTATAACTAGAAAGCATAAAGTGTACAATTTTGGAAAACTTGATGGTGGTACCACCAGTATCAAGCAGTAGTACCGCCCAGATTGGCGATAGTACCACTAGAACACAATATTCTAGGCTGTGTTAGGTGGTGATACCACCCAGATTAGCGGTAATACCACCAGAACATAGTCTTCTAAATTGTATCAAGCGGTGGTATCACCTAAACTAGCGATGGTACTACCAATGCTTAGTGTAGCAAGTGATGGTACCACCCAACACTGGCAATAGTACCACTAGTTCCCCAAAGATCCGGGGATGAGACTTTTTGACTCCATTTTTTTAAGTTATTTGGAGCCTATAAATATACCCCACTCATTTTTGTTTGAGATAGCAAGAAAAACTTATGATTCTAAGTGTGTAAACTCTTTTGAAAGTGTTAAGTTCCTTTCTCCTTAAGCTTCTAAGTCATTATAAGGGAAGTGTAAGGATTGCTTATAAAATAGAGTTGTAAGGGTTCTCTCCTAAACCTATGGAAAGGAGAAAAGAGTTATAAAAGTGTTGGAAAATCTGGGATGACATCACACTTGCAATGGAAGAATAGAAACAAAATTTCCAGATTTTCATAGAAAACTTAGTCTCTTGTCATCGTGTAAGGATTGGTGCGTAAAAACCCATGAAATCGAAAACTATACATGTAAGAAGATTGTGTTACTTAGACAGATCGTATATTCCTAAATTCCTATAGATCTGTGAGAGAAGATGAATGAGGTCAATTGTTCTCCTCTCTAGCGGTGATCCACACGGTAGGGGCTACAAAGATGCTCCTCAAATCGCTACTCTCCTTTTCATAGGTTTAGGAGATAACCTTTACAAGCCTCGCACCTCTCTTAGAATGATCATAAAGCTAAAGAAGAAGGAGGAGGATACTTAGTACATTTTCAATATTTTTACAACCCAAAATCTCAAGACTTCTATTCACCATTTTGTTATTCTTTCATGTAGGAAAGAATGGGGTATTTATAGGCCCTAATTACTTCAAAAATTGAATCAAAAAGTGTCTCATCCCGAGTTTCCAAGGTACTGGCGGTATCACCGTCTACAGGTTGACACTAGGCGGTACCACCACCCAATTTGGATGGTAACACTACCTAACAGAGCCTCGGAGACTGGGCTCTAGTGGTACCATGCTTGACAGGACAGTACCACCACCTTGCAGCATTAACTATGGGCAGTACCATCGCCCAATCTTGGCAGTACCACCACCCAAACCACCTAGGAGGCCGAGCCTTAAGTAGTTCCATTGCCCAATTTAGGCAATGCCACCGCCTAGTGTGGCTCCAAATGGCTGAATGGGTTATCCAACCGGTCTAATTCAACCTTATTTTGAGCCTTGTTGCCCGCTAATTTGAGTTAGTAGGATTTCTCCCAAAACTAACTCAAATTAAAGTCATAACTACAATAGTTAAGGCTAAAACAATTATGTTAAAATAAATCTAAATTATACGGCACATCAATTGTTCAACTGAAACCTCGGTGAACTTCCGATGAACTCCCAAACGATCTTCGAATGAGCTTTCGGCGAGCTCCCAGTGAACTTCCGATGAGCTTTTGGTGAACTCCTGATGATCTTTTGGTGAGCTTTTAGTGAACTCCCGGTGACTTTTCGACGAGCTTTCACTACATCGTTTGATCCTTCGGTGTATCCCCCAATTCATCTAGCCCGATACCCAATCATTAACTCTGACCCAATATTCGATTCTTCTTTAATTGTTTTACCTTTTTTACGATCGTAGTTAGTCCTCCATCACTTATCTCGATACATGAATTATATCATTCATCAATTAATTTCACCATCAAAATCTGAGATTCAACTATCTCTCCCTTTTTTATCATGACAATCAATTGATGATGGAGTTAACCTTAACTCCCCCTATCTATATGTCATTAAGATCAGGCAAACTTAAATTCAAAAGGAATCATAACCTTTGAATTTAAGTAAAACAATTTCGATCATAGTGATCAAACGTAATAAATATATCAAAATTTGCATCATCATAGTTTCAAGTCATCAAAGTATAATATGTACAATTTCTTTACTTTATGCATGATAACAAATCAACATCACTTTGGGCATAACCTACATAATACTAAAGTATTTTTTAACTATTTATCACTTGTATGATACCAAATTCAACATCATTTTGGCATGATTCCAAACATTTATCATTACTTCTCCTTTGTCATCAACAAAAACGAGAATCATTCAAACATTTGAACTATGTAAGTTTTACACCATTTTATGCAAGCTAGCAAATTTGTGAAATGAGAAGTTAAGCAAAAACTTTGCAAGATAACCACTTTTTCTTCTTGAAATGGGCAAGCTAGCACTTCTCTTTAGATGTGCAAGCAATTTTTGGTTCTTCTTGAGATGTGCAAGCTATCATTTTTGCTTTTCTTGATATGCTAGTAAGTTTCATTCTCCCTTTTGTCATAAAAATAAGAAGAAGAAGAAGAAGAAGAAGAAGAAGAAGAAGAAGAAGAAGAAGAAGAAGAGGAAGAAGGGAGGAATTCATTCATCACAAGAAAAATCAAGTTACAAAAATTGAAAGTCAATGAATCAAACTTCTACTTTCACAAGTAGAAAGAGAAAGGATTAATTACACAAAATATCAAAATGTGCATACTAAAAATTCATGAATCAAATCCCTATTCTTGTAAATAGAAGGAAGAAGAATTTATAGGAAATGATCATTGCATAAAAGATCAAGTATACCAAAAGTCCATGAATAAAAACTCTTCTTTCATGAGTAGAGAGAGGAAGAATTCATAGGAAAAGATCATCAAAAGAAGGATAAAAAATCCATGAATAAAACTTCAAGAAGGTGATAGGTAATGATCTCGATAAAAAGAAAACTCAATTTCCAAAGAGAAACTAAGAAATACGAAAAATATATAAGAGGAACTCATGCATTTGGAAGATTTAACATGCCTAAATCTCTTATAATAAAATCAAATTGTTCCTCATTTAAAAGTTTTATAAAAATATCAACTAATTGATATTTTGTGTCAATAAATTCTAAAGATATATCATGATTATTAAGATGATCTCTAATAAAATGATGCCTAATGTCAATATGTTTAGTTCTAGAGTGTTGAATGGGATTTTTTGTTAAACATATTGCACTAGTGTTATCACATTTTATAGGTATGTTTTTCAAGTGAATTTCATAATCTTCTAATGTATTTTTCATCCATATAACTTATGCACAACATGCACTTGCTGCTATATACTTAGCTTCTGTCGTAGATAATGCAACTGAGTTTTGTTTCTTAGAAGACCAAGAGACAAGTGTATAACCTAGGAGTTAACATATTCCTAATGTGTTTTTTCTATCTACTCTACATCCAGCAAAGTCTGCATCGACATAAGCAATTAATTCAAAGTTTTTTTTATTTTGGATACCATAATCCTAGATTAGGAATTCTTTTTAGGTGTCTAAAAATCCTTTTAACAACTTTAAAGTAAGATTGCTTAGGATTAGATTGAAATCTAGCATAACGTCCAACACTAAACATAATTTCTGGTTTAGTTATGGTGAGATATAGTAAACTACCTATCATACCCCTATAAGTCTTTTAATCAAAATTTTCTCCATCATGGTCCATATCAAACTTTGTGGAAGTGCTCATTAGTATGTTAATAGCCTTAGAACTATCTATATTGAACTGTTTTACAGATATAAAGTATATTTATTTTGACTAACAAAAATTCCATCACTTAGTTACTTAATTTGCAATCCTAAGAAAAAAGTTAATTTGCTCATTAAGCTCATTTCAAACTCTTGACTCAAACTCTAGGCAAAAGACTCACATAAAGACTCATTTTAAGAACCAAAAATGATATTATCAACATAAATTTGAACTATAAGAAAGTTATTTTCAAAATATTTAATAAACAATGTGATATCAACCTTACCTTTCAAAAATTCATTCTTAATTAAAAAGAAACTAAGTTTCCCTTACCAAGCCCTTGGGGCTTGTTTCAAACAATAGAGAGCCTTAGACAACTTAAAAACATGATTCGAAAAAATAACATTCTCAAATCTGGGTGGTTGTTCAATATAAACTTCTTCGGAAATAAAGCCATTAAGAAAAGTACTTTTAACATCCATTTGAAATAATTTAAAATTATTACAACTAGCATAGGCAACAAGAATCCTTATGGCTTTAAGTCTAGCCACAAGAGCGAAGGTTTCTTCATAATCGATACATTTTTCTTCACAAGAGCGAATCTAACCATATTTCTAACCATGATATCAAGTTCATATTGCTTGTTTCTAAAGACCCATTTAGGACCAATTACTAAATGGTTACTAGGTCTAGGAACAAGCTTTCATATCTCATTTCTCTCAAATTGATTTAACTCCTCTTATATTGCAATAACCCATGAATCATCTTTTAGGGTTTCATCAATGTATTTTAGTTCAATTTGAGATAAAAAGGCTGCATTCGCACAAAAGTTTTTAAAAGAAGAACGAGTTTGAACACCTTTTGATGTGTCTCTGATGATTAGTTCCTTATTATTGAATATTGGATTTTGATGATGAAACCAATTGATAGTGTTTATGATTTGATCTACGTTTTGAGTGACGTAGGAAGCATTGATCAGGGAGAGATAATTAAGGTAGGAAGAATCATGTTGGATCAAAATGAAACATGTCAAAAGATTGGATATCGAGCTGGAGGATCGGTCGACGTATCGGCAGAAGGCTTTTAGCTAAGGGTTCGGGCATCAGGCCAAGAAGAGCAGAAATTGCACCAATAAAATCGGAGTTGTAGAGGTTAACTGGCCGATTGGGCAATAGGCCACAAGAGAGAATGATGTGCCGAAGAATCGGACCAAGCGTCGATGAACCAATGACATGCCAGACAATATTTGATTTAAGCCTTATAATAATTGTCTAGATTGAAGTAGGTTTTAAGTGTTCAAGATTAACTACGATAGCAAGGCATAAATCAAAATGAAGTTCCAGAGTCAAGAACGAGATTTCGTTGGGAGTTTGAGAGTTCGTAGGAAGTCCGGAAGTTCTGTCAGAATTGACCAAGAAGTCCATGAGCTTACTAGAGAAGCTCGTCAGAACTCGCCAAGAAGATCGTTGTGAAGTCTAAGAGTCCACTGGAACATTACCGAGAGATCGTCGGAAGTTCATCGGAAGATCGCTAGAAGCTCGCCGGAAGAAACCTAGATTTACCGGACTTATTTAGCTTTGTGTATATCTTAAATTTTATAATTAGCACATAATTGGATTGGAATTAGGCCAACTCAATTAGGGGCTAATTGGGCCTAAGGTTACATTGTGTTGGGCCAAGTGCAAGGCCCAAACAGTGACCCAACAAGTGAAACCATCGTGGCATAGTCTCTGAGATTGTGTCAAGTAGTGGTATCGCTGGTCTAGGCGGTGGTACCGCCCAGACTCAGTCTTCGAGACTATCAGGCAGTGGTACTGCCCAGACACAATCTCCCATATGGTGGTACCGCTAGATTGGGTGATAGTACCACCCAGTGTCAATGTTATAGGCGATGGTACCACCCAACACAAGCGGTGGTACTGCCCAACATAGGCAGTGGTACCGCTAGGACTCGGGAAACCTAGGATGAGACCTTTTTAGGCTCCAAGTTTAAATCAACTTGAGGCCTATAAATACCCCTCTCATCCCTGGTTAAACACACACACAACTGAGAGTGAAAAAGGAAGAAAATGATGTTATAATCTTGTGTGAACTCCTCTCAAACTCTAAGTGTTAGAGAAGATTAAGAGAGGAGGTTGTGGGGGTTGTAAAGGTTCTCTCCTAAACCTGTCAAAAGGAGAATTGAGTTGTAAGGGTAGTTGATCTTTACCCATTGAAGGAAGATTATTAGTGGATGCTTGTAACCTTGACAGAAGAGGAATCAACGGAGTAGATGTAGGTCACGACGACCGAACCACTATAAAACTTGGTTTGCATTTCATTTTGAGAAATTTACCTTTACTGCAAACTGCTTTACCTTCTAACTGCTTTCACTACGCTCCCATACTCTTTCAAGTTAATATCTTTATAAAATAGTTTTCGTTGGAATTGGGTTTAATCGAAAAGAAGATTTTTTGAACCGACGTAATTTTATCCGCTGCACTAATTCACCCCCTCTCTTAATGTTGACTCATTCCTAACACTTAGGATAAGTATCTACATACTTCTAATCCTTAGGTAAAGATTCCTTAGAAGTAGATGCATCCAAGTTACTAGGGAGAGAAGAATTTTCATTTAAATTCAAAGTATCAAAATCAAAATAATCATCAGTCATTTTTTTAAATTAAAATTTTTTATTAAAAACAACATGATTCCTCTATAACCAAAGTTCTTTTATTAAAGACACAAAAAGCTTTAGACATAGAGAAATAACCAAGAAAAATATCTTCATCGGATTTCACATCAAACTTTCCTAAGGCATCTTTTTCATTTAAAATGAAACATTTACAACCAAAAACTTTAAAGTACGAAATGTTGGGTCTTTTATTGTTCCACAATTCATAAAGAGTTTTGGAAAGTAACAGTCTTATTGGAACCCTGTTCATGACATAGCATGACGTATTAATGGCTTCGACCCAAAAATATTTGGGTAGGCTATGTTCATTAAGCATGGTTCTTCTCATTTCTTGTAAACTCCTATTTTTTTCACTCAACAACTTTATTTTGTTAAGAGTTTTTTAAGTAGAGAAGTTATGGTTATACCCATTTAAATCATAAAAGTTTTTAAAATCATGGTTTTAAAATTCACCACCATGATCACTTCAAATAAAGGTAATCATAAAACCATTTTCATTTTGAACTAGTTTACAAAATTTTGAAAAATATTTAAAGTAATCACTTTTATGTCCCAAGAAGTATGTCCAAGTATATCTACCATAATCGTCAATAATTACAAAAGCGTATTTACTATCTCCTAGACTTATGATATCAATTGATCCAAATAAATCCATATGGATTAATTGTAGTGGTCTAGAGGTACTAACTTAATTTTTAGATTTAAAATGACTTTTTATTTGTTTACCTAGTTGGCATGCATCACAAACTTTATCTTTGACAAATTTAATTTTAGGCATACTTCTTACAAGTTCTTTAGTTATAATTTATGAAATTAGTTTTATACTTGCATGGCTTAATCATCTATACCAAAGTCATGCATCATCATTTAAAATCGAAAAATAGGTTTCATCACAAAACTCATCAAGATCAATAGTATAGACATTGTTGGTCCTTAAGGCAATCAAAGATCTATTTATGTGTGGTATTTCTATAATGTAAGTATTAGATTCAAATTTGATCTTATAACCTTTATCACACAATAGACTAATGCTTAACAAGTTATATTTTAAACCATCTACTAATAAAATATTTTCAATCAAAAGTTTTGATTTGTTACCTATATTTCCTTTTACCAATAATTTTTCCTTTATTGTTGTCTCCGAATGTGACAAATCCTTTGTCCTGACTAGTGAGCTTAGAGAAGTATGTTGGATCTCCGGTCATGTGCCTTAAGCATCCACTATCAAATACCATCTCTTGCTCCCAGCTTGTGATTGTAAACACATCTACAAGAAAGGGGTTTTTCTTTTATGTATTCATTTAACTTTGGGTCCCTCATAAATAGATCTACCTATCATTCAGTGATTTATGGTTCCCTTAGGAGCCTAAACTAAATTGTATGGACTATACCTTTTAAATTGACATTTGCAAGCAAAATGACTAGATTTTTCACAAAAATTATATTTTTCTCTAGGTGAGACATATAATGTAGGTCCTTTAACGAAGATAGTAGGATTTTGTTGAGTGTTAATTCATAAAGCCAATTCCTTCCTTTCTATGAACATGACCCTTATTATCAAGGATCATGTTTAGATATTTATTACCTATTTTAAATTTTATAATATTTCTTATGCTAGTCGTAGGTGCCCTATAAGCCAATCACGTAAGTGATGGCATGTGTGGCTTGACACATAGTTTTTTTACTTATTATTATTATTGATATTTTATTATTTTATATTACCTATTGCATGAATATATTATGATGTTCATAGATCTATGCGATGGGAATCGAATCGTGATGAGATCACGATAATGAGATCGATTCGCCTTTAAATACAAATCCTAAATAATCCTAGTCAAAAGTTACTCGAGAGGAACATCAAGATAACATGACAAACTGGTGCGTTGTATACCTGTCCATATGATAGATGTAGCTGGTCTCATAGCTACTTGTGTGGGGACACTAGGGATACAATGCAAGTGCTCATTGGAGAATGAGTTCACTTATTAATTTGCTCATGGAATGTTGGATGATTAATGATGTCGTATTGTCAGACAGTGATTCTATCATCCTAGTGGTATATCTGGTCCCTAGACTTGAGATACTAAGGATGCCCTATATGAGTACTCCACTCTTTGATACTAGACTTATAGGTCTAGAGGTTTCAGATCTAGCATAGTCGGCCATCGGGAGTGGTAGCCAACCTTACAATGGCTATCGAGTGTCGATAGAGGATCATCCACTCTTGGTATCATAAGAGGAATATCTCATGTATTCTTGCTCAGACAAATCTATGGCTAGGGTTATTCAGATTGAGAGAGAAAGAGTTCTCTAGGAGAATCTTATTAGAGCGAGACTCGAGTAGAAATTGTATGGGCCTGATAGTACCATGTCTGGTATACGATCTCTAGGGTATTAGATGGATAAGGGACTATAGATACATGGTAACTGAGGATATATAGATCCAAAGGATTGGATTCCCCTATATCGTTTGGGGATTACAGCATAGTGACCTAGTACGTCCGCAATCGATGAGTCGATTAAATTATTATGAAGATATTAATTCACTAAGTCAGAAGGAGTTCTGACAGATATATCTCATAGCTAGCTCGATATTAGGCCTAAAGGATCATACACATATGGTAGGTGTTATGACGAGTATAAGTTCAGATATGAGATATCTATCATACCCCCTATTTTATTGGATATACAATAAGTCCTTGAATTATTGGATCCTATGGATGAGATCCAATAAGAGCCAATGAGAGATTATTTGATAGAGATCTACTAATCTAAGAGGCTTAGGTAATTGGATGGAGATCCAATACCCAATAAGTTAAGATCCATTATGGTTAAGTTGATAGGGGGCCTCTATAAATTAGAGGGAACTAAACACCCATAGGCCAGAGGTTTTCTTGGTTGTCACCTCCTATTCTTTTCTCCCCTTCTCCTCCTCATATAGTAAGTTGAGAGATTTGAGGAGCATCGTCGCAGCCCTATTGTGTGGATCACCATTAGAGAGGAGGACACTTGACCTCCTTCATCCTCTCCTATAAATTTGGAGGGATTCAGGGATATACGATCTCCCTAGGTAACACAATTATATCATGTGTAGTTTTTAGTTTTGCTTATTTTGCTTACCAATCTTTGCACGATGACAAACATATCTTTGGAAAAATTGGGGATTTTATTTTTTCTGTTCTTTTACTATGCATGTGATGTCGCCCATAGATTTCCATACACCAACTAAGTCGATAGTATCTACATCACCTTAAGGTTTTTGAGATTTGGGGTTGCTCTGTCCACCTTAAAAGACACAACCTCAATAAGTTGGAATCGAAGACGAAGTAGTGCAAGTTCATGAGATACCCAAAGGAAATTTGTGGGTATTATTTCTATCATCCCAAGGACCAAAAGGTCTTTGTAGCCAAGAGAGCAATGTTCCTTGAGAAAGAACATATTCTTGGTGGAGATAGTGGGAGCCTTATAGAGTTGAGTATGGTTGGAGAACCTAACTCAAGCACCACTCCACAGCCTGAGTTTATTCACATATCTAGTATACAAGTTCTGACTTTACGTAGGTCTAGTAGAGTATCACATCCACCTGAGAGATATATGAGACATATTAAAGGAGAGGATGTTAATGATATTAATCCCCAGAGCTATGAGGAGGCTATTACAAGTATTAACTCTAGGAAGTGGCAGGAAGCTATGAATTCTGAGATTGATTCCATATACTCTAACAAGGTTTGGAACCTAGTTGATACACCCGAGGGTATTGTATCCATCGATTGCAAGTGGATCTTCAAGAAGAAGATCGGAGTAGAGGGAAAGGTAGAGACCTATAAAGCAAGGCTAGTGGCTAAGGAATATCATTAAAGGCAAGGTGTTGACTACGACAAAACCTTCTCATTCGTATCCATGCTAAAATTCATCTAAATTATATTGGCTATTGCAGCACACTATGATTATGAGATCTAGCAGATGGATGTGAAAATTATATTCCTCAATGGTAACCTCGAGAAGGAGGTGTATATGATACAGCTTGAGAGATTCATGTCCAAGGACTGCTCAGATAGGGTGTGTAGGTTACTTAGGTCCATTTATGGACTGAAACAACCTTCCCGAAGTTGGAACATAAGATTTGATGAGGCGATCAGATCTTATAATTTTGTTAAGAACGAAGATGAGCCTTGTGTGTATATGAAGGTAAGTGAGAGCGCTATCACCTTCTTGGTGTTATATGTGGATGATATCTTGATTATTAGGAATGATGTAGGAATGTTATCCACAATAAAAGCTTAGGTATTTAGACACTTCTCCATGAAAGACTTAGGGGAAGCATCCTATATCTTGGTAATATGGATCTTGTTAGGAACGGGGTCGGCACTGAGAGGGGGGTGAATTAGTGCAATAGATAAAAACATTGGTTTCGAAAAATCCTTTCATACGATAAAACTGAAATCAGAAAGTGTTTAACTTTAAAACATTTACAAGAATGTAATGAGCAAGTGAAGTAAGTAAATCAGTTTGCAATACGAGAATTAAAAGCAGAACAAGAATGTAAACCGATTTATAGTAGTTCAGTCTGTTAGGATCGGAGCAGCACTAAGAGGGGGGGGTGAATTAGTGTAGCAGATAAAAACTTCGGTTTTATAAAAAATCTTTCGTATGAAGAGAGCGGAACTTGACAAGTTTAGTCTTGAAAGCGTATTCTTAAATATGCGCAGCAAAAATAATAACGAACCAGAGCATATAAGAAGATTTGTAATAATATAAATAACAGTAATGAAACGCAAACCACAGATCACGCCGATTTTAGAGTGGTTCGGTCAAATGACCTACTCCACTTGCGAGGCCCCTCTTCACATGAGGCTCCCCACCTTCCACTAGTAAGCTTCTTGAAATGGAAGGGTAAATACCCCTCTTACAACTCTTTACAAGCGGTTCACTCTCTTACAGATTTTAGAAGAGATGAGGTGAACACTAGCAAATTGAAAAGAAAGAAAGCTAACACTTTTCTAAGATTTTTCTCTCAAACTCTTGCTGCTCAAAAGGTTGTAATCTCAGCTGAGATTTGGGGTATTTATAGGCCTCAAGAGGATTCAAATTTGGGCTCCAAAATTTGAGCTCCAAAATTCAAATTCTCTTTGGGTTCCGATCTTTGTGGTGCCACCGCCAATAGCGGTGCCACCGCCTTAACTTCGGGTCTTTGGGCGGTGCCACCGCTTCCTTTCAGAGGAGGTGTCACCGCCAAAGCACTTGTGGCGGTGCCACCCCACCGCTCTCCGGTTCACTTGGTTTGGCTTTCTTTTAGCCCAAACCAAATCTGACTTTATTTGTTGGCCCCTAACCGGGATATAGGCTTATCTTCTTAATCCTAATCCTAATTACAAGTGAACTACATAACAAAACACATCTTAAGCAATTTATTAACCATGAGCGTCAAGTTTTGTTCCGGACGAGCTTTCCGACAAACATCCTTCGACGGGGTCCAAGCACGCTCCCGAACTTGTGATGACTTTAAAAGTAGCTGAGACTTTCGGTGATCTCTACGAACCTCAACGATCTCTCTTCTTGAACTTCCAACAGGTTCCCGATTTCTTCTCGATTGGTTCCGACAAAGCATCTCGGCGATTCATCGAACTCTTAAACGCGTTCATCGAACTTGACTCGGTATTCTTGCTTTGTATTTTCTGTTTATCGTAGTTAATCCTGCACATACAAACCAAAACTCTACTCCGATCTAGACAGTTATTACAACGCGAATTGACAATCTGTTGCCGGCACATCATTGGTTGGCGCTGCCGTCGATTCTTTAGCACATCGTCCTCTTGCTTGTTGTTGCCCAATCGGCGGTTGACCTTCGCAACCCCGATATCCTTGGCATAATTCCGCTCTTCTTGGCCCGATGCCCGGCGTTGAAGCCTTCGCCGTCCAATATCTCGACGTGATCTCCTCCAAGAACGCGTCAATTCCTCCTGCGTTAAGCGTCTAATTCTGATCGAGTAGACCTGCATCACTCAAAATGCAGTTAAACATCTAAACACAATCAATTAGTTTCATCATCAAAATCCGAGATTCAACAATCTCCCCTTTTTTTGATGATGACAACTAATTGATGACTAACGGAGTTAACCTAAACTCCCGGAGTTTAACCAAACTCCCCTATCAATATGCCATTGATAGAACACTTGGATTATCCCAAATCCAAGTGACATTCATCACATGTTATGAAAAATATTTAAACCATCATGCAAATATATAAAATATTCAATTCAATGCATGAAGTCATCAATATACTTCTCCCCCTATGTCATCAACAAAAAGGAGAAGTTGCTCTAGCTATTTTAAAAGATATGCAAGTTTTTATAACATGAAGCTAGATTTTCATCACAACATATAAGCACAAAAGCATAGCAAGATTCTTAAGTTCAATCATGGCAATTCAACACTTGCTTCTTGTGCAAGATTGCACTTTGCTTTTCTTTGCAAGTAACAATATTTATAATGTTTGATATAGCAAATTTTATATCATGCAAGGTAGCAATATTGAGATGTTTAAGAAAGCAACTCTTGCTTCTTGAAATATGCAAATTTGTCAAGTTTTGCTAGATGTGCAAGTTAGCATTTTTGTCTCTTAAGATAGTCAAGATAGCACATTTGCTTCTTTTGAGATAGCAACTTTTTGCTTCTCTTTAGACTACAAGCTAGCAATGTTTACGATATGTAAGTTTCACAATATACAAGCTAGCAAAAATTTCGAAAGCAAATGTAAGATAGCTTTCTTGTGTAAGCTCATAATTCTTGCTTCCTATTGCAATGTGCAAGTTGCAAGTTTTGCTTCTTGAGATAGGCAAGATAGCACTTTTGCAATTTTTGTTTCTTAAGATAGGCAAGCTTGTGATATTCAAAATAACAAGCTCTTTCTTCTAGAAGTGTCATTTTTGCTTTCTTTACAAAGTGTAAGCTAGCAAAATGTTTGAAAAAGTGATCAAGTTTTGCAAAATACAAGCTAGCAAAAATGTCAAACTAGCAAGAGATAATATTTTACATGAGGCAAGCAAACAATTTGGCAAATGTTACATTTGCATCTTCTCTTTGAGAAGTGCAATTTTTGCTTTCATCTTGAATTGTGCAAGCTAGTTAGTTTGTCTCTTTTCATGATGTCCACGCTTAGAAATTCTTGCTCCCCTTTTGTCATTGTCAAAAAAGAAGGGAAGACCCTTATATCAATTTTCATATTATGACAAAGGTAAGTATCATTCTTATTTGTGCATCATTATATTTTCAAATTAAAACATACACAATTTCAATAACCTTATTTTTCATGCACGATACAGAAAAAATAAATCAATCATCATTAATAAGCATATCATACATGATACTGAAACATTAAAATTTTTAAGCATTTATCGACATGTTGATCATGATACAAAACATTAAATCAATATTTATAATACATCATTTTAGCAACAACCCATAGTATTTTAAATCATGATTTACAACATATGTAATACATCACATCATAATTAGAAAGAACAAGTATTGTATGCATCATTGCAAATCATAACTTCTTCCCATTTTATCATTGAAAACCAGAAAGAAGTAGGGAAGAGCATAAAAAAAGTGTAAAATATTTCAATCATTTTTTAAGGCATTTGTATCATAGATACAAAGAAATCATATCATCAAAGATAAGACCATTTGAATACCAAATGACATGATTCATTTTATTAAATATCTTCTTTTTTATAAATAACAGAAATTGTAGGTGTATAAAGAAGAGATTGTGATTAAAAAAAGAATCTCAAGTAGTAAATCAAGAAATCAAGATCGTAAGTTGAATACAAACTCATTCAAATTTAAATTGTCAAATTCATCAAAATCTCAACATTACTTTCAAGAGATTCAAAATGGTATACATAGATTTATAATAATAATCAAGGGAAAATCTTAGGAGATCATGATATAGATAAAATTCATTCAATCTTATAAGAGAACAAGATATTAATTCAAGCATATAAAATTTCTCAATTCATTATGAATCATAAAAAGAATTGTGGTTTCGAAAATTCACGATTCATTTAGAAAAATTTTCTCTTTAGTACACGATAAGAAGAAATATAGCAATGATACCAATCATAATTCATTTGGATAGTAGATGCTAAAAAGTAACATTGAGGATACAAGATCTTGATTTTTATAAAGTAAATCTTAAAAAATCAAGATAAAACTCATTTAAATTCAAATCATCAAATCAAAATCATTTTCAAGAGATTCATAAAAAGAAAAACATAGATAGATTTTTTAATCTCTCAATTCTTTATGAATCATAAAAATTATGATTAAAAAAAATCATGATTCATTTCGGAAATTTTCTTCTTTAGTAAACAATAAGAAGAAACTTGGGAGTTTAAAAAACAAGATCTTGATTCACAATAAAATTTCATGTTAACATGCTTTCCAACATGCATCAACGCGTTTTGGATCAAAAAAATGAATTTCATCATAAAACCATCAAGACCAATAAGTTACAAAAAATCATTATATATTACTTTAAAATCTCTTACATAAAATCATCAAATCATGGTATCAAAATTTCAACATTTTCATTACAACTTTATTGCATTGGTTTCATTGAACATAATTTTGAATGATTCTTATAGAAAACTAAAACTTCTTTAATTTTAATTTATAAGATTGACTTTATATTAGCATGCTCAAATTTTATTCTTATGTCAAAACCATACATCATGTTTGATAACTAAAGATAAGGTTCATAAAAAAAATCATCAAGCCTTCCATTCAAAAGACATGCATCGTCATTGAAAATCAATATGGAAATCGTCAAAATATACATTCTTGCTTCTCAAGCATATACATAAGATTAATCTTACTAGGTGTATAAGCATTAGATTTATATCTAACATTTTATTGCATTAACATAACACATATAATTTAAAAAAAAATTAATCCTAAACTAAATTAAAAACAACTCATGAAAGTATTATGTAATTTCAAAATAATTCAAGAGAGTTGAGTTACTTACCTTGTAGTCGAAGCCCATAAAAGTCCAATTCGTCGTTTCACCTTTGGAAGTTCTTGATTCATCCTTGGGTGTCTTCCTTTTCTTTGGCCTCTTCCTCCGTTCAAGTTCATTGTTCATTTTAGATTTTTGTTTAATGAACTTATTAAGAGTTAGTGTTCGAAATTCAAGTTCATCATTGTCCTCATCACTTGAGTCATCGCTCAAGTGGTATTCAATTGTCCGGAGTTCCAAATCCTCCCTATTCTTTGGAAGGTGGTTCAAGTGTTCATTGTGTTCATCATGTGCATTGCGCACCATTTCATATGTCATCAACGAGCCGATAAGTTCTTCAAGTGGAAAAATATTTAAATCTTTTGTTTCTTGTATTGCCGTAACTTTTGATTCCCAAATTTTAGAAAGTGATCGTAAAACTTTACTAACAAGTTCATAATTTGAGAAACATTTACCAAGAGTTTTGTAAACCATTGACGACATCCGAAAACGGGTGTACATGTCAACAATGGTTTCAAACTTCATTTGAAAAAGCTCGAAATCATGCATGAAAATGTTAACTTTCGAGTCTTTGACTCTACTAGTTCCCGTGTGTGATTTCAAGTGTTCGCCAAATATCAAAAGCCGTTTAGACGTAGGAAATCCAATTGAACTCATTTTTGTCTAAAAGCAAAATAAGGCATTCATAGCCTTTTGCGTTTAAAGAAAAACATCTTCTTCTCCAAATCATTCCAATGGTTCATTGGGAGAGAAGATATTTCATATCCATTTTCGACTATGTGCCATAAATTCAAATCCAAAGAAAGTAAGAAAACTCTCATTCGAGTTTTCCAACAAATGTAGTCCGATCCGTTAAACAACGGTGGACGAACAACCGATAAGCCCTCTTGAAAGCCATAAAGAGCCATTTCTATTTGGGTGTTAAACCAAGGTAGAAAAACCTCGCTCTGATACCAATTGTTAGGATCGGAGCAGCACTAAGAGGGGGGGGGTGAATTAGTGCAGCGGATAAAAACTTCGGTTTTATAAAAAATCTTTCGTATGAAGAGAGTGGAACTTGACAAGTTTAGTCTTGAAAGCGTATTCTTAAATATGCGCAGCAAAAGTAATAACGAACCAGAGCATATAAGAAGATTTGCAATAATATAAATAACAGTAATGAAACGCAAACCACAGATCACGCCGATTTTAGAGTGGTTCGGTCAAATGACCTACTCCACTTGCGAGGCCCCTCTTCGATGAGGCTCCCACCTTCCACTAGCAAGCTTCTTGAAATGGAAGGGTAAATACCCCTCTTACAACTTTTTACAAGCGGTTCACTCTCTTACAGATTTTCGAGAAGAGATGAGGTGAACACTAGCAAATTGAAAAGAAAGAAAGCTAACACTTTTCTAAGATTTTTCTCTCAAACTCTTGCTGCTCAAAAGGTTGTAATCTCAGCTGAGATTTGAGGGGTATTTATAGGCCTCAAGAGGATTCAAATTTGGGCTCCAAAATTTGAGCTCCAAAATTCAAATTCTCTTTGGGTTCCGATCTTTGGCGGTGCCACCGCCAGCCAAGCGGTGCCACCGCCTTTCAGTGCTGGTTGGTGGGTGCCGCCAAGCTCGAGGAGGGTGTCACCGCCCAGCACTTTGGTGCTTGGCACCCTGCCCCACCAGCGGTGTGCCACCGGCTCTCCTGGCTCACTTGGTTTGGCTTTCTTTTAGCCCAAACCAAATCTGACTTTGGCCCTGCCAGTGGCCCCCTAACCGGGATATAGGCTTATCTTCTTAATCCTAATCCTAATTACAAGTGAACTACATAACAAAACACATCTTAAGCAATTTATTAACCACTTAACGTCAAGTTTTGTTCCGACGAGCTTTCCATTTAACTTCCTTCGACGGGGTCCAAGCACGCTCCCGAACTTGTGATGACTTTAAAGAGTAGCTGAGACTTCTCGGTGATCTCTGCGAACCTCCGACGATCTCTTGGCGAACTTCCAACAGGTTCCCGATTTCTTCTCGATTGGTTCCGACAAAGCATCTCCGACGCATTCATCGAACTCTTAAACGTTCATCGAACTTGACTCGGTATTCTTGCTTTGTATTTTCTGTTTATCGAAGTTAATCCTGCACATGCAAAACCAAAACTCTACTCCGATCTAGATAGTTATTACAACGCCAATTGACATTCTGTTGCCCGCACGTCATTGGTTGGCCGTGCGATTCTTTAGCACATCGTCCTCTCTTTGCGGCTTGTTGCCCAATCGGCGGTTGACCTCTCCGAACCCGATATCCTTGGCGCAATTCCGCTCTTCTTGGCCCGATGCCCGACGTTGAAGCCTTCTGCCGTCCAATATCCTGACGTGATCTCCTCCGGCGCAACGTCAATTCCTCCTGCGTTAACTGTCTAATTCTGATCGAGTAGACCTGCATCACTCAAAATGCAGTTAAACATCTAAACACAATCAATTAGTTTCATCATCAAAATCCGAGATTCAACACAGTCATCGTGACCTACATCCACTCCTTCGATTCCTCTTCCGTCAAGGCCACCGGCATCCACTATCGGTCTTCCTTCAATAGGCAAAGACCAACTACCTTTGAGGCTATGTATGGGCAGTACCATTGCCCAGACTGGTAGTACCACCGCCTGCATCCTCTTAGAGGCTATGTTTGGGTAGTACCACCACCCAGATCGATGGTACCATCGCCTGACATAGTCTCGAAGATTGTGTCACGATGGTGTCACCTCTTGGGGCACTGTTTGAGCCTTTTTATTGGGCCCAACTGGCTCATAATTGGCTTGGCCCAATTCCAAACCCAATTACGTGCTAACTATGAAATCTAAGACATACTTGTTAAATCTCATATTTTAATGATGAAACTAATCGATATGTGTTTATGTTTTAATTTATGTTTTGAGTGATGCAGGATGCTTTGATCAAGATGTGACAATTAAAGCAGGAAAAATCATGTTGTGCCGGAGGAAAACAAGTCAGAAGATTGGACGTCGGGCCGGAGGAACGGTCGACGTATCGAAGAAGGCTTTGGGCCATGGATTCGGGCATCGGGCCAAGAAGAGCGGATATTGCGCCAAGGATATCAGAGTTGCGGAGTCAATTGGGCGATTAGGCAATAGGCCGCAAGAGAGGACGATGTGCCGAAGAATCGGACGAAGCGTCGAGGGACCAATGACATGCCGAACAAATTGATTAATGCTTAGTATTAATTGTCTAGATCGAAGTATATTTTTATATGTGCAAGATTAACTACGATAACAAGGCATGAAGCAAAATGAAGTCCCGGAGTCAAGGACGCGATTATGTTGGGAGTTCGAGAGTTTGTCGAAAGTCCGGACGTTCGTTGGAAGTTCTATCGGAACCAACCGAAAAGTCTCGAAGCTTGCCAGAGAAGCTCATCGGAACTCGCCAAGAAGATCATTATGAAGTCTAGGAGCTTGCTGGGAATCCGTCGGAACATTGTCGAGAGATCGTCGAAAGTTCGCCGGAAGCTCGCCGGAAGAATAGACATAGGGACTTATTTAGCTTAGCAAATGTCTTAGGATTTTGTAGTTAGCACGTAATTGGGCTTGGATTTGGGCCAACCCAATTAGGGGCTAACTAGGCCCTTGTAAGAATTGTGTTGGGCCCAATAAGAAGCCCAAATAGTGCCCCAAGAAGTCTCATCGTCGTGGCATAGTCTTCGAGACTGTGTCAGACGATGGTATCGCCAGTCTGGGCAGTTGTACCGCCCCTGGCAGGGTGCTAGGCGGTGGTACCGCCCAGCACTGCCCCCCAGGCAATGGTACTTCCTAGGACAATGTTAGTGTCGACTAACACTAGGTGGTCGTACCGCCCAGCGCAGGCGGTAGTACCACCCGTTCCCGAGGAACCCGGGATGGGAAAGTTTTAGGCTCTAAATTTAAATCAACTTGAAACCTATAAATACCCCTCTCATCCCTGGTTAAAGCACACAAGCACAGAGAGTTTTATAGTGAGAAAACACTACTGCAATCTCTTTAGAATTTTCCTCCTCTATTCCAAATTTAGAATTCTATTTAGAGAGGAGTGTGTGTGCTTGTAAGGGTTGACTCCTAAACCCGGTAAAAGGAGAAGAGGGGTGTAAAAGGTGATTGACCTTCGCCTATTGAAGGAAGGCCTCTAGTGGACACCGGTGACCTCGTCGGAGGAGGAAGCCGAAAGTTGATGTAGGTCACGTTGACCAAACCACTCTAAAACTGCTGTGTTCTCTGGTTTACATTTTATTCTTGTCATTTACATACTGCAAATTACTTTACTTAGTCAATACGCTTCCATATTATTAAGCTTCCGAAATTGGTTTTCGTCGAAAACGATTTTATCGTAAGAAAGTTTTTAAACCGACGGTATTTTACCGTTGTACTAATTCACCCCTCCCCTTAGTACCAACCTCTTGATCCTAACAATACTTAAGCTAAACAAGTTCGTAAGCCTTGGTTTCTTCCTATGAGCTTCCGACGATCTTCCGGCGAACTTCTAACGATCTCTTGGCAATGTTCCAATGAACTCCCAGAAAGCTCTTGGATTTCATGCGATCTTCTTGGCGAGTTATGATGAGCTTCTCTAGCAAGCTCCGAGACTTCTCGGCTGATTCTGACAGAACTTTCGACGAACATCCGGACTTCCGACGAACTCTCGAACTCCCAACGAAATCGTATCCTGGACTCCGGGATTTTGTTTTGCTTCATGCCTTGCTATCATAGTTAATCCTGCACATATAAAACACACTTCGATCTAGACAATTAATACTAAGCATTAATCATGTTGTCCGACATGTCATTGG